>CM056603.1:30088416-30168416 GCA_029721355.1 Tegillarca granosa | reverse complement strand
TTATCATCGTGAGCGGTTGTACCATCGTTTCAGTACGCTCCAGGGGGCATTTAGTTTCAACAATTATTTTCAGAAAAAAACGGAAGACAATAAACTATTTTTATGACTTCTGTAATATTTATTAGGTTTTGTAACCTTTATGCATGCTATAAAAATATAGTGTAATATTACATAATATATTGACATTTATAATGATATATATCTTTGGCTAATAGTGTATTAACCTAAACTGAATTTACCTTCGCTGAATGTGATTTTTAAATCAATGAATCTTAAATTAGTGCTTTAAATTGCCAGGAAAACTTAATGCAACAAAAAATATCAAAGACAAGCAATAAAATATGGAGGAAAAAAAACAAAGTACGAAAGCATTGGTGGCCGGGTTGCCTAAACATGGCTGCTAACGGATCCCTGCGCTTACTGCCGCCTAGGTTCAAATATAAGTTAAATATACCTAAAGGCAAGTAATATTAGATACGATTTTATTATACAACCAGCAAACTAAGATGGGAAGGGGAGTTAAGTAGGACTCAGCATGTTAGTATGTCTGTCTTTATGTTTGTCCGTGTAAAACCATATCCGCTTCATAACAAATTTGAGAAGCATACTATATTTGATGTTATATTTTAATGATTAAGTAAAAGAACAAAGATCTTGATCACAAAAGTAAAATGGAAATGTTTGGAGCGGGAATGGGGGTATTTGCTCTGAAGTGGCAATTTTAGTTATTTATTTGCTAAGGCTTAGCCACAGCTACATTTGCTAACAGTACAAAGGAGACATCATGTCGTCAATAATGATATATATAGAATGTGCAAGAAAAAGTTCTTGGCAAAAAAAAAAAAAAAAAAAAAAAAAAAAAAAAAAATATATATATATATATATATATATATATATATATATATATATATATATATATATATATATATCAATTCTTTACAAATGAATCAACGTTAATAATGTAGCCTTCCCAAAATTATTATTCATATATATCTTTAAATAATTTGTTTGCGCGTTTTATATATATACACACACACACAGACACACACACACACACTATATATATATATATACGTTCAATCAGATTTCCCCTACATTATTTTTCCTTCATGTGTGTGTGTGTGTGTGTGTGTGTGTGTGTGTGTGTGTGTGCTACATGTTACATTGAGATTCTGCGTTTACCATTGATCCAAACACACGAAGGTCTTTGTAATTTTTTTGTAATTATGTACAACAATGATCAATATACAACTAATTTTGGAATCAGCAGTTACAGAATAAAAAAATAAACAATTCAGGAATATCTCTTGTTTACTTGGGCAAATGGAAAAATTAGGTATGAATTATCACGTCATGTAAACGTTTTCTTTTAAATGGCTTTAAGAAGAGCACGACCAAAATGTTTTTCTATTATTTTTCTCTTATTTTCGTATAAAACAAAGCCCTATGCAGTAATGACCTTTTGTACATTTTTACATATACATTTGTTTAACTTCCACAGCAATAAAAATGTTTTGCTCTGAAAAAAATTAATATTTATATTTTTTTCAAAAATGATTACAAATACAAAAAGTTTTTTCTCATCATTAAATATCATCTCTAAGTGTAATTTTAATTAATAATCCGGAATAAATTTTAAATTTAAACAATTTTATCCTGCTACATTTAACCTGTAATTGGCGAAGCGCATTAAAAGTAGTTCGTTTTAGATTTAGCCACAAACACATCGCCACGTGAGTGGGGTGGCTAATTTTACCTTCTTTTCAATGAGAAATGACCTGAACGTATTTTCGCTTCTTTACCAATGAAATCGTTAGAAATTTGTCAAATTTAATAATTGAAGCAACATGTCTGTTACCGTCATTTTGAATAAGACCCAAAGTGCCCGATTAATAATACGTATTGCAATGTTTTAAATAATCCAATGCATGTTGAATCTAACTTTTTACAACTTACGATTTTATTTCCTTGTTGTGTACTATGTATTTCTTAAAGACAAAGAGGACAACTAGTTTTTTCAACCGTTTAAATTTTAGAATATAAAAATCAATCTAAAGTCTCGAGTGTCACCATCTGTGATTGACACGTAATATAAGTGTGATGGTAAGGGATTTTTTAAAGTGCACAAATCACGCTACAAAAACTCCGTATCATCCAGAAGATTATTGCGAAAATCTTAAAGTGCATAAATCACGCCAAAAGACTTCGTATTATCTATAAGTTCGTTGCAAAAAATTCTTAAAATAGACATATAATATTAAAAAATTATAACCATTTTCCTTATTTATTGCACTTTAATTGATTTTTACTTTGTTTGATTGTAAGAAACATGCTTATAGCTTTATTCAAGCTCACTTGTTTATCGCTAAAAGTTTTTTTTTTTTTAACAAAAATCGAGAAACTTTTAAGTAAAGATGACATAGCATTTATAACTACCACAATACGTTCACAAAAAAGTTTCAAAAAATTGCTCAAAGCGCTTCTCACATGTTATTCTTTTAAATATGATTGCATCCAATTGTTTGTCAATTGCTTGTGTATACCATAACTAAGTGGTAAAAATGGCACCCAAAGCGCCATTTTGCTGCATATGACTCTTAAACAGGATGATTGATTTAATGTGAAATCAATGTAAAAGCTACAGAACCAAAAACAATTTTCCTTAAATTTATGAGTTTATTCGCAGACTATTTTATTTATTAGTTATTTACGGACACGGCATCAAAAGAAGTACGCAGTAGAAAATGTCTGGAGTTCAAGAATTGCTTTAATTTTTCATCTAAACATTGATAAAAAATGTATCGAGATAACAAGAGTTAGCGCTTAAGTTTAGAGTTAATTAACTTCAATATTGCAACGTTCAACATATCTTAAGTAACTTTTGTTTTTCAATAAGTACCCGTTATTAAAGATCAGATTCAAACTACAAAATGACTAAAACCTTTTGAAAAAATTTAAAAGAATTGTTAGGTTGAATTGGATTAATTGTGTTTACGCCCCGTCAAGATCAATTCACTTATAACGAAGCGATCAATTAGGGGGTGGTGGAGAATACTATTGACAGAACTTCGGCGCGCGAACTGACAAATTCTTACACTAGGATCTGCCGAGGGTGATTCAAACTTAGGCGTTGAGAGGCACAGTGATTCGTAAGCGCACGCTTTGTGCAAATCGGCTACCGACCTCTTAAAATGAAATATAAATCTATAATACTAAATCCATTGCGCGTCATGTAGTGTTGTATTTTAACACTATAACGTAAAACATTTTATTTAATTGTTGTGTTTGTTACTTTGGGTAAATTGTAAACTGTCATATACTGTTTAAATAAAGGTCTTTAGATTTAAACACAATTTTATGAAGTAAAAGACTACAATTTATTGTGAATTATGAGTATTATCGATCGCTGTCGAGTAATATAGATCTACAATTTTGTTATATAAAATCATATTTTAGATAAAAATAACTAGTAAAAAAACGCACCGAATCGGTTTTCATTACATATGTGGTGTGAATAGCTGACTGTGTTGTGTCAAATGTATTTTTAGATTTGCTGCTGTACTACCTTGAAGGTAGGATTCCTTTTTTTTTTTTTTTTTTTTTTTTTTTTTTTTGTCAATGAATAAGGGATGTCACTAGTTCCATTCATTGACATTTGACATCATTAAATCAATTAATTTGAATTAGTTATATCACTTATTCTTTTTTTTTTTTGGATATGACTAAATTGAATTAATGACATCACTATTCTAACTAGTGATAGCAATAAATCAAGTTTAATTAGTGATATCACTAATTCGAATTAGTGATATTAAAAACGTAGAATCAGTGATATCCAAAATACAGAATAAATAATAAAACGGCACCTTATAAAAATGTATATGAATACTGAATAAGTAACAGATACTTATTCAATAATTCTATTAGTAATAGAAAAATTAGTCATTTTGCCTGCCAATATAGGCGTAAGAATTCTGACTTACTCCATTTCACTTTTTGCGTATATTTTCTTCAGCACACATTTTACGTTAGATACATAATGCGTATTTCCATCATTTTGTATTGTTTATACTAGTAAATCATTATACGCTACAAAAGCATTTAAACCTTAACATAAGACACATCTAATTTACTGTGATAAATTATACCAAACCTTGAGAAAAAACAAACGTAAACAAACTTCTTTGATCATCAAAAATAAAGTTTTTTTGGTAATTAAGGCTAAATAGCATGATTAGGTTACTAAAAGTCATTTCAAAGTTGTAATAATGCTCTTATCAAAACCTTTCAGATGGCTTATTGGTAATTTTTTCAGTAAAGATTTTTTTTCAAATAACTTGGAATTACAAAAAGATGCTTATAAATTAATATGCTTGCAAGAAAAGACAAAACAAAAAAGTACAATCGGATATAGGATAATAAATATATTCAAGTTGACTTTTTTCAGAATAGAAGAAAGTAAATTGTAACTGAAAAACAAAAACGAATAACAGAAAACAATAAAAAATCAAATAATAAAAAAAACTACAAGACCAAATAAGAAAAAACAAACAAATGTTGGCACCATTAAGTGAATATACAACACAAACACTTGTTCAATTTTGATGTGCCAGATGTGCACATTTCGGAAAATCATTTCCCATCAGTGACAACAGAGACCGATAAATTTGATAAGTAAAAACATAAGCAAAATAATTGAAAATTAATGAATTTAAAGTTCCAAAATTATATGATTCCATATTCAGCTAAGGAATGCTTTGCATGAGGGAACAAAGATTACCTTTAAATGAATTTCAAAATTTAAGACGGCTGAAAATTTTGCTTTGCTGTATTGTACTATCAACTATGTAAGAGCTTGGAGTTAATATCCAGTGGTATAATCGTAGTATTATTGAAAGCCCCAAAACATTTATTATACAAGCATCCGAAATTTAGCATGATGTTTGAAAAAAATGTTTACTTCAAAATCCTCTCTTTTCTTGATTCGGATCTTGCAAGTACAAAAAATAAAATTGTTAAAGGTTAATTACAACAAGAGGATAGTCTTGTAATTCCGGTTATAAACTTCTCCTGTCTCAATCTCAATTTTTCTAGCTATGGTTTCAACATATGTCGATTTGTAAAACAAATGAACACAAATACAAATTTAAAAAATCATTTAGCAAATTTAATAACAAATAGCTGTTAGTATTTGGTGCAGTTTTTATCGTTGTTTCAAACAAGGAATTCTACAGTCCATATTCTAATGCAACCTTCGTCAAGTTGTCTGTGTTTCAAGAAATTTATCAAAAGACTAATGTGAGTACTTCAGACAAACATTTTTTATGATTTAAGAGTCTTATATAACCTTTAATCTCAGTAGTCATTACTTTCTACACTGATTGTGTGCTGAAAAAAATCAATGTCAGGCCAAACAAAGAAAAAATTGTTTTATAACACTAAAAATATTACAATAATACTAAAACATATAACCAATCCAATAAAAATGTTATTTCCTAAACCAAAGTATTTGCTGGTAAGTTGTTGTTTTTTGGTTAAATAAACATAAAATTGTGTGTATTTCTTGTAACCAACAATTACCTAGAAAAATATGTAAGTAGTAGCAAAAAGATAAAATTCCAAAACTGCTATCTTATCATGCAAAACTTAGCCAATACAGAAAATTAATCCAATTCAGGAAAATACGCCAATGTGAGTAAAAGAACTCTTATTTTAACTTTCTATTATCCAAATTGGACAGATATATCTTATACATTGAATTTCAAATACTTATTGCGAAGTTTGATTAATAAAGAAAAATATTCATATTTGATGAGAAGATGTTTTATTCAGTGTTCCCGTGTCATCTTCACATTAGGAAAATAAGTCTGTTTTCGGCCAATAACTTTGCCCAATTTTTAAATTCCTTAAGAAACATATGGTAATAATTCTATATACAGCGAGTTCGTTTCAGTGTTCGGAATCTGTTTGCACAGTAGAGCATAAGATTGCGGTGACGGGTGCAGTAATGCTGTTTTATCCCAAAGTTAAGCCTTTCATTAATATTAAGTGGTCAGTTCAGGGGATCGTAAAGAAAATATTGACCAGAGAAAACCGCCGACTTTTGAAAAAAAAACTTCCAAAATTTCTCACAGTCGGATATGCCTTGCATTTGATTCTTTAAATAAACACTAAGAGGCACTGTAATTAGTAAGGGCATGCTGTAGACAGTCCAGCAACAATGCTTCTTTTCGAAAACCAAATTGCAAATTTCAAACTGTCTTTTCAATGACTTATAATGTCAGTGATTTATATTGCAAAAAAACTAGATCTCAATTTACTGTCATCAATCTTACAAGTATAAATCGATGTCAAGATAAATCTATTTCTTACATTCGATTTTCCTAAATCGATGAGTTTACTTTAATTTTAAGATTAACGTTTAACCAGTAAATGTTGGTCCAATACATTTGTCAGAGTCAGCAAAACGTAAAGCGTTGAATAAGGATCGATACAGTTGAACATATTTGCCAAATACAACGTAAAGGCTTTGAAAGTTTTAAACAGTTATTTTGGTATTTATTCCTCGTTTTTTGTATAGTTTTAATTATCTATATATTTTATCTTTGAATGATTTCCAGAATAATGTTCTAATCGTTCCAGATTTTACTTGCAATGTTAGTTAAAAGATTGAAATGGGATTTCCGTTTTTCCGTAATTCGTTCAAATAAGCCGGAAGCACGATGGAATTAATTGGACGATTCTGTATTCAGATATCAATTTTAGATGGGCAATATACATCAGTTGACATATTTGATGATGTTTCGTATTCTCAATTCAGATATTTCATAATTCACATTTAAATGACTAAAATGATTGATTTACTTGAGTAAATTTAATTATATAACCGATATATCTCTTGTTCATCGGGTTTTGTACGATCCAGTATCGATTTTATGACAAGTATCGGTAGGATGTCAAAAAATTCTTCAATAATGATTCAAATGTCGCCTTTGATCTGTTAATAAATTAATTTTTAAAAAATAAGAAACCTTTATTTCTAAGAAGAATGGGAAAAATATGAAAGGCATTCAACTTTTGACACAATTTAATGAATGTCACTGACTGTATTTAATTAATCACATATTGAAGAATTCTGCCTGGAACGAAATTGGTAAAAATACATGCTATAAAAAGTATTAGGTCTGTATTTTGTATTAGGGATAGAAATGTTTGATTGACATGTACCATTCTCGTTGCATTTTTAAGAATACAGATTGATGTCTTTGTAATATTCGAACCAGAAATGTCCCCAGTGACTTTAGAATTCATAAAAGGCAATTTAATGTTATTGACGTCCTTAAATATTGAAAATATGGCATTAACGTGTTGTATCTGATAATTTATATAATGTATATCAAACTTACAGTTGAAACGTATTGAAGGACACTGTTGTTAAAGTACAAAAAAGAGAGAAAAAGAAGAAGAAGGGTTTAGAAAAAAGTATCCGGTAAGTCTGAAAAAAGTATCTAGGAAGTAGGAAAAAGTAAGGTTTGTGTCAATCTTAAAAAAACTGACTGCATTTTGAAAACGGGCAATGGAAAATATACATTTTGAAAAAAAGTATTTGAGATATAATATATTAAGCGATTGTTATATTTTTTTTTCGAAATGCGAGCTTGTTTAATTAATTTATCAAAATTAGGGTACCTGACATTATTTATACAAGGGCTGTTCGATATGTCATGTGTACCACAGCGCGATAACGCTTTGCTCTATGACCTTTCCAACAGTAGAAAGACATCTCTTTAGCTCCACATATTTTGAAAATTAAAGCCAGATCAATAGAGCAAGTCTTTGACCACTTATAAAAAATAAATTAATTAACAAACGGGTTGAGAATACTGAAGAAATTAGAACGTTTATATATAAAAGTTCGCACAAAACTCGGTCATTCGGTAATACAGATTTTAACTGAGTTTGGAAAGTTTATAGTTCTGATAAGATATATAATGAGACAGTTCGTAGATGGAGAAAGAAATTTTTGACTGGCACATAGTCCGTCGAAGATGAGAAAAACCTAACCGACCGGTGACTGCAACAGGCAAGGCAAATTTCTCAAAAATCATAGAACACAATGTTAAAACATTCGATTCAATATCGTAAAGACAGAAGCTAACATTGCTGATTTACGTGTAGCAACTTATTGTTTTGCTGTTGGGTTTCCTTTCTACAGGCTGTTAAAGGATCATATATTTGTTAGAGATGCATGTATATATCTAAAAATTACCCAACCAAGCAAAAGAGTTTTGAATTACAACATAAAAATCTTAAACTTTGAATTAAGAAAATTTACTTTTGTTTACTTTTTTTTCTTTTTGTTAGGTCATTCGATCAAAGAATTCCGTCGATGTAGGTTGGTCTCTTGGGGAAGAAATGAGAAAGGTGATTTTTTTTTTATCAGAAACCATGACTTTTTTGGTTCTAAACTATGATGAATTCAGTGGTCTGCAATGGCTATCTGCAACTTAACGAGTGTACTGGAACTCCATAGATCGCAATATCACACAATCAGGCAACGCAGATTCGAAAAACTGCACATTTACGCACCACATGAAGATTGATCCTTGAGATTAATGAAAATTGTCTCGACACGAATTGCCAAAATATCGCTAGAGTGTCCTAAAACAATCTTTGTCAATTAAACCAACCCTAGGAGAAACTTCAAAGAGAATTTTATATTTATGTTTTAAATTTTTAAACAACAAATTTAAAATCTACAATCAAATGTAGTGAAAGATGGCAGCTGTAAACGGGAGTCAGGCTGAAAACCGATGCGTATTTTATCGCGTGTGTGTATATAGGAGCCAAGCGAGATAATTAAATCCGAGGAATGCTAGATCTTATTATTAGATCTTATTCTCAGTAACTATGACAACATATATGTATACAACATTTTTTTCAAAAACATGAAATGGTAGAAGCATTTTAGAACTTAAACAGCATTAATTTAGCCGATTACGTGACTAGGATTTGACAAGAATTTTTTTAGTTTTAATTAAATTGAACTTTTCATTTCATAGAAGTGTTACTATGGAGAATTTGCATCGATTAATATTCAGTTGTTATTCCTCGACAAGTGTAATAGTGAAAGATTTAGTAATTCAATTTTGTCAAATAACCACCAACATAAATCTCTTAGTGTCAGAGACTAAATGCAATCTACCACAATAGAAAATCGGAATCAAGTCGTGTGAAGTTTTAATTTAGGTATTTGATAGCAATAAAACCCCATATATGTCGAATGGAGCAATATATTGTTCCTGTTGTCTATATATGATTGGAATTAAGTAGTTTTTATCGTCTCCTATCAATCCAGAATTAATCTTTTCATTTTTAAGACACTCGTTTTTGTTTTTACTTTATATGGAAATAAGAAATCAGTGATCCATTTGTTTCTTAATGATACAGAATCATTTCAATTATTTATGATTTATTATATAGTCAAATACGATTAAGAACTGTTAATGTTCTTGCTTATGTTTTTCATATTAACAAATTACTTTACTGGGAACCTTTTCTATCGTCCCCAAAAAAATGATTTTTAACAAAACAAGAATTTGTACAATCAGGAGATAATTAAAGTAACACACAGACACACACACACATACACACAAACACATATAAATATATATATATATATATATATATATATATATATATATATATATATATATATATATATATATATATATATATATATATATATTTGTTTATTTATTATGAATCTGACGAGCATCAGATTTTCGATTTTTTTTTCTTTATTTAGTAAGTTAGTTAGTTAGTTCAAAACCTTTTGTGCACGCTTCCTACATATACTTATATAGACGGAAATTATTTACAATTAATTCTTAAAATTCAATTAAATAGATTAGTAGAAGAAAAATTGGATTTTATTTAATACCCACTTTGATGTAAAAAAAAATAAATCTAAAACAGCGTTTTTTGCAAGTTTTGTTTCCGCCCCTTGATTTCCAATTTCATTTTGGTTGTTGACGTTTACAACAATATGTAGGTTCTCGAAATCGACCGAGTATAATCCGAACGGATTTATCTGTAATATTATCAACCAATCAGAAATCCGGATTTGTGAAAAATTTGATTACAATTAGAGGGACAAGAGATCTTCATTCTGGAATCTTGTGTGTATTTGTTAATTAGTTAGTATGGGGCGTTTATTGAAATAAATGCTATTTATCTAGTTTATATATCTCAATTCTAATGTCATTTGTTAATTACCAACGCCATTAACGGTAATAAAAGTAAGAATAAAGAAAAATTACTGTTAATTTAACGATTACGATGTGAAGAATTCAAAGACACATATATTAACGATGATGAAATGTTTCGTCACTTAACAATTCACCTTTGATTTTAAATAAATTGCTTACCATCATAAAGATGTTTAATAAATTTTCCATTAAGAAACCCATTCTTACTATAAAGCAGAAAAAATATTTGAATTGAAGTTCTTCTAAATACATTAATATAAACCTAGAGTAAAATTAAGCATCCCTCATCTTAATTAACATAATTGGAATATTTGTGTAAAGGCACAATGCATATTATGCATAACCTTTGCACTTAACTTTCATGCTGTTGAAATTGATTAATTTCAGTATCTTTTAAAATATTTAGGTCAATGATTTTGAATACGAAATTTTCCATTTAATTTAGTTTACACTTTGTTTGAATTTAAAAAAAAAAATTTTCTGACTGTAAGGCAAAAAAATAAAGTTCTAACATGATAAAAGTTTTCGTTTTTATTTTGTTTAATTTTTTGATTCACGTAGTTTTAGAGCATTTGGTTATATCACACTTTCTACCTCGTGATAAAAAGCATTAAGAACTCGATTAGAAAATAATAAATCATAACTAATTATCCATATTGTAATCGACAATCCCGTTTCTCTATAAAATTATCAATCTAAAACTTATGCGGGAGGCAACGTTTTCAGTATTTCATTTGTAGTACTAATATCTTAAAGTTGATACAACTACAAAACACTTGTCTAATTACAAAACAATGATTAATTATCGGAAGCTTCCTCATGTATCATTTGGTAATGTTTAGCGAAAGCTGACTTTTAAATCACATTTCAATGATATAGTTCGTGATTCTGCAAATTGAAAGTAATAAAATTTTATTCTATTTCTAATAAAAATTCTTCAAATTTACAAAATTTCAAAATATCTTTCAGACCAAAATTGAGCAGTTAAATAAGGTTAATTAGGGATTGAAAAAAATCGATACAAATTTGTTACACGTTTATTGCAGCATTAAAAATCTTATTAGCGAATAGCTTGTGGAAGAAGGGTTTTTATGGTACCTTAATTAACGATCACTGTTTTTCAATTAAGTTTGACAGTTAGAACCGTCAAAATAACTTGAAATAAACAACTCATTCGATTTTGCTTCGATGACGAAGAGGTCTTAAGCACACGTATTTGTATCACAGCGCCTCCCACCACTTAAGTTTTTATCCTGCTCAGGCAGATTTTGAATTGAAATTCACTAATTCTGAAGACCTGAGTAACCGAATGGTCTAAAGCGCGCTAACTAACGAATCGCGTTGCCTTCCAACGCATAAGTCCCAATACCGCTCGGGCGGATCCATGTGTGAAAGTTTGTCACTTTGCTTGCCGAATGTCGTTGGATTTCTTGGAGAAGTCGATACCCTGTCCTCCTAATGCTGAACACCAGGCGAGTAAGCAGTATTTCAAATCTCAATTCTTATGAAAAACCCGGGCGGGTGTCGAACCCACGACAACCAACTTTTGAGGCGGTCTTTAACAGTACGGCGGTTTCAAGTTTGACGTCATAAAGTTTTTTTTTATTATTATTTATCGTTAAATACGTTTCAAAATGCTTTAATGATAATTTTAAAAAATGTTTTTACAAAATTTAAAATGTTTTACGAGGCAGACCATAAAAAGATATGCATAAATACATTCAATAGAAATAAGAATATTTGCAAAAACATGATATCTCATACAAAAAGTCGCCTTTGTCTTTGTTGGAATCAAGAATTCAATATTTCATTACCATGAAATGAAACTGAATTTGTAATTTACTTCATTGAAGGGCAAAATTATATATATATAAAATAAAAATTAAACAAGATAAAACCATTATATTAGAAAAAATAAAGAAAATGTTCAGCTATAAAAGAATAATAGAATTTTGTATAATATGTCTTGGGATTATTTGTACCAAACATTGAATCTAACGTGTATGGATTTTCAGTACGTTGTATTAACATTATATTGTGGAATAATGCTGTAGATTAAATAGAACAAAATATTTTTTGCAATAATGTTATGAATTGAAAAGAAGTATTACCCAGAGGGCGCTTTTGATGGTATTGTATAAGCTAGCACATAAAAAGTAGTAAAAATATATGTTAATAATTAAGTGGAACAAAGTATTGATTAATTCCATATAGATTTTGAAAAGGTATGGAACAGATATAAATATAAAGAAGGTTTTAATAAAATTCTTTCTTGACCTTAACTTTATCATGAAGAGCATACATGCAAAATATTAATCAAAACCAATGAAATCTAGTCATTGAATAGATGTTAACCAATTATACTCATTTCAGAAAAGAGTAATAACTTCAGTGATACAAAACGTTTTTAATATCGAACTTGACCTACCATTTATCACGTAAAGTGCACATACGAATCTGATAAATGAATATATGAAAAGTAAATAAATCTAAAAACCATTTTTGCAGAATAAGTTAAAAAACAGCAGTTTCTATATTATTGAGAAATGGCTTAAACTAATATTGGAATCGATCTTAATCACGAAAGGCATAAAAAAAATGCAAATTATGAATCAAATGCTTTGATTCTTTAAAGATTTATTGAACGGAAATTCAATAATGGCATTCTAAGTCTAAAAATTGAGATAAGTCTTGCCCTACGAAAAGAGGTTACCTACAATCAATAGACCTCAATTAAATAAATAAATAAAATAAAAAAAACCATACATGTGAAATATGAGACAAGTCGATTAAATCGTTGAAGAGTTTTTTGAACGGAAAGTAAATTCGGAAAGACATATAAACAAACCGACGCCAACAAAAATATTAAAAACACATACATATGAAATAAAAATAGAGTCCATTAAAACGTTGAAGAGTTATTGAACGGAAACTAAACGAAAGACATATAACAAACCGACGCCAACAAAAATATTAAAAACACATACATATGAAATAAAAATAGAGTCCATTAAAACGTTGAAGAGTTATTGAACGGAAACTAAATGCAAAAGACATATAAACAAACCGACGCCAACAAAATATTAAAAACACATACATGTGAAATAAAAATAGAGTCCATTAAAACGTTGAAGAGTTATTGAACGGAAACTAAATGCGGAAAGACATATAAACAAACCGACGCCAACAAAATATAAAAACACATACATATGAAATAAAAATAGAGTACATTAAAACGCTGAGAGTTATTGGACGGACTACCAAATGCGGAAAGACAATATAAACAAACCGACGCCAACAAAAATATTAAAAACACATACATGTGAAATAAAAATAGAGTCCATTAAAACGATTGAAGAGTTATTGGACGGACACCAAATGCGGAAAGACATACATATAAACAAACCGATGCCAACAAAAATATTAAAAACACATACATGTGAAATAAAAATAGAGTCCATTAAAACGTTGAAGAGTTATTGGACGGACACCAAATGCGGCAAGACATATTAACAAACCGACGCCAACATTTTAATCTTAATAACTCTGAATTAGCTTGTATCGGTAGTTGAAAAATTCATATTGATATAAACCTGTAACATAACATGATTTATATATTCGGTTATGGTCTTAAAGACATTGAAAAAGAGAATTATACCTGTTTTATAGTGATATCTATATTCCTATTCGCTATATAATCCTATATATAATGGATAATTCTTAATAAGCCGAGGCATCCGCCTAATGAAATCAAATTTTAAAAATTGGTAAAATAATATTCATAGTTGAAACATCCAAATGTTAGTTTCAAAATTTTTCAATATTTAAACTTTGAAAAAAAATTAGATGATGTTTTAAATCAAGCATTTCAATTTACTGCATTCCATACACTTCCATACAAATACGAAAATTTTGATATAAATAATCAGGGGTTTTTTTTCCATCCATATACATAGAGCTTATTCTTCTTCATCAAAGGTTACTAAAACTTCCACATTTTATCTCCTGAATGGCAATTTTTTCTTGATGGAGAGGTATGCACTGGTACTGAACTTGGGGATAAGGATACAAAGCACAATCCTTTAATCACCTCAAACAATTCAGTTTTGATATAAGCTATCATACTATCTTAACATCGTCTATGCTGGCAGTGTTGTAAGATCCGAAAGTCTCAGGTTCGAATCTCATATGTCGTCCTTTTTTAGTTTGAATATATCTTATATCAAAAGATCTTCATTTTTAATTTTTTGTTTCATTTAAACGCAGTGTATATAATTTTTCAACAAATATCAAAATGAACGGTTCTGAGATACCGTTATGCAATCATGTATCAAAAACAACAATACTAAAAATCCTTTGCGTTCTAAGTAGAAACCTTAAGTATTAATGACATAATGGCATATTATTTTTAAAACGTATTTCATAAGTTAGCAACGCAAATATATAGGTACATTAGGCAATGATAAATTTGTATTTGGCCCCGAGTCGATGTTGCGAATAGAGATCTCCCAAAAGTGAAACTTTGTTCATTGATATTTTTGCGATAGGTGGATCTCTCGATTTATTGAGGTTCATCCTTTGTTGGCTTTGATTGACAATTGTAATGTAAAAAGGCACTGTTCAAACTCTTGTTAAGAGTTTTCATGCTTAAGAGTCACAAGTTCGTCTGAGAAATAAAAAATCAATGACATAAAATCTATAAAGGAAAAAAATGATTTCTTTCGTATTCAATTTATTTGCATAACACTTTTTTGACATCCTGCCTTTTTCCATCTTCTAGCCAATAAATCTGATGTAATTTGGCTCAAATAGAATGTCTATTTGCCCATATAACGTCTGTTGGAATAAGAATAAGTATACAATAATTGTCTAACTGGGTCTTTTTATTTTTCATTTGGAAAAATGTAGAAAACATCTATTTTCTGTACAAATTGACTGAATAATTTTCCGTTAATTCATCAGACTTAACGTAACAAGATTTCGTAACACATTTTTCAACCTATAGCTTACATTAATTTTATACTAATTCTTTCTTCTCTGTATTTTACCGTATCGGTAGCTCAATTATATAGCGTCTTGATGGAGAACAAGAGGTATTGAGTATAGACCCCGGTCGTGTCAAACATGAGACTTTAAAACTTATAACAAAATGCCTGCTAAATTTTGTTGTGCCGTTTGTGTACATTTTGGGGAATCATTTCATTGACATAAAAATTTAGAAAACTGCATTCTCGCCTGGCAAGGGGACAAAGTAGCAACTGGTTCATCCGGTGCCAGAATAATGTGACATTAATAACATTGTTCTAGTCGCAAATAGCTAAAACTGCTTATGCACCGTCAAGAAACATAACAGCCAACAACCGGCCATTGCATTTCGGATTTTTTCCCAATTCATTTTTAATTTAAAAGATTTATTTGTCAAAATTTAATTTAAAAAGGATTTGATTTTTGGAAACCGGCTGTGAAATCTTCAACTAGTGTAATTTGCATGCGTTACTTTTGATTTATAACTTTGCGTAAACGTCGAGAAGTAGCATATGACAAAAGCAATAAGTGAGGGCTATCGAGATACTGATTTTAATCTTGGAATTATAATCTCAATTTTTAAAATGAGATTGTTTTGTAGAGTATTTTAAATGTTAAAAAGATTTATTATCATGTTTTTACTGTAATTTATTGAAAAGTTGCATTTTTATTAAAGTTTGAAATTTTGTAGACAATTAAAAACGCAATAATACATCGCTCTTCTAAACTTCAAAAGTATCCTCGATAGTATTTAAATACACTTGACATTTATTTCACAAATTAGCATTGCAAGCATCAAATCAATCTTATCTAACCAGTTTTTGAATAGGAAAGAAAATATCAGGTCACTCTTACGCAACTAAAACGGGAGGCTTTTTCTCTCTAATGATTCATAAACCGAAAGTTTAATATGAAATACTTTTTTAGCCATTTTTCCGATTTCGCGAAAAAGAAAGTTCAAAATTGATGCACTACGAAATATTTGACGAGTTAATAGACATTTAAGGAAGCAGAAAGATAACCATGCAAAATAGCCGTCAAATCAACATTAGAATACAAAATTTGCTACGTTTTTTGTTAAATTAAATATAGACATAAAATATATTTGAATCTAAAAATATATTTAAATCTAACAAGTTTTTCAAATTGGTGTGTTATTTTAAAATTTTGAAAATATTAAAAAATTATCGTTGAGTTTAAAAATAAATAAATAGAAACACTGGTAAACTGGTAATAATACAACATTTTGTTGATGTCGATGATCTGATGCACATAATTTGATAACTTTAAGGGTATGTTTACTAATTAACTATGTTTGTTTACGTCGGGTACAATTCTTTAACTTTTTAAGAACACATATCTACACCAATATGCATCAGACAAATATCA
This sequence comes from Tegillarca granosa, assembly GCA_029721355.1. Classification (NCBI taxonomy): domain Eukaryota; kingdom Metazoa; phylum Mollusca; class Bivalvia; order Arcoida; family Arcidae; genus Tegillarca; species Tegillarca granosa. Next base: position 30,151,731 of record CM056603.1, on the reverse strand, counting down.
AAAAACTATTTTACTACTTGGAAGGCTTTTTTGTTTTTGTTTTTTTTTTTTTTTTTTTTTTTTTTTTTTTGTTTCATGGATTAGACCTTTGGTTTATGTTGTCGAGCTTATACCCTAAATTTAATCAATTCAATATCTACAAGGTATATTCACGTTTAAAGTCAACCATCCACTTCAATACACATCAAACTATTTTCTTATGGTTTTAAGAATTTGTCTCTTTTATCAACTGTTTAAATTAAGACTTGGTTGATGTTGTTAACTTCATTCACAAAATGTTATGAATTTAAGATTTACTAAGTATGTTCGAAAGTCAGGTATTACTTATTCACTTTTGAATAAGTCTAGTTTCCACTCATATTTGCCGCAGGTCTTTTAACCATTTTCACCTTCTTTAATACTTCTTTGATTATACTCTAAGTTAATGTTGACAAATTGTATCAGACCATCGACTTAAGGTCTTTTAACTACTTTTTGTTATATCTTAAAGCTGGTGTTGTCAACACAATTTTATAATCTCAAAATTAACTTTGTTAGTCAAAGTAGTCAGGTTTTACCTATTAAGGCAAAATGTCCCCTCTAATTTGCAGCAACCTTATTTCTTAGAATTTTCCTACTTCATATCTTCACTGAAATTGTTTTCTTTTTTTTTTTTTAAATTTTTTTAAATTATTTCATTTTTTTTATTGTGATTTGGACAGAGACTTGTATGTTTGTGTTTTATTTCATAGGTTGGACACAAAGCAAGCGTAAGCATGAAACATTTGAAGGAAGACTAAATGAATGAATTTCCGAAATGTGCACATCTGGCACATCAAAATTTAACTGGTATTTTTATTATATATTTACACTACAAATCCTTTAGATTTAAAGATGTTGTTACTTAAGGTAAAAACTTGGATGACAAGTTACATTAAAACATCTTCACACTTGCTTTTTAGTTATCTACCAAGCTTATCTTGTATCTTAATATTTTTTCAAAACTGTAAATAGTAGCTCTATAGACACAAAAAACAGCTAATTACGGTTATTGATTGATAACAGGATTTATTCTGTAAACCGAGAGTAAAGCGTCTGTTAATGGAACGGATACAAAGATCCTTAATTTAAATTAAGATTTGGTTAGGAAAAATGTATAATAAAAGTTTCTATCTCAAATTTTAGTCTATCCAAAAAAAGCGTTTTACCTAGATACATAGAATATTGCAAGACTACTTGTGAATTGTTGATAAAATCAAATTATTAATTTACTCTTCATGAGTGAAGAAAATAACAGTTCTAATAGACTGTATACTACGACTGCCAGATGTGCAATGTTGACTATTTTGGAGGCCGTCTCAAAATGCTTTGTGCCCATATTAACGGAAAAAGATAACTGAAACCAAAAAAATAATGTTACAATGTTACTGCTTTATAGAAAATTGAGACGTGTGAACTAATTAAAGTTTGGTTTATTGTTTTTAATTACAAGTTGCAAGATACTCATTTAACATAGCTGCTGATTTACCCGGTTTCTGTGTGTGTACAGGTAAAGGTGACCATGAGATTTGATTATACAAGGTATATCATACCTACGACACGCAATTTTGACATATAGATGGCTATATCAGAAGCTGGAGTTAACCTTGAATCTGAGAGAGAGAGAGAGAGTGGGGGGGTTACGTCAGGGGAAAGAATATTTCACTGCTTTTACGTCAGGGGAAAGAATATTAAACTTGTATCTAGACGTTTCCTTCTACCCTGTTTCAGTACAAAAATTCCGTCATATGAGTAGCTTTCTATTGATTACTGGCAAAAATTGCCAGGTGGTTGGGAAAAGTTGCCGAGCGCAGTTGGTTAAATTGATGGCACCTCATCTGAAATTTATAGACCACAAGTTTTGGATTTTGAGCCAATTGTTGACTGCTTCTTCTCAAAGACTGAAACAGTATTCAAAGATAAAGCGTTTAATGCAAAAAGGAACAATAAGCAACATAACCTAGAGCAAGTGTATAAGATTTCTAAAGGTTATGACCAAAATACGTTCTACATGTATTCCAGGTTTCAGTGCCAGACTGCTTATTTCTAACTTTTCTTACAACATTTCTCGAGAAGTGAGATAAAGTCAAAGCCCACAACTTTTGACAAGCATCCTGTCTTTCCTTTTGCTGCAAGGCCATAAATCACATCATCTCAGCCAGGCAACCACTAGAATTTAATAAATGTGTAAAGGAAGAGACGACCATTTAGGAGCTAATTTATACCACTGATAGCTTAGCAAAGGACCTAAAACGAAGGAAGAAAATTGATTTTATATTGCTTGATTTCAGAAAAGTTTTGATACAGTATCACATAATATTTCATGAATAAGACTTGAAGAAATTAAGAAGCACATAATGCAGAATACTTAGAACCTCCTACTACATAGACCAAAGCTTTTATAAGACAATGGCGAAACATCTAAGTCAACTTAAGTTAATACATCAGTAGTTCTATCATGTATGTTAATAAAGCACAATCATACAAGTTCCATGTCCACAACACAATCCAAAAAAAAATAAAAAAAAAATAAAAAAAAATAGTAAAACTTTGAAAAACTGCAAATTAAGTTATACATGTGGACTTCCATCCAGTAATTGAGGCCGGGTTAAAACTTTGAAAAATAGCAAATTTAGGTATACAGGTAAACTTCCATCAAGGAAAGTGAGGCCGGGTATCAATGACCATTATTGTCTTTTGGAAATAAAATGACGTATCAGCCGAACTACGAGCGTAAGCATGGATATTTGCACATGATTACCCAGTTGAAAAGTTATATCGAAATGAGGTCTGGTTACTCCCTAATTTTGTTTCTCAGATTAAATACAGTCAAAAGCAATTCTGCTCGTTTTATCGTCTGCGATGACAGAAGGTTTAGCAGTGTAACATGTATACTGCACCCATCCAACCACAGAATCTTCTTTCAAACATGATGTCTGAGAAGACTTTGTACTCTAATGTACCATGTCGTCAACAAACAACTAAACAATCTGCACCGAACTGGTTAATAAGTTGCGTGATTGTACCATCCAAAAGTCTCAAGAATCTTTTTCGTTTTGACGGCAATTAGTCTTTCATTGTTGTTGTCAATGTGATCAACGTATTCAAGGAGATATCAACAGACAGAAATATCATTAACATTTAAATAATTAAACCATACTGATTTGGAAAAGTTGGAGATTGTTATGGTCTAGAAGAGTGCGGTATTGGAAGAAAACGGTAATTAACACAAAAAGAATTATGTATTTGAGAGGAAACTAAAATATTTTTCTAGTATTTGATTTCAACGGTTGCCATACCCCAATAACACTTATTGTTACAGCACAGTTTGCAAATAAATCAAAAAAAAATAATGAACTAAACTGATATGTGGGAACGTTTCCTTACATAATCCTATTGTAATTGAAAATCACTAGGTGCATTCAATATAATACAATTACAGACTCCATTTGAGATTTATACATGGGTTTATGAACCTGAGAAAAAGCCGTTTCACTCACAGAGATAGAGTCTACATTTTTTTTTATCTTGTGAAGAATTGATAAATACCGATATTCTGTTGTTGATCTTGTTTGTTTCGATTAAATCAATATAAAGTATTTATTGGAATGTCGATTCTGCATGTCTACTGATAAATCATGATGCCGTGGCATGACTTCAACAAATAGTTTGACCCCATTTCAGATTTATATATGGGTTTGTCAACCTAAAAAGTGTCACGCACTTAAAAAGAGTCAACAATTATTTGATTGAATGAATAACTGATAAATAGTGTAGTTTGACTTGTTTACTTTAAGGAATCAATTTATTTCGGAATGTTTTTGCTGCATTGGAACTGCCAATAGAGAATGAAACTTTGACTAAGAGAAAAACAGAAAAAAAAACTGTTGTATCATTTTAGCAAAATATTTTAACACCAAATTAAGCAGCTGATTGTTTTTTAAAATTTAAAGTAAAATATCTTGTTTCTGTTTTCTGTTTGAAAAGAACAAGAGTTGAAAAGTATTCTTAATAGAAAGCGATAGGAAAATGGGGTTATTATGTTTTCCGGAAAGAGAATATGATCAAATGTCCGAAATAAAGGTTTATAAAAACTAAAATTATCCGAAAGACTTAATTTATTTGATTAAATAATAATGTCTAAAACTTAATACTATTGCTTTTTTTAGAAATCTTCTACAGATAAAATAATGACAGATAGATTTACATGTAACAAAGATTAATTTGCTCACATATACATACAAAAAAGAAAAGTTTTTGGCACAATGATTAAGAAGTTATGACGCATTTAACTTTTCATTTAGTTTTTTACTTCCAAAATGTCTCTCTGAGCTGTTTAATTGCCAACACAGGATTTTAAATTTCTATTCACTTATCGGTTTATATTGTTGTTGATACCGCTCTTCATTTTGCCTTTTCATGTCTTTGGCAGACAAAATCGTGACGTTATGATGATGAAACGACGAATCTAATTTTTCACTAATTCTTTTGCTCCTTTGAATGTCTTGTAAGCTGTTTAATTGGCAACCCAGGATTTTAAATTTCTATTCACTTAACGGTTCCGCTCTTCATTTTGCTGTTTCTGCTAAAACTTTATTTTACTCGTCTACTTTTTGCTGAAAAGTTGTTTATAGAAAGTGTTATTACAATGACCAATTTTATTGGCTAAGAAAAAACATATTTCGAAATTATTTTTCGACTGGACACTCAAATATTTTTTTCATTTTGTATAAACATGGGTGTGTATGTGCTTTTGTTGACAGAAAAAAATTTTGGAAAACTAGTGACAATAGAATTAAGGTACAGATATGCTGAAAAACACTTCGCTAACTTGAAATGCTTAGTGTCAAACATTTAACAGTATGAGGATACTTGAAAAATTCGCATTTTTTAAAAATTTTATTGAAGAAAAATTGGATTTCGCGGGAATACATTTGACAATAATATAACAAAAAATATTTTCGGCGAAATACAACCGTTATGTAGTAGACTCAAATATTTTTCATTCTAAAAAGATACTGGTTTTGATGTCAATTTTTTGTTTTTATAAGTAAGCTCATCAATCTTCGTTACAGGTACTTCTTTTTTATTATGATTTTATGATGAGAATATTCTCACAAAAACAACTATAAACAGCTTTATTCATTAACATTGAATCAAACAAGTTGTAAACAAAAAAGTTAACATATAAGCTTGTTCCTGGTAATTTTGGTTTAGTTAATGAACCTGCTACTTCCTTTTGTTCCCTTTTGGCCTTTTATTTAATTTAAGATCCATTAAGAACATGACATGTTTCAATATTAATTAAAAAAACATACCAGTCCTTGTCCATTAAGGATGAAATTATTTTCAATGGCACTGTTTTTCACCTGATTTACGTGTTTTTTCTAAAGCATTAGAATCGTTTTTAACAAAAAGCATAGTTGTTTTTAATCCGATTCAGATTAAAGAAGAATTATTAATTTTTTTTGAAAATACTGGTAAAAATATTTAACAAATTATAAAAAAGAAACTCAGACTATGCAAATTTATTAACCTTTAAAAAATCTTTCAACAGCAACAACAACAACAAAAAAAACAATTACCAGCTCATACTGAAAATTTTTTAAATGCTTAAAATCTTTATTTAATTCTCGTAAATTACGACTAATTGATCCAATTCATAAATTTGTAAATAAGTTATCATACCGGGGTAAGTTGTATGCGTCGCTGTGGCAAACTGACTCGGTGAGCTCGCACCTTAACAGAATGCCGCTTTGGGTGTCTGCTAACACAATGCAGGCCATGCTACACGCTTACATATCTCAAGCATACACAGATTTGTTTTTAGACCTTTCCTTTGAAAATAAGAACGTTGCTGTCGTCGTCAAAAAATGGTGATGTAACGTTAAACAACACTTTAATCAACAATTGGCAAATTATTGTCGGGAATTTATAAACAATGGTCCAAATATTCTTTCGTTTTTTTCTCATTGATGTTTTATCATCGACTTGTATTGTGACTATTTTTAAGTTGAAGCCAAGTGCATAAATTTCAATTGGAAATTTTTTCATCTTATTCAGTACGTAAGAAAAATTAAACAAGTTCACGCAAAAAAAATCACACATTATCATTTAAAATAATTTTCTTGCGTCATTCAACGTTGATGACTAATACATTCCTATTTCCTTTTATATCTATCCCCTACTGCGAGAAAGATTTTATTGGTAATCTTTATGTATTAAAAACCGTTTCCATGAAAACAGTTCTAATAAATACATTTAGTCAGAATAAAAACAATTATTTCCATATTAAGGTTGTTTTGAGGATTGGTTAAAAATGATGTCGATAAAAAGTTTAAGCTGAATTATGCGGTAGAGGTGTGATCGTTTTATATTAAAGATTGACGAAGAAATAAAAACAAACATTTTCTGGATTCATTATGATTGTTTTTATTTGTATTGCCTTTTCATTTGTACAGAAAAAAAAATTGAAATCCTATCCACCATTCAGTTAATAAAACTACATGTATACATCGCCGAGAAAAGCTAAAACAGTGCTTATCTTTCATTTGCTTAATGACAATCAGCTGTTCAAGTTTTTCCTTTGTGTCAAGGTCACCTTGGTACATAACTTTTTGGTTCAAATAACTCTTTAGACTGATAACGGTTTTTATTTAGTTTTTTTCCAAATAAAAACGTTAAGTTACACTTCTAATAATCATAGTTAGGAAGTGTAACAATTTAGAGAGCAAACAATTTATTCGCCTGCCAACTCAAGATTGAGATGTATAAATATGAATCACCACGAATGTCAGGAAGTCATTTTATCTTGCTTTCTGTCTGTGTAAAACGTGTCCGCTCGATCAAACCTTAGACTTATGTACACAAACATGAGATGGTGTGTCGAGTACAACATTTGGATGTGTAGGTCAAAGGTCAAGATCACAAGATCAAAGTGAAGATATGATGGTAGAAAAATTTGCGTTTTCAAGAGACAATTCTAGTTATGAAATCTTTTTGAGGTATATAGATGAATATGTATGTCTATATATTAGAGCTAAATCAATTTATTTAAAAGTCACATTTATTTTATGTCTTTAGAAGAAAAAACAACTTTGAAGAATATTGAATAAATTCTACCATTTCTAAACGAAATAAATCTATTCTACATGGTCATAAGTACTTTAAGATTTTTCCGCTTAGAATTATTAACAATTCTATAGGAACCATAGTAATCATTCTATGTCAAAATTTGAGCCCATAAGAGTAAACGAGTATTATCGTTCTAATACGTGACCAGTTATCAAATGATGAGAAACAAACATGGTTTAGACATTTAATCATTTTCCCCATCTATTAATTTGGCCAATATGTATATTCTATGTAAATTGTGTTAAAGTGAAATATTATCATCGGAAATACGTTATCTGAGCTAAGGATCTATAATAAAAACAACACACGAAACCTGATGTATCTGGAGGCCAGACAATAAAAAAATTAACTAATTTCTGTTGCATGAAACTGGCAACGAGATCTTAGAAATATACAAAGGCTTCAAAAGGCTGTTGAAACATGAATCAGCGGTCGTTAAACTCTAGACATTTAATAAAAGTACATCACTAAAGAGTATGAAAAACTTGTTTTTAAAACAAATGAAGATTTATTTTTTATCAAATAGATTGTAAATTATTGAATGAAAAAATATAGAATATTTTACCTCATAAAATATTTGCTTTTCATGAAGTGCTTACCTTTCCGAATGCCCGGAATCACATTCCTGATAGAGTTCACGTCTTTAATTATTTGCCAATTTTAATAGCTTCAACTTTGTTTTGATGATTGTGATTTGAACATGAACTGATATTTTTGTGTTTAATTCTTACAATTATGATAAAGAACAGGAAAATACATATTTGCAAATGTTTAAAACGCGTCTTTGTTATCGATGTACTATACACATTGAAGAACACAAAACAAATACTCTAAAAAAGAGACAAATAAAACACAAACATACCCCCCCCAAAAAAAAAAGAAAAAAGAAAGAAAGAAAGAAAGAAAGAAAGAAAGAAAGAAGCACCGAAGATATTAATATTTCGTCAATATCGGCAAAATCTTTGTTTCTGAAAAGCCTATGATATTTATAGACACTCGCTTTTTAGCTTAGTTGGTGTTTCTGCCTTATTAAAATAAACAAATATCAAGTAATACAAAGCTTACTCCTATTACGAATTTCATTTAAATTAAACAATTTGTGTAGTTTAAATTGCTATTACAACACTGTCGTAGCATTTTGTATAACAATTTAATTTACAGTTTTGTAGCGGTTCAATATTTTGTTGTTTTGTGACATATCGATCACTGTTGATTCTCTCTTATGAATTTATTATGCCGTTTATCATACTATAATTTGAGTAAACCTATCTTTTTATTACTAAGACTCAAACAAAGTTATGTAAAAAGTTATTTTTTGTCAAAAAGTTTGCAATAAAATACAAACATATATGTCCATGTCCAAATCACAACCCCCCCCCCCCCCAAAAAAAAAAAAAAAAAAAAAAAAAAGTAAGAACTTTGAAAACTGGCAAATTTAGTAATACACGTGAACTTCCATCAAGAAAGTGAGACCGGGTATTTGGGAGTGAGAGCACCTCCTTTCTATCAAACTACGCCCGTCACGTGCAAAGTCAATTTTGAGAATGATATATTTACAATAGCGCCCACTTTCCGGCTATGAAAGCTATTTCTAAACATTATCGAAAATTTGCTTCATACAGCTATGAAAACGTATGTTTGACCTTTTTGAACTGATCCAACAGTACCGCGTAAGAAACTGTTCAACTGGGTCAAACTAAATCACCAATACGTCACATGCCCTTACACGACAAGTAAGTTCACACACTTCTGATGTATTTTCTAATTCTTCTTTTTCAAACTGTACTTTTAATTTAAACATGCAAATGTAACTGTTAAATATTTTCAAAATTTAATCGTTTAATCCTGTCATTTAAACAACTGTATTCCATTTAACGGATTAGTTATTTTTTCATCAATGGAAGTAGGCAGGGTCACCTGTCATCCTTATTAATGACGTCATCATTTATGGAGATGCGATAGGCGGGTTCCACGATGCACTAAAACAAACGCAGGTAGAAAAATAACAAAAATGAAACGCAGTAATAGTTTAAAGTCTACAAAGCAGATTCGATGTAAGAAATAAATTGTAAATATAAGAAATGACATTGGGGGCACTTCATGCTAGTATGATACCGGGTGTTCCGGGTACAAATTGCATGAAGAGCAAATTTCTTAAATGAACGAGGACCTTTGGTAAGTCAAATATATCCAGTGTAAGTTTGGATATGGTGACTTCATACTTATCAACAATATTGTGATGACGGTCAGTAAACTTTTAGGGACCTTGATAAGCCTTTAAATCTTTTTAGTCTTTTAAAAATCAAATGTCCTTTAACACTGTGTATTATTGCTTTATGTTTTACTAGAAGGTTCGTGGTCATTTGAGTTAAGAAAAGTATCCAGATTTAATCTAACATTGATCATAATTAGACATGACAGTTAGAATAGAGCTAAAATGAATTAATAGAATCAGAGAACGAAATCTTACTAAACAAATATATTTCAAAAAATCATTGGCAATGAAATGCAGTGTGTGTAAGTAATTTCTACCTACGTAAAAAGGGGGAAAACAGTATGATTTATAAATACCTAAATGAATTTGATAATAAAAAAAACGAGAGGAGAATATTTTCATAATAAACAATGACGAATCGATGATCTAAATCTGAAGTTGCGAAGGCGTAGTAGCCGGTGAAAACAAGAAGTCGTTGTTATGGTGACGACACAAAAATAGTTGTGATTGCAATGACGCAAATTTGTTATAATGACCATAATGCAAAAGAGATGTCAAGCCAAAATTCAGAAGCCATTGTGGTGGCAATAGTGCATAGGTGTAAAGACAATAATGCGCAGTAAATGTAAAGCCGACAAAAGCTAAAAGTAGTTTTGGTGGTTACTATGTCACTCAGTTAGTGGAGCTCTCCGTTTATGTAAGGTCTCGGAATCGTAGGTAGGTTAAGATTTTGCCTTTTTGATAATAAAACGTCAAAAATAGTATTAACTATGTGAATTATTTAAGTTCTACGAGAAGTTTCGCGGTCATATGGAAAGAAAAGTATCTTGATTTAGTCTAACATTGATCATAATAAGACATGACAGTTAGAATAGTGTTAAAATGAATTAATAGAATCAGAGAACGAAATCTTACTCAAAAAATATATTTCAAAAAATCATTGACAATGAAATTCAGTGCGTGTAAATAATTTCTACTTACGTAAAAAGGGGGGGAAAATGGTATGATTTAGAAATACTTAAATGAATTTCATTAAAGAAAGAGATGTGGAGATTCTTTTAGTAACAAACAATGACGAATCGATGATCTAAATCTGAAGTTGCGAAGGCGTAGTAGCCGCAGAAAACAAGAAGTCGTTGTTATGGTGACGACGCAAAAATAGTTGTTATTGCAATGACGCAAAGTTGTTGTAATGACCATGATGCAAAAGAGTTGCAACAAATTCGCGAAGTCATTGTGGTGTCAATACTGCATAGTTGTAAAGACAATATGCGCAGCAATTTTAAGCCCAGGCAAAAACGAAAACAACTGTGGTAGCTAAATACCAATGTCATGTTACAGTGAGGATGCGAAGTAGTTGTGAAGACAACGCAACATAGTTATAAAAGCGAGGAAAATTATGATAAGAAAAAGCAAAGATAGAGAACATATAGTAATTTTGGCCCTTCTTTTGCGTGATTGCGTGACTCGGCTTAGTAAGCACTCTGTCTATAAAAGATCTAAGAATTACAGGAAAGAGACCCAGTTGTTCGGTCAATATTTATAATTGGTATTTATTGTTTTTTTTTACAAATGAACTTAACTGGAGCCCTCGAGACGGATCCTTCGAATCACGATAAGCATTGCACATAGACAAAAACTCATAACACATTTGTCAAACACAATGTAAAGTTATAACCTTCTGTCACTCAACCTTTATTTGTACCGATATTAGTGAAAAATTCGTGACTGATACATTTTATCAATCAATCTTTGTCTTTGCACTTTTGTAATCGCCTTCGCTATTTTTCAAAGTGTAGATTGAAGCAGCAAATTTATCTTCATAAAGGTTAGAATTTCCGATTAAGACATTGAACAAATTATGTAATTGGAAATCACAGTATGGTTATTTGTATTTTTTGTAAAATCTTAATGTTAAGAATTCCTAGTTTGGAAATTATGACTGTTTGCTTGTTTAAAACTGCAGTTGGTTGACGGTAGCTAAATGGTTAAAACGCACGCTTACTGTTCACAGTTCTTTCTCTGGCCAGATTCCAAAACCTACTAAGTTAGTTGTTAAAAACGCACGCTTACAGTTCACAGTTCCTTCTCTAGCTAGAGTACCAAACCCACTCAGTTAATTGTTAAAAACGCACGCTTACGGTCCACATTTTCTTCACAAGCAAAAGCCAAAAATCCACTCAGACCGACAAGTGTTAGTTGTTTGCATCTACGTCTCAACAACTTTAATACAAATGAAAGAATCTTGACTTGAAGGTTAAATATAACTACCCTTCTCTACTCGCTAAAGCAAAGAAGTTTCATCTGGTAAGATTTTTTTCTATTTCATATAAATCTGATATGTACCATGGTCTTTAAATGCGATACTAACCTAATTTATTTTTTTTATTTATTGCCTTAACATTATGTTATTATCCCATAATTTATAATAAAGGCATTGATATCATTTTAGATGAGTGTACGATAGTAGAATTAATCAATCAGGGAATTACTGTCTTGTAATTTCCGATTTACAGCCGTGATTTTGTAGTTATACTTTTCCAAATTGGCTTTATTGTTAACGTGTCAAAGAAAACAATAAAGTCATATAAACCAGCCAACAGCCAATTACAGAAACGCGTTATCCCTGCACCAATTCCCACGAGAAATCTCCTTTTTCGCACATTCAAATAAATGTCGCACGTTTTCGTTTAGGAGCAATAAAAGTGATTCCGTAAAATGGTCAAGGGGCTAGCTTAAAGAAAACAAAACATTGTACATACTTTTTTGACGAGTCTAACTTTTAATTAAACATTTTGTGACATACTACAATCATGTTTGACATTTGATGACTAAAGATTTCATAATTTGAAGGTGACTCGGCTGCTTTTTTTAAAGAGTGTCTATGATTTTTACGAACATGTGTCCCACAGGCACATTCGTGTACAGTCTATATATTGCAAGGCTGAACTAATCAAAGCCCTATCAAAACATTTTATGGCTGTAATTACCATATTATTGATAAGTATAAAGTCGCTGTATCCAGTATCCTATAGTTTCATGTTTCTTTCATTCTCAAATTTGCTTTTGTAGTGACGGGTGTAGCTAGCTAGACAAGAGGTTCTTATCCTTCCGGAGCACCCGGTCTCACTTCCTTGGTTGAAGTTCACATGTGTAACTTAAATGACCAGTTTTTTTAATGTTTTTACTTTGTTAATTAGGATTGTGATCGGACAGGGACTGGTTTGTTTGTGTTTTATTTTACATGTAACAGAATCTCCTGATTTATACAACCTGAATTAGGGCATTATTATAATGTTGCTTACTTTATATCAATTTTTAAAACTAGTTATTTTGTTTCTTCCATTCCAGTTTTTCTCCAAAGTGTTTCTCGGGGCTTGGTTCTAGAATGTTTATCAAAACTTAATGACAAGAAGTATGTGTTTCAATGGGTCCTTTTATTATTTTATTTTATTTATTATTATGAGTTTTATTTTATTTTTTTATTATTATAAATTAAGTAAAATATTTATTGTCAGAATTACATACCCCAAAATATATAAATAAAAGACATTTTATTAAACAATTATTTTTTTCAAAAAAAATTGACAATTTCAAACTAGGTAGGCACATTAGAGTTGAGTTAAATAATGGTGTTTAACGACCCACTCAAGAATATTTCTCTTATATGGAGACGTCGACAGCTATAGGCGGAAGTGCAGAAATTTTTCCTGTGCTTTGCGCTGATGACATGAAACAGCAGGGTTCTTTATCGTGCCACGCCTGCCGTGACACGGGACCTCGATTATTTTAAGTTCCCATGCGAAAGAACCGTGACTTTCATTTCGTAATGCCCAGTGCTTGGTGAAAGAACAGTCACTTCCCACTTTTAAGTCTTTGGCCAACTTTTAAGTCTTTGGCCAGACCTGGTCGGGGTTCGAACCCACGACTTCCACTTACGGAGCGAGCACTCTACTAACTGAGCTACCGCATTTGTAGGTATATTAGAAATAAAACTTTTCAAGTTTATTTCATCGTAAAATTTGAACATTTCTCTCTTAAACTGAATGTATATATATCATTAATCACACCTATCGTAGATTTCGCACACGTTTTTCTTCTGTGTCAGTCATGGTGTCACGTAGAACTCTACTTGAATCTCGTCTATTTGACCAAGCGTTTTTATATGAAATAAAACTTTATATACGCATATTTTAACATATCATCCGCTAACTAAAGGTTGTTATGGCTACCCGGATCAACAAATGTAATTGAAACAATAAAAATCGACATGCATCAACGAGAAAAAGTGACAAAACTGAATTAGATTGATCAAAAGAACTGAGATTATTATTATCCTATAATGACACTTAAACGAAAAATGCCTCCTACAAAATCCTATATGCTGTCCAGTGAAGCAATGCCTACTTGTAAGTAAATTAGATATCGCTGTAACGTTATACTTCTAAAACATTGAAAATGACTTCTACGAAATTCAATATGATGTCCAATAAAGCAATGCCTACTTGTTAGCAAATTAGATAATTCGTAACGTTACATTTTAATAAAATTGATCCAGATTTAGAGACCTGGTAGGTTAGTATACTTATGTGATCATTAACATTAAGTCAACCAATTACATAGATGATATAATTCTATAAAATCCGATAACAACTGGATTCTGAAAATAGGAAAATTGAAACGAATGTTCACTTATGTCCAGATAATTGCATTATTAGACGCCATAATCACTAGACTTCATCTTTATCATTTAAATCTGATTGTTTGAGTTTTTCCTGTTCTGTTACACTCACCATGAACATCAAGAGATATAAAAAGGGTTAACATGTGATAATTTTCAGAAAAATAAGTCATTTTTTAAAAAGTTGTGTCTGAAACACTCTCCGAGGAGAAATATACGAAAGAGTATTAAATTAAACTCTGTTGTATATGAAGTCGCATTTTGTCTAAAACACTCACCTCGGACATTAAGAAAAGATAACAAGCGTCTAAAATGTAATTATTTTTCTAAAATTGGTCTGATTGTTTGAGTTATGTCTTAAACAATTGGCTCGAATGTCAAGAAAGATATCAAAGATATAAAATGTGATTCTTTAAATTTTCATAAATAATAGGTCTTATTGTCCCAGTTATGTCTGAAACACTCACTTGGAGTTCAAGAGGTATATAAAAGAGTGTTAAATGGCATTCGTTTCATAACAATAAGTGTATTTGTATAAATTTGGTCTGTAACATCGCCGCACACGTCAAGAAAAAAGACAGTGTGTTGAATATTTTCAAAGGTACATCTTTTCGAGTTGTGTCTAAAACACTTGCAAATAGCAAAGGGTATAAAAGGCGGCTCTTTTCATGGAAATATAGCCAAAGTGTTCGAGTTTTGTATGTAACACTTGCTTTGGACGTCAGACAAAAAAAACAAAAAGAGTTAAATGCGATTCTTTTGCGGTACACTTTTACATGAAATTAAATAAGCATTTAAATACTCTTATAAATTTCCACAAATCTACAACAAATCTACAACATCGTTAAATCAAATATTCAAAATAATTAGAGACACTTTTGTTCGCTTTCATATATTTTTATATTTTTATCTATTCAACGCATATATATATATATATATATATATATATATATATATATATATATATATATATATATATATATATATATATATATATATATATAAGAAGAAGAAGAAGAAGAAAGAAGTAAGTAAGAAAACTAAAAAACCAAAATATCGTGAAACAGCAAGATATCATGAAACTGACGGATAAAATGGAGTTATGTAGAGCACTTTGCAGAGAAGTCCAAAAAGTAGTAATATGAAAATCACTCAACGACACCTTTTCATAAAAAGTCTAATTTTTCGAGCGATTATTAGTAACAATTACCTCGCACATCAAAGAGATAAAAAAAATGTGTAACATGTAATTCTTTTAATAAATAGGTCGCATTGTCCGAGTTTTGTCTGCAAAACTTTCCTTAGACGTCAAGAAAAAAAAAGAATATTACATGTGACCCTTTCCATAAAAAGTAAGACTATGTGTCTGAGTTTTGTCTGTAACACTCACTGGATTCGAACATCAAAAGAGATAACATAGAATGTAAAATGTGATCTTTTTCATGAAAAAGAAATCGCATTTGTTCATGTTGTGTATGACACGTTAGTCGAGAAAGTCAAAGTGATAACAAAGAGCGTAAAATTAGGCCTTTTTCAGAAAAATAGGTCTAATTGTCCGACTGTGCCTAAAGGACTCTCCTTCGACGTCAAAGCGATAACAAAGGACGTAAAAAGTAATCCTTTTTGTCCGGATTTTGCATTTGGAAAGTTAGGACAAGAACGGAATGAAATTATTCTTGTTAGGTTCAAAACTGCAAGAATAGGTCTATTCCGTTGCAAAGTCAGACCCTTTGATTGAGCACTGCTTGAACTAAACAAGTCTAGAATTTAAATTAAATCTTTTTTCACACCACGTACATGTATAATTAACAAAGTTAAACGTGCGAGTCCATTATATATATTGCTATTAGTAGCACAGAACAAGAATAAATATAAATCTTAATTAAAACTTATAGATAAAATTTATAGCTGTCTGCGAAACGATGTAAAACATTCATCAATCCATCAATTAAATTCCGAAAAAAATCTATAGTACTTAGCCAACTTTGTGTCTGACGGCTGTGTCTTTGGGTCACTAAACACAGCCTTCAGACATAAAGTGTGTTGAAGTAAGACGAAATTTTGAACACTATTGCAACCGAATCACTATGTGACGAAGTTCGCGTTAAAAATGATATCCTTTTGCCATAGTTAGCTTACCCAAGAAATGTACAAGGTGAGCAATTGTGATGTTATTTTTTTCGTCGTCCTACGAATTAATGGCAATAAAAATAAAAATGGACTTTACCTAGCCTGAACCTTTTCCTATTTGAAAGGTTTACTATGAACTTCATACAAATTACCTTTAAGCAAGTTCGTCCGTAACCTTTTAATTTTTCTCCAGATTTAGCCAATAAAATTAGAAATGGCAACAAGAATAAATGGGATGTTTTCCGACTTGAACGGTTATCAATTTGTAAAGATGACCTTGACCTCCTTGGAAGGTCAGAATTAAAATATATCATTAGGCAAGTTCTGTAAAAAAAAAAAACCGAAGGGACTAGATGCTTGGTCCTTAACGTATCTCTCGTAAGGGCAAAAAATTATATGTAATAAAATCATTTTTTTTAAAAAAAAAAACTACCAATTTTTCAAGATGGTTTACCAAAAGCAATTCTTTTTTTTAATTTTTATTTTTATTTTCATTTCATTTCATTTTATTTCATTTATTTTATTTTATTTTATTTTATTTCATTATTTATTTATTTTTATTTATTTTGTTTTAAATTTGTGTTAAAAAGTGAATGAATACAATTGTTTTTATCAAACAGAAACGCTTTGTCCGTAATAATTGTATTCAGTTTTAATAACATTTTTCGAATTTTTACTCATCAGATGGTTAAGCTAAGGAAGCTTTAAATTAAACAACCGGTCCCAGGAGCTTAACACTCTGCAGTTCTTCAGTTCCATTTTGCACTTTTCTTTTTCTTCATTTTAAAATGATAAAATGTTGACATTTTACCCCAGGTCACATAACCTGGTTGCCAATGTTTGGCCTTCAAAATGTGTTTTTAAAATTTGCCTGTTCAAGTCCTACAATTTGATACCATAGTCTCTTGTCTTTGTTGCAGCCACAATAATATATGTTGCTAATACAACCTATAAAATGTTCCAAATTTGGCTTTCATGTGTAATGTCTAATGCTGTTTTTATTTTACAGGCTCTTGGTGTTCTCATGATAAAAATAATTAAAAGGTAGTCGTCAAATGTTCTTAACAGTTTAGATAGCCATTTTTTCAATTCCATTTTAATGATGATATATGTTAAAGCACGAAAAAAAAACGTCTGCACCCTTAATTATCCTATTTAACTACCAATAAAAGATGTGAAATGTTAAAGTTTGCGTGATTTCTTTATTATTCGCATGTGGGTTTTTTTATGGAAAATAGAAGAAAGACAGTGTCAGTTGGTCGTAAAGATAATAAAACACAAACATACCAGTCTAAGTGCGCGCTAACGGATCACAGCGCCTCTCACAGCCTGGGCTCGAATCCCACTCGGGACAGATCCTAGTGTGAGTGAGTTTGTCAGTTTGCTTGCCGAAGGTCAAGGTCTGTGGTTTTCTCCGGGCACTCCGGTTTCCTCCACCATCCCAGAACTGACCGCCTCGAAATAAGTGAAAGAATCTTGAATGGAGCGTAAAACACCATCACTCCACTCCACTCCAGATAAAATTTGGACTTTTCAAACTTTCGTCATTTTTCAAGTAATGAACCAAATTTTCAGAATTTGCAACTCTAACGTGAACTGTTTCACTGTTCACTTCATGCTTAAATTCTCCAATACGGTTTTTTAGTTGATAACTCGAAAAATATAAGTCAATTGTTAAATACGCTTGCTTAAACATTTAATATTAAAACACAAAACCTCAAGTTAATTGAACTGACATCATAGTAAACTACAGCTTCCGAAATCCTAAAAGTAAAGCAATTCCTCTTTATTGAATCTAAACTCCATTAGAGCTGATAATCCAAATTTTTATGAACCTTTGTTAAAGCAAGCATGAATTAATTCTATCTCAGTTTTTAAACCTACCTCTCTCTCTCTCTCTCTCTCTCTCTCTCTCTCTCTCTCTCTCTCTCTCTCTCTCTCTCTCTCTCTCT
Organism: Tegillarca granosa; assembly: GCA_029721355.1. Lineage (NCBI taxonomy): Eukaryota > Metazoa > Mollusca > Bivalvia > Arcoida > Arcidae > Tegillarca > Tegillarca granosa. The sequence continues at coordinate 30,133,601 of CM056603.1, read as the reverse complement.
CTCTCTTTCACACACACACACACACACACACACACACACACACACACACACACACACACTTTTAATAAGTCAATGAGGCAAGAAGATGTTAAAATTCATTACTCCCTTTGAAATGCTAAATTAATTTGTTTAATAAGCTTAGTAGATTATCTAATACAGGTCGAACGTATATTCTAAATCTCGAAAGTCTTGAAAAAATTATATTTTATCGGGTATCAATTTATAAAAACTTATTTCAAAAGTCCTGAATAAATTATATGTTCGTTGTTACCATTGTTATTAAAACTTCGAAAAGAGATATCATGTATATTATTATTATTAATTTTTTTTTTTTTAAAAAAAAAAAAAAATTAAAAAAGTCCTTTCCGAAAAGTTAAGCAAATTTGGAAAATCCCAAAGTAACATTTTGAATACAAAAACGTCATTATTTGTATTCTTTTCAAAACAGCAAACCCATTTTTTGGAAAATTTTAAAGTAACATTTTAAACCTTAAGGATAAGGCTGGGAAGATTGGGGAAATAATTTGTACTTCCGGACTAACATTAGAAATTTTTATAAAACATGGGAGTTTTTGGAAACGTAATACGTTCGGTTACTGTAAAAAAAAATTGTTCTCTAAAAAAATTAATTAATATTAACATTGTATAAAAGTAGAAACAAAAACATACCTCAACTTGTTTTCTGTTCATGCAGGATGAATGATTTTGTTAAATTCGATAGACTTGTAGCAGACGACAATAACTTCTGATGACAGGAAGTGTCTTTTTGATAGACTATATATTGATAATAAATATATAATTACTCATTACAGTTGCTCTGGTTCTACAAAATACTTCTTGCTCACAGAGATAAAACATCCAAGGAATAAATCAATTCTCTTCACTCAGTACTGCATTAATGATCAAAGTGTGATAGAAAATAGAATTATGTCCGATTTTTCTCTAGATTTTAAGCTTATTAGTACACACTTTGTTACAAACGGTGGTAAGTTTTATCAAAATGTATTAGAGCTTGCAAATGGTGTCTAATAATTCTGTAAGTGTTTAAAAAATATTTCAAACGATTTGTGATTCATCAATCAATTTCCAAATGATACATACACTGTTTTCTTCTCGTTACTGTAACCATAAGTATGAATCAGGCCAGTTATAAAATGTGCTGACGTTTGTATTTCCAACTGTCAGAGAAAGAAGGTGTGGTCATACCTGTTTGGTCTGTCCTGAGTTTCTTTGATTGGATAGATAATACTAGAAATATTAAAAAATCAGTATTTGAAGCGATTGATTGATCGTTTGATTGATTGTTTGATTGATTGATTGATTGATTGATTGATTGATTGATTGATTGATTGATCGGTTGGTCGGTCGGTTGGGTGGTTGGGTAGGTTTGGGTGTGGTTGACTGATTGATTGATTGATTGATCGGTCGGTTGTTTGGTCGGCCGGTTGGGTGGGTAGGTTGGGGTGTTGTTGATACATGCATTCATTCATTCATTCATTCAATTATTCATTCCTTCTTTTTTCTTTCTCTCTTTCATTGGACATTGAATCAAAATTTAACCTGCTATAAGACTACAGAAATTTTATTCTGAAGCCATGGCAACCTAAAGGAATATTGTTACACAGAACATAAGGATTCAGTATTACCACACCATTGGAAATTACTCCAATGCCCGTGCAAAGTCGAGGGGTTTTTTTTATTATATAAATGTTTTCGTGTGTTGTAGTTCTTCATCAAGCTATCTTTTACTAAATTTTTATTTATTTATTTATTTATTTATTTATTTATCTTTTGTCTACGTATTTTCTTCTGCTCACTGTATGTCTCATCCGATTCAAAAAGATACCTGAACATCATTTCGAAATGGTATAAATCGAAAGTTCAAACCCAAGCCAGACATGGCGTTGACATTTAACTTTCCGGTTACACAATTTACTGAATGCCTTTGTTTCCTAATCATTCCTTAATTAAGAGTTTATTTCCCTTCACATTAATCATTAGTTTAAACAATATTTTATTGCCTCTGCATTTTACATACAATTATTTTACATCACAATGATACGGGATTCTGAAACAAGAGAAGTATTCTCTTATGTAAATCAGTCTCCCTATCTATAATTACAATCATCAATGACCAATGATATAATAAAGATTATAAGTATCTATTTTAAGGCAACAAAAAAATAAATAAATGATATTGACCAAAAAACGGAAAGAAGAAGAAAAAGACATAAGAAAAGAAAATGATGAAAAAAAAATGAAAAAAAAATATGGCAAAATCATGACATAAACATTAAAATGTAAAACGTTTAGATCGGCTGATGAAATTATGCAATTGTGATACAATTTGACAATTCTGTTCCATACTTAATTCAAAATCTCCATATAACAATAAATTAACATTAATGTCGTAGGGTAGAGTATTAATTGTAGCTTGCCGAATATTATGATGCAGTGGACATTTATTAATAGTATACTTTTTTATTTTTTTTTTTTTTAACATCCATCCCTATTTTATTTCAGCATATATATAATGTATATAATTGTTTATATTGATTTTTTTTATAGTCTCCTATAATTCTTTTAAGAATGGCATATATACTAGTATTTATGTTTTAATTATTATATGTGTGTTTTATTGTTGTATATATGATGAGACTTAAATAAACTATTTGTATTGTATTGTATTGTAAAATCAATTTAATCATTAACCTAGCGAACATAAAAGATGAATTATTTTATCATTTCTTTACAAGATATTAAAAATTTATGGGTATTTTAAATGATTATTTTTATTTTATGATTTATTTATTTATTTATTTATTTATTTATTTGTTTATTTATTTATTTTTTATTTTAATTTGTTTATTTATTTATTTATTTTTTATTTTATTTTTATTTCATTTTTTTGGATTTAAAAGTCTTTGTTAATAACGTCGTATAAGGTCAGCAAAATATTTCAACTAAAGTTGAGAAAAAAAATATTATAAAACGTTAGCAAGCACTCAGCTGTATAAAACTTCATTACACTTGTAGTTAAAAATAAGTTTGATTTACTTGTATTCGTTGATTAAATTTATTAATTTTTGAAAAATTGGACCCTGGTATTTTTATTATCTTAAAAATTTTAACTGTTCATTTCGGTTTATGTTGTAGCAGTTCAAGTTTTATGTACTTTGAGCCCTCCCCATGCTCATCATGTGGACGTTTGCGACATTCTTCGTGATGGTTAGTGCAGTTTTGGGTACTATGGTTTTCTTCTTTCGAGGATGGTCAAACTCTCTCCAATAAAATTTCATTAGTTCAGATCCCTAGTTTTACAATCATTCACTCAGTTGAGTGTTTACTCAACTAAAAATTTTCCCATTGTTCTCTCATCAATATTTTGAAAAATTGAAGTTTATGAGACAATTTTTTTTTCAACAAACCTACACTAAACATTCTAAATTAAAAATAGATATTCAATTTTCACTGTGTAATGTCTTAATATATGACATCAGAATATTACCTGATTTGAGTTGAGTGTACACTTAGTTGAGTGAATGATTATGAACTTTGACCTGAAGAGCTAAGACAGTATTTATCCCATGAGTGGTAGAATTTGTCGGTTAAAATTTTGTAGGTCTTTATTATTTTCATAACTTTTATTTATTTATTTTTTTAATTATTATTGTAACATCAAAATATAAACTTTATTAATTGATTTTTTTCTAAGAATTTTGCCCTTTTGTTTTTTCGCATTTTTTTGTAATCTGTTCTACTTTTTAAGCGGCGGCCAATGTAGCATACCTGGCATATATGACATTTTAACAACTAGGGAGGCAATGACATTCCGTTTATTTACTACAGGTATGACTTAATTAAATTTAAAACTTACCGCTAAATTTTGTAACAGTAAAAACCAAGATGTTGTTGACAAAGACAAATTTTATTGACCATTTTCTAAAGTGATAATCAAAAGGGGTTTTTGCTTACAAAAGCTGACACCTAACTACAAATAAAACTTGAACAATTTCTTATTACATATTCGTTTTTTTTTTAATCTTTAAAGTAAGTGGGTTGTTTTGAACAAAATCCTTTGACTCCAAACTACAACTTCCTCATCCATTTTAACATCGAAATTTTAATCTGCAACAACAGATTAAATTCCCAAAAAATAAATGGATAACAATGACCATTTTGGGGAATATAATCTTAAATTTTTATAAAGTATTACAGCATATGAATCAATTTTCGCCATTAAACTCAATTTTCAGTGTTAAATAATTCCTATAACATTTTATAAGAGATTTTTTTTTAGTTTCGGAAAAACGTTTCCAGTGCTTGTCTAGTTACATGTCGTGACTGAAAAGTGTGTAAAAGTATACATGTGTAATGTATACACATGTACATATTTCTTTCAGTTAAAACGTTTACGTAATTAATCAACGCCTCTGTGTATTAAAGTATGGAGTCACCGACTTTAAAATGTTTGTCCTTTTTTTAAATATTTTTTTTTAAGTTTTTTGCTTCAGTCTAGATTATTTTAGTTAAATCGATGCGATCAGATCAGGAATGGTGGAAAAAACGGAGTTACGGAATGTGAACCATAGGTCTTAGCTTAGAGAAGTCGTTGTGTTTTACTTCATCATCAAGGACAATTTCAGTGAATTTGAAGTGATCAGATCAGAAATGATAAAAAACAGGAACTTCCGGAGAAACCACAGACCTTAGTACAAAGAAGTAGTTGTGTTTTACCTCCCAGTCGAGAATATTCTAGTTAGTATGAAGTGATTAAAGAGGGAATGATGGGAATACCGGAAATTCCGGAGAAAAACGTAGACCATAGTGCAGAGAAGTCGTGGTGTTTTACATCCCAGTCAAAGCTATTCTAGTGAATATAAAGTGATCGAACCAGGAATAATGGGAAAAAAACGGAACTTCTGGAGAAAAACACTAGACCTTAGTGCAGAGAAGTCGTGGTGTTTTACGTCCCAGTCCAGTTTATTATAGTGAATATAATGTGATAAGACCTAGAATGGTGGAGGAAACCGGAATGTCCGGAGAAAACTACAGATCATAGTGGTGTTTTACGTCCGTCCTAGTCAGAGAATTTGAAGCTATCAGACCAGGATTGACGGGAAAAACTGGAATGCCCTGAGAAAACTAAAGACTAGTGCAGACGAGTCAAGGTTGTTAACGTCCCAGGCCAGGTTACTCTAGTATATTTGAAGTGATCAGATCAGGAATGATGTGAATAACCGGAATCAACGGAGAAAAACACAGACCTTAGTGCAGAAAGGTCATCGGTGTTTTACGTCCTAGTTGAGGTTATTTTAGTTTATCTGAAATGACCAGACCAGGAATAATGGGGGAAAACCGGAATGTCCAGGGAAAACTACAGTCCAAGGGAGTATAGAGGGGTCATTGTGTTTACGTCTGAGTCAATGCTATTTTAGTGAATTTAAAATGATCAGGTCAGGAATGATGGGAAAACCGGAACGTCCAGAGAAAAACACAGACCGTAGTGTAAAGGATTCGTGGTTCTTTAGGTCCCAGTTAAAATTTTTCAGTTTTAGCGAAGCGGTTGGGACTGGAGTGGTGGAGGAAACTTGAAGTCTCCAGAAAAAAATTGAAGCAAGCGATCTGAGCTTTTTTAACCAATGCATTGTATTTGTCCCGAGTGGGATGAGTAGAATGGAGTTGAGATCTTGATAAAATGGTTGAAAACATAATAAAATTCTGAATTTGGTGGATTTACCACGCCTTAAATGCAGTGTATTGGATCGGATAAATGGGATGAACGGACATTTACGGCCCAGTCAAGATTCTTGCACTTATATCGATGCGGTCAGTTCTGGAATGGTGGAGGAAACCGGAGTACCAAGAGAAAACCACCGACATTCAGCCTGCCAACTGACGAACCTAGGCTGTGAGAGGAACTGTGGTCTGTAAGCGTGCGCTTAAAACCATTTAGCCACTGGGTTCCTAAATGCAGTAGATCCACATATACACTATAAATTGGAGATGATTTTAAGCTTCAGAACATATAAGTAGACCTTGTTGATGAATTGTATCAATGTCCTTTAAATTTAATTTACGTGCGTATCCATAAATAATGGATCCATAATCAAGTTAGATCAGATCAGTGATCTGTACAAATGAAGTAATGTTGGTTGATCGTCATCCAAATTTGCACTAGATAAAACATTTAAAACATATAATGCTGTAACACATTTAGCCTTAGGGATTTTTAAAATATGAGTGATAAAAAGTTAATTTGGAATCAAAGTAAGATTTCTATAAACTAAGCTTCTTTTACAACTTTAATTAAGCTCTCATTGATGTGCAGCTCCGGGTCTTTTTGCGTTTGCTTCAGAAATGCATGTAGCAAGATTTAGAAAACTTAATCTCGTAATTTATTTATTTATTGAAATCTTATTATTTATTTATTGAAATATTATTTATTTATTTATCTATCTATACATTTATTGAAATCTTATTATTTATTTATTTATTTATTGAAATATTATTTATTTATTTATCTATCTATACATTTATTGAAATCTTATTATTTATTTATTTATTTATTGAAATATTATTTATTTATTTATCTATCTATACATTTATTGAAATCTTATTATTTATTTATTCATTGAAATCTTATTATTTTTTATTTATTTATTAAAATTTAATTTTTATTTATTTATTTATTTTTAGAATTGAAAAATGGTTATCTCGAGATTATCGTCACAAATCTTACCAATAAGTATCAAAATTATAAGTGTTTTATTTGATACAAATTCAAAGTTTTTTATTTATTATTTTTTCCAAATCCAGAGAAATTTGCTCAATCTACTTTCGGTATATTTACCTAGAGCCCGCGTGTTCGATTATTATCAGAATTTCATATGTGTTTTAGAAGCCTCGATAGCCGAGTTGTCTATAGCATGCGCTAAAACTGCGCTTCCCATCGCCTGGATTTGAATAAAACTGGGAAAGTTTTAAGTTCGCATGCTGAAGGTCGTTGTTTTTTTTTTTTTTTTTTTTTTTTTTTTTTTTTTTTTTGATACACTGGTTATCCCAACCATTCTAAACCTAAACGTAAAACTTCATTTTTCTATCCCATTTAATGACATTAAGTGCTAACGGACTATGTAGATCATAGTCTGAGACGTGTTCAACAATGCCTAACTTTCAAAGCGCTAGCTCGAACAATTTGTGCATTAATTAAACTGAGCAAGCAAAAGCATTGAATCATGTCATCAAAGTCAACTTGATGCTTTTTCAGTAATCTCCGGCTTAGATCCGGACACAAACATTGAATTGAAACGCGTTTTGACCAATTTTATATTTCAAATCTCTTTTAGAAAAATAACGCACACTTGCACTTAAATATACATGGAAATGTTTGTTGGTTTCAAAATTTATTAAAACATCAATTTATACTTTGTCTTCAGGGCGCAATCTTGAATCAAAAGCGAACAACTTTAAGATCGTCCCGACGTGCGCTAGCGCTAACATTGACTGGTGAACGGTACCCAAAGCGAAAGCTTACGTACATTGTTGAACACGCCCTTTGTTGTTAGGCGAAATACATTAATAGATTGACCATGGCAAGATAGAACTAATACATACACTGATAATCGATAAGCATGTAATTATATACAGGTGTGTTTGTAAGAACTATATATGCCTGTTATAAACAGACTTAAGACGTTCCTATAACAAAGAGGTCAAATAGCCGGGTCAAACTTGTCGCAAAGGCTAAATTTACACCATGTTTAAGTAATCAAAAAAAAAAAAAAAAAAAAATAGGTATGTAGATTAGCTGTTCAACCAAGCGAAAAGGGTAGACAACTAGGTAGAATTCCAGAGATAGAAAAACTGGTCGTTTGTGATTGTTCCAGATACAGGTATTTAAATAATACGATATATACTATATAATATACAATATATATAATATACGATATATTATATGATATAATAATATAAAAACTTTAGAATTTTAATATATAAACTTTGAAGGATTGTCGATATATATCTACATGTATAAACAATGGATATGTATAGTATACGATTATTTTTAATGACGTCACAAATATGGCCGCTTTCACGGTCCGCCATGTTACTCGGTGAAAACAAGATCTTGACGACGCGCATGGTAACGCTTGGTTGATTGTGCACCTTGCCATTATTCATTTAGCCGTACGATTGTTCAGTTGTGTTGTTGATTATTTTGTATCTTAGAATGAGTTATAACTTTTTTGAGGGACTCGAAGATGTTCATCAAGAACTTTATAAAAGTAAATTATGTGCATCAGGACCCCAAATGTGCCTTTATAAAGTTCATGCAGATACATGGATAAACGATCCTATGAAATGACCCACTATGTTTTAAGAATATTTTCATAAAAATGTGAAAATTGTATGGTTTTTAAAGAAAATTTTGAAATCATTGGTAGCAAAATGCTGTTCCAGCTTTCAATATTAAAAATCTAGACAGTATTTTTATCAATATCATTCTTAGACATTTTTATGCAGTTTATAATTAACATATTTTTTTTTTTTTTTTTTAGTAGAAAAATCAATGATTTTATTGTGATTGTACTATATTTAAATAATGATAATACTTGTTAATTATGATTTTACTATTTGTGTTTGATTTCATATTAAATATATTTAATTTCATATTTCATATTAAATATATATTTTTCATATATAAATTCAGCGTTTTTAAGGATTAGGAATATATAACAAAGCATAATTAAAGTAATTAAACTTGTCAGTATTTTTCAGTAAGACAAACAATGTGGATCTTAACATACATTTTCTATTTTATCTTGCAAAAACACATAACACTTCAGTAGTGAAATATGTTATTAGAACTAAATGAGAAAGTTATCAACACAATTGCCAACCACCAATTATAAAATGTATGAAGAATGATTGCAATTTAAAGAAATTCAAGAATCATGCAACAGAAGAGTGATTAAGATGGTCAAAGAATAAAGTTATCTAAAAAAAATGATGCGAAAAAAAGATATAGCTGACTGAAAGAAATGCATATCTTTGTCAAAAATAAAATTCATCCATGGATTTTTTATCTCCTATGATCGTGATTCCTAACATAAAAATCTAACAAAATCCCAGAAAAAATACATCAATAATTAACTAAAGATGCAGAATGCACCTGTTATTATTTTAAAGGACAATGTTTAAGAAATAGCATAGATTATAAAATGGGGTTTTAAGATAGGATGGACAGAAAAATAAATTTTACTTAATTCCTTCAAAATCTTGGTCCACTATACATTTTAAATGTAGTTTTAAACAGCCTTTCTCTCTGTTCAATTCATTTCAGGAGCTGTGGCATGTCACTTCCTCGCCCTTTTATAAAAAAAAAAATTACTGATGTTTTATTTAAGTTCAATATAAGGTAGGGGAAATTTTCAAATTTTATTGGAATACACACCAGACAAAAAATGTGCATCACAAAGAACAGCATATTTGGACGGAACCCATTTTGTACCATCATCATTTATTCTCTTGCGTCTTTCTAGGTTTACTTGAAAACTGTGAAAACTTATATGACTCTTTAAATTATGATTTGTGCAGCCCCATGCTACACAACTCTTTGGCATTTTGAATAACTATGAATTATTTATTAGTAAAAAAACATAGTATTATTTCATAAATCCAGGTAAATAACAACAGCATCCAATGTACTGTCTCAGTAATCAAAGGTGTCGTAATAAGTAGGATACATTTATTGAAGGAGTATTGAGCCCATATAAAATCTTAAGTTACAAATAACAACCTCCCGGTGTCGCAATATACACAGGTGTCATAATGAAGTTTATTGTACGAGTATTGAAACCATATAGGTATCCAGGTAAATTCCATTAACCCTTACCTATGACTGTTTATCCAGTGATTTTACTTACTGGCAGGAAACATTATTTATAGTCATGAAATATATCATGACTGTGTCTATGGAGTGTATATTTATGTTGCGAAAAAAATGCCAAGAAATACAAAAAATCATTTGGCGATCTTTTTCCAATTTTTATTTTTATTAATAAATCTAAACAAAAAGCCCTCGCAGACTTAAGCTGCGATAAAATATAGTAAAACGTATAAGTTATGCACCTATATTTACGTTTATATATTTATATATCCGCCATGTTGATTATTGTTTTCACCGAGTTTACTGTTACTAGAGCATGGATCGCAGCGACCCCTAGCGGACAAAAATCATCGTATATTAGTATTCGACACTTCTCTGCCCTCTTCGAATATTATACATGCATGTAATATCACAATCTATAAATATAGCGTTTCCGTTATAACTAGATTCTCGTATTACTGAATGAACTTCAGATTCTGATCCCTGATTCAGTATGCTAAGTCCAGCGATAAAATCCTTTCTATTTTTGCCTTGATACTATTTCACATTTTCCTGCCTACACTACAAAACTGAACCAGCGAGAGAGAGAGAGAGAGAGAGAGGGAGAGAGAGAGAGAGACTGTATTTACGAAAGAAACTATGTGTATCGGGTATTGTAACAACAGGGATTTAGTGTCAATTATCACTCAATATTAACAAATGGCGAATCATATTTCTCGGTAAATAAAAATCGGAGAGCTGTGTAAATCGAAAACTACCGACTCGTGTCTCGTACTTTAAGGTACTCCGCGTACGTAGATCTTGAACAACCCCCTTTCCACTTCTTTCTCCCCAATGCCTATTTCTTTCAGTTTTATTTTAGTAAAAAAGTAAAAACAAAATAATTTACAAAAACATATACTCTTTTTTTTTATTTATTTATTTATTTATTTATTTATTTATTAATTAATTTATTTATTTTTATTCATTCATTTTTTTTGTTTTATCAACTTTCTTTATATTTAATTTTATTTATTTATCCATTTATTTATTTATTTTCATTCATTCATTTATTTATTATTTATTTATCTTTTATTTATCCATTTATTTATTCATTCCTTGATTCTTGATAGATGTCTAAAACAGTTCTCAAAACCCGATTGACTGGAGTGATGTTTTAATTAATATATGTCTCCAAATGATAACATTTAAAACTGTTACTATGCTTAGTCACGTTACGTTTATTTGTTTTTTTTTTTTTTTTTTGTTTTTTTTTTTTTTTCTTCAGAATATAATGGTCGAATGTGACGGAGATTTCACTCATTGTACCGATGGCTGCTGTTATAATGTTACAATTCATTGCTGCAATATCATTTGTAACAACACACACACATACTGTATTTTAAAGAGCAATGACGAGTAAGTCTCAATTTTAGCTTGCAATTTTGAGGCCGGGGGAAGGAGGGTGGCGACAAGAGAGAAAATGTCATACCCCTTCGGTGTTAGCACATCAGTCAATTTTTCAATTTTGCAAAGAGGCTTTTAAGATATAACATACCCTACAAGCGAGAGCGGACCGACAAAATAGTTGTTGATGTTATATTGTTTAACGTCACATCAGCAATTTTCAGCCATTCACGCCATGAGAAATGTTATTAATCTAAAAGCAAGTTCCTTTATGCGTTATATGTGCAAGTGTGTATTAGAATCTGCCTTGTATTAGGGCGCACTCCGGGCGACGTTTTGTTCAGATGCAATCCCACAAAGTCAGAATGCCACAGACAAGTATACCACTCCCTTAGTCACATCATCCTGTATCTTGGTGAATCAGTCGAAACTCTGTCCCCTAATGCCGAGCGCCTAGCGAGGAAGAAGCATCTCAAATTTAAAGTGTTCGAATCCCAGACCTCCCGCTTTCGAGACAGACTATCTTCTAGTGAACCACTTAGTACAGAAGCTATACTGATCTTAAAAACCTTGTTATAATAACCATCAGATCTGTTATACTGCAGATTTAGCATATTTAATTTTGTGATAAGCAGTTTTTTCTTAACAACGGAAATTATGTTTGTCATCATTTTGTTCCTCGAGAGTTTAGTTATAGGCATGACGTAATGTAACTCAAACTAGAAATGCAAAGCGTGTCACACACACACAGACCAAAAAAAAAAACCAAAAAAAAACCTATCTCTTGTGTTTAAACAAGGAAAATAGGATAGGATAGTAAATATGTACAAAAAATGTTTGATGCCTTTTGACGACGAATTGCTAATTTGGCATTTCATCTAATCTGCCCTGGCACTGGCCTTTGTCCAACAGGTCGTTTAGTCACATTCGGGCAGATCCTAGTGTGAAAAATCTGTCTATGTTCACTTGTCGAAGGTCGGTGGTTTTCTCCAGACACTCCGGTTTCTCCACCATCCACGAAATAACCTCCTCCATGTAAGTGAAATATTCTTGACTGAGGCTTGAAACAGTATTAATTCAATCCAATCATTGTTTAACAACTGTGGAATCATAAAAAATAATTATTTTACAATTTACTTCATGTTTTAAATTTATTTTATTTTTACAAGAGAAGATACTTAATTATTTTTGTTTCAAATTTTCAGAGAACTTGGTATAAACTGGTTTGTTATAATCGTTGTTGCTCTCATAATAGCAGTTTTGTATTTCTTGAGAAAACAATGTTCATTTTTTCGTGACTGCCTTGATGAAGCCTGTAGTAGAACACGTTCAGCATGTTCTTGTGAAGATTGTAACAGTGACAATTGTGTTAAGTGTATAAGTGGTGCAATACTTTGTCCCTGTTTGTTTGTCATGTGGTTATATAGTGAATGGAAACAAAGAACAGATACTACCAATACTGGAAACACACAAGAGGAAAATACTTCTTCACAAGGTAATTAATTTTTAGATTAATATTTTTAAACGTTAAATTAAACATTACGTCAAGGGGCCTCGATGACCAAATGGTCTAAAGCGCTTACCTACAGACCACATTGCCTCTCCTCATAGGTTCGAATCCCACTCAGGTAGATTCTAGTGTGAGAAAGGTTCAGTTCGCGTGTCAAAGGAAAGCGGCTTTTCTCTGGACTTTCCGGTTTCCTCAACCATTCCAGAACAAACCGCTTCGATGTAAGTAAAAACGTCTTGACATAGACTTAAAACGCCAATACTAAACCCAGCTCAAGTCAATATTACATCAGCGTTTGTGCTATATGCTTATTTTTAATTTATGTAAATAAATTTAGAATTTCTAGATAATAATTCAATCCGTAAAGATTTTTTTGTACTTAAAAAATTTTGTGTTTATCGAAACTTTTGTGTTATTTGTAAATTTTTTTGTTTTTTGAAGTGTATTGTCTTTCCTATAAAACTTTGTGTTCATTGTAAAAATTTGTGTTCATTGTAAAACTTTGTGTTCTTTGTAAAATTTTGTATTCTTTGAAATGTATTGTCTTTCCTAAAAAACTTTCTGTTCATTATAAGATCATGTGTTCATTGTAAAACTTTGTGTTCTTTGTAAAATTTTGTATTCTTTAAAATGTATTGTCTTTCCTTTAAAACTTTGTGTTCATTGTAAAACTTTGTGTTCATTGTAAAACTTTGTGTTCTTTGTAAAATTTTGTATTCTTTGAAATGTATTGTCTTTCCTAAAAAACTTTGTGTTCATTGTAAAATTTTGTGTTCATTGTAAAACTTTGTGTTCTTTGTAAAATTTTGTATTCTTTGAAATGTATAGTCTTTCCTAAAAAACTTTGTGTTCATTGTAAAATTTTGTGTTCATTGTAAAACTTTGTGTTCTTTATAAAATTTTGTATTCTTTGAAATGTATTGTCTTTCCTAAAAAACTTTGTGTTCATTGTAAAATTTTGTGTTCATTTTATACTTTTGTGTCTATTACCGGTTGTCGCATATGTCTTATAAAACTTATAACGCGTGCGTTCGTTCACAAACGCGATTTACTATTTAAAACTTTCTGTTTTCTTTTGTAGTGGCGTCATCATCATCACCACCAGCTGTAGATTATATAGACATTGTACCGCCATCAACGGAACCATCAGCGCCCCCTGCAACACTAAACCAAACACATATAGACATACCTATATATAATGGATATCCGCATAGTAGCTCAACAGATCCTGATTATGATGGAAGCGGTATCGTCCAATCACGGGTAGTTTCACCATCAGACATAGGCGTTTCTCCGCCATCTTACGAGGAAGTGATCAGAAATGACCCGCCTAGTTACGCCGATGCACATAAATATCCGGTAGATGGATCTTGACGAAAAGATATATTTTTTTATTAACTGTTACTGTTAAACCTTTAAATATCCAACCCGTTATCTATGGAAGCCCTTGAGGGACAATATAAATTTCTTAATATTTCTTACTTCTATTTTAAAATCTAATGTCCCTCACGAGCTTCCATAGTTATCATCCAATTGTTCACATAAATATCCGATAGATGGAATTTGACAAAAAACTTTGTTTATTTAATATTCATGTTTAATTTTGAAATATCAGACAATTAATTATCTATCCATGCCATTGAATGAAATAATTTAAATATTTTAATAATTTTTAAATAAAGAACAATTGTGATGTGATCTGATTTTGACGAGAATTTTTAGAAAATTTTAATATCCTAAATCTTTTTTTTTTTTAATTTTTCTTTTATTATACCCTTTTTATAATTCTAATTTATGAAATCAGATTTTGATATTTTTTATATATTTAATAAAACACATTTTAGAAATTAATAAACTTTTGTTGTATATCCATTAAAAGTTGTTATACTTTCTGGTCCCAGTTTGACAATCATTTCTTAACTAAGATTTAGTTTAAGCAATATTTATTTGAAAAAAAATCAAAATAATGGAATTACATTGAGATAGTTTTTACAAATCAGGATCCTTGAACAAGGATAAAACTCATATTAACCATTCTGTACAGTTATAATATTACAATTTATAAAACATGCCATACTACATAAGAGAGAGAGAGAGAGAGAAAGAGAGAGAGAGAGAGAGAGAGAGAGAGAGAGAGATGACTTGAGTTGAGTAATGGTGTTTAACGTCCCAGTCAAGAATATTTCACTTACATCGAGACGTCGCCAGCTATAGACGAAAGTGCAGAAATTTTGCCTGTGCATTGCGTTGATGGCATTATACAGCACGGTTCTTTATCGTGCCATGCCTGCAATGACACTGGACCTCGTTCATTTTAAGTTCCCATGCGAAAGAACCGTGACTTTCATTTCGTAATGCCGAGTGCTTGGCGAAAGAACAGTCACTACCCACTTTCAAGTCTTGGGTCAGACCCGGCCGGGGTTCAAAACCCACGACCTTCCACTTACGGAGCGAGCACTCTACCTATTTAAGTAAAGAAAAATCTTTGTTGAGAAATTCTTGTGAAACGTTGGTTTGTAAGGTAAATAAAATCATAAAATAACCGCATCATCAAATTTACAGCTGTTCGTGACGAGACCACTTTTATTAATCTCGAGGATTAGTCTTAATACAGTTTATGTGTGGTTAGTATGCAAGTATTTCTGATCTGCATTGTATTAGTGCGCGTTTTCGGCGAATTTTAAAGTGCTAGTACACTCGTGCGCAATGTCACAGATAAACATCGCAGACCACTCAGTCCATTTTAATGGTGGCATTCAGCCAATCAGTATTCTTGGTTGGGTTTAAAACACCAATACAAGTATTCCATTCTTCTTTATTCGTCTTGTTTTAAATAATCGCAGACTTTCACAATGACATATATTGAACTTTACTGTTTTTCATTTCATTAAAATGTAATTTATTATTTTTAAAACCAAATTTAAAAAAAAAAACCGCATGGTTGTTCTTCCATGTATCATTTAAAAATCAAATTTTATCAATGCACAATTGTTATACAACGAAATCAGAAATAAAGTTGCTGATGGCATGTTTTTATGTCTTGCAGATTTAATTATACTTTGATTATTTTTCTTAATTTAATATCTTAAAATATAAATCTAATAGCCCATGGCTGTATAATTGAATAATTTTTTAAGTTTGAAAAATGTTATTTAAGAAATTTCAAATAAAAATCTCGTTGGAAGGGAAAAAAAGACAGTCATTTTTTTTAGGAAAAAATAACTAAGTAAATTGATTTTAGACTTTATATCTATGTAAAGATGGATTTTAAATTATAAGATTTCGTTGTACTCGCATTAAAGCAACTGTATCTGTTGGTATTAATAAAAAAAAGGAAAGAAAAGAAAGTACTAACACTTATTTTTCCAACGTTAAAGCTGCATTAAGTTTTCTTAGGAAAAAATTAAAATGGTACTTATCTACTTAATGATGTTCCTTATAAACAATGTTACATTTAGTTCAACGATAAAATGTCGAATAAATATGGAAATAGCAGTAATTTCTCAGCGAGATGTAGCCTGTAGAATCTTATTTAAGAACATGGTTTCGTCAAAAAAAAAACCAAAAAAAAACCGGGTCTTTTAAAGACGACTTACAAAACGGCGAAATACAATGAATTAAACACAGAATTTTATTAAATTTGCCATTTGTGACTTTGTAAGGGACAACTAACACTATTGCGAATACATTCGGATATTGATGACGGACAATTAACAATTAATACCTAATGTCCCTCATGAGCTTCACCTTCAATTCATTGGAATACCCGTACATTCGTGCGCATGCTCCAAGCAAATAATAATCATCGTTAAACATTGACTAACCCCTTAGAGAATTCCGTTCCTTCACAGCTCATAGGAGGAAATTTTAGAAAATGAATTTCACAAATCGTGATTAGAAGTTATCTATTTAAAAATATTTCTTTTAGAAAATAATAATAATAATAATTTTTTTTAAAAATCAGAAAATTGAAAAACTTAATGCAGCTTTAAATAACTTAACAACCCACTTACTTTTTAAGGGAAAAATCATCTTCAACAACTCTGGGAAAATTCGGGTCATGGAGTCTTGCGTCGTTCACCCCCTATTTCCAAACCACGCTCAGACTCCTGTTTCCTCAGGTATTCTAGATCGGACTGGCTCGATACAGGTTAAAGAATCAAGACCAGGGCGCAAAACATCATAACTCTAGTAAACTCAAGTAGAAGGTCGTGGGTTCGAAACCCCGCCGTGTCTGACCCAAAACTTGAGAGTGGTAGTGACTGTTCTTTCGCCAAGCACTCGGCATAACGAAATGAAAGTCACGGTTCTTTCGGATGGGAACTTAAAATAAACGAGGTCCCGTGTCATGGCGTGGCACGATAAAGAACCCTTCTGTATAATGCCATCAACGCAATGCACAGGCAAAATTTCTGCACTTTCGCCTATAGCTGGCGACGTCTCGATATAAGTGAAATATTCTTGACTTGGACATTAAACACCATTACTCAACTCAACCCTTCCATATAATTTTTTTTCTTATAGATTATATGGATTATCAAAGGGTCTACTATTGGTCCATAATTGTTTGTCACGTTTTTTTTTTCTAAATTTTTCTTTTATTCAAAAATTTCCTCGCAAATATAAAAGTAAGATTAAATGAAAATAACACTGACCTAACCAAATTCTATTTTTAAATAAAAAATCTTCTCCGATTCCCTCTGTACATAGAGAAAATTTTGGGGGAAAAAAGCTAAAATTTGAATTACTTCAATGATCCAATTGGGCTTCACCCAAGATTACATCAGGTTATTTTAAGGTTAGTAAAGGTCAAATGTGAATGTTGAATTCAAAGGAAATATGAAAAAATTTTCTTGTCCAAAATACTATAGATAAAGTTTAAAAAGTTTTGAATTTTTTCATTTAGAAAAATGTGGGAAAGAGCCATTTGTTAATGATTAACGGACGAGTGTTCATCGAGTGTTCATTTTTGTTCGGATTTTTCAAGGGGTGATCTATATAAATATTCAATTCAAGACATCGTATTCTATGTTGTAAACTAGGAAAGTACATAAGGGATATTTTGGAAGCCAATTGGTGCCAAAGTAGAAAATTATTTTATCTGGGGTTCACTTATTTATTTGTATGGCGGTCCCATTTAACGGACTAGTGTTCATTGAGTGTTCATTGTTGTTCGGATTTTTCAAGGGGTGATCTACATACATATTCAATTCAAGACATCATATCCTATGTTGTAAACTAGAAAGGTACATAAGGAACATTTTGGACATAGTAAATTTGTTCAATTGTTGAAAAAATTAAAAAATTGTTATATGCACAGAATTAAGGAAACTTTTTAAATTATTTTTCCCAATTAGGTCAGTAAATTTTACATGAATTTTTGTTCCTTTTGAATGATTTTATTTAGATATGGAGTTTTGTTTTCCAAATATGTTTATTACAAATAATAATGGACTGATAGTAGATATACTATGCTTGCAAAAGAGGGGTCTAGTTTTTTGCATTTATCGACGAATTTGTCAAATAATTTTTAAATCCTTCTACAATAACTCTTTATTGTTCGGATGCTATTCCTATATTAATTTTAAATTAGTTTTTAAATAGAAACATAATTCTGAATACACAAGAAGTCATCAATGAGTTTTTATATAAGATTTCCCCATGTTTATTTAACTACATTCTCGAGTACACGGGTGCTTGAAAACGCACTGTTTCGCATAGTCCGTGAAGAAAAGATTCTCAGAAATACATACGTTGCCGAAAAGGTCTAAACCCAGTTATGAGGCTGTTTGTATTATTGATTGAACAGAAGACTTAAGATGTTAAGCTTTATAACTATTTAAGTACTCTTAGTCTATTACATACGGAAGCCAATTGGTGCCAAAGTAGAAAATTATTTTATCCGGGGGTCACTTATTTATTTGTATGGCGGTCCCATTTAACGGACGCCAATTATATTCTAGTAAACGACACTTAGGTTATCTTGCAGAGAAACTTGGTCATCTAACGAACGCCAATTATTTTCTAGTAGATGCCACTTAGGTTATCTTGCAGAGCAACTTGATCAACTAAACACGTGAATTATTTTTAGTAGACGCCACTTAGGTTATCTTGCAGAGCAACTTGATCATTCAAAGGACGTCGCGTCAATTATTGTCTGGCAGATGCCACTTTATTAATCTTGCAGACGTCACTTGATTGTCCGGCTGACGCAACTCAATTTATCTTGCAGACGCCGCGTTATTAATTTAGCGGTCGTCACTTGATTATCCGACTGACCATCCCGATTTATTATGTAGACATCACCTCAATTATTTGGCGTCCGTCACTTGATTTTCCGGCTAACGCAACCCAATTTATCATCAAGATGCATCTTATTAATTTTGCGGCCGTCACTTGATTATCCGGCTTACACAACCCAATTTATCATGCAGATGCACTTTATTTATTTGGCGGCCATCACTTGATTATCCGGCCAACGCAACTCAATTTATCTTGCTGACGCCACCATATCAATTTGGCGGCCGTCAGTTGATTATTCGGTTTACACAACCCAATTAATCTTTCAGAAACTCCTTATTATCTGACGGTTGCTAAATCATTTATGCATGATGCCGTTTTATCTTAATCTTTCTTCAAGGTGACCGTGACCATAAATATTATAGTTGAAACTTTCATAAACAGATAAGCTTAAAACTGAGCCTTTAACTGTTTCATCATTACATGTCATCTTTTATTTTGATCGACCTTGACCGCTCTCACATTTGATTAACCTTGACCTCTTGAGCTCTATTAAGCGTTTAAACAATCTTGTTAACAACATCTATAAAATGCTTGTCAATAACCCAATTAAAAATTATTTCACGACACTCATTTGAAAGTTTATTTGTTTGGAATATATCTCTAAACAGAAAATGTTTTAGCCGTTACAAAACTCTGTCTGCTAGAATCTAACGTTGCGTGTGATAATAAAACTTATCACAATGGCATTATAGACATTATACGGTTCCCTACGAGACGAGAAATATATCAGATCGCTCTTAAAGATGGATTTAAGCGACTTGATATGGTCTTAACGAAAATTAAATTCAAACACCGTGATCTATTACTGCCAGTGACTTGAAAGATCCATGATTTAAGAAGACTCTTTAAAAGAACTTCCTAGGTTTTAAAATACATTGAAAATAAAATCATTGTTAAAACTACCTTAATGTGAAAGTTTGATTTAAAACTATTTTATAGAGGAAAGGGGTTATTATTTTTTTTTCAATCAATAAACTCTCTACTGGTTGGTGCTGATAGGAAAATTTCACGTAATTTATTTTAAAATTAGAAAAGGAACTCAATCCAATTAACTATTTCATTAAATTCATTTATAATCTAGATTAACAAGAAATGAAATACAATCAGCCACGTGGACTATCACATGACATTAGATACAAATGATACAGACTCAAGTAAATTCTGCTTTGTAATTAGAATTTCAATTTTGATTAAAAATTGAAATTAAAAAAGTTTGTCAACCTAATGTACTTTGCAATGCCATTGTTACCATTAGTACGCATAGGATATATCTGCAACTGATTGAAAGCTGAAAAGACTTAAGTCATCAATAGTACGAAAAGAAAAAACACTAAGGAGGCATTTATTAGCATACTACTTGATTATTCATGGCATTTTAGGGGAAAATGTTTCCATTTGGGAATCAAATCGCATTAGGTTGCGTCTTTCCTGAAAATGAGGTTTTCAAGGAAATTTCGATGTACATTTTTCCAAAATTTTTCCACAAAAATGTTAAGAGGTATTGATTACGTCAGCATACTGGCAAATTTTATTAGACTTACACAGCACGCGATCTAGACGAACCCACGAACAGTAACGGTAGAACAAACGGAAATAAAACGCACACTACACATGTAATAAAAGGTACCGGTCAAAATTAAACAAGAAACTATAGAATTAGACATAAAAACTATAACATCTATAGCGCACGATTTACAATGTATCGGAAATTGGGACGGAAGACCGAACGGAAGTTTAACATACACGTCGTACCGGTAAAAGTGACGGTAAAACGTAAGATAATTAGACATATACAATATGCGGTACACGCCGTACCGGTTATAATGAGCGTAAAACCATGCACAACAAGCGATCTACGCGGTACCGGTGGCCGTGACGGTTAACCATACGGAAGTTAGACACACAAAATAACCGATTTACGTTATACCGGAAACAATGACAGGCCAAAACTGACCGCATCGAAATGTCCGAACATAAGAATCCATTATGAGTATTCATGTAGGATAGGGAAATCTCACTCGAGGAATTGAATATTTCAGTCAGAGACGAGGCTTGTCTTATAGTTAGGCGTTCTACTAGATACTTACAAACTATCTACAGACACGTAAAATGCAAAACTTGCAAAAATTCTGTAGCAGTTTTGAAAAAAATCACTTTTTTGTCCCATCGTGAATTTCAAAAAGGAAAGCAACTTAGCCCACTGCATGTAATTATCATTTAATATTTGTAGCATTTGTAACATTTGTAGCAGTTTTGAAAAAAATCACTTTTTTGTCCCATCGTGAATTTCAAAAAGGAAAGCAACTTAGCCCACTGCATGTAATTATCATTTAATATTGTTCGTTTGTTCAAATTTATCTATTTCTGTACGCCTTAAATACATAATTACTTCCTCAGTAATTATGAAACCAACATAAATTTTAAGAAATAATTATTGAGTTACGCATCCTGATAAAACCCACATTATGATTGAAAATGGTGGCATGTGTCCGTGTTTTTTTTTTTTTTTTTTTTTTTTTTTTTTTTTTTTTTAATGACAGTAGCATATAGGTGACATTGATTTGAATGAAATTGAGTTTGAGAAAGAAAGGCAATCAGCAAAGAGTGTAGTTGAACAAGTAAAGTCAAATAAAGCAAAATCTTTAGTAAGCACACACAATTAATGTACTCTAACGTATCATGTATCACTCCTGTATCGAATGGATATGAATGGTTATAATTGATTTGTACGTTTTATCTTTGATATATAATTTAAATAGCGAGATGAGGTAATGTTTTTACGTCCCAGTCAAGATCCTTTCACTTACATCGAGAATGAAATTACTTTTATAATCAAAGAGGAAATCGGAGTGCCCAGAAAAAATCAATGATTTTTGACTAGCAAAGTGACAAACTTTCTCCCGCCATGATCTGCATTACTGTTTTTAACCGAAGCTGTAAAGGCGCTTTAACCTGCTTACCTTCATGGGCGGACATGGCCGAGTGGTACTGTCACTGGCTTTCGAAGTCAAGAGTTGTGGTTTCACACTTCACTCAGGACTGGGAAATTTTCTAAGATGATTTCCATCTTCTGCCCATACTGGAGCCATACAAATCTCATTACTAGTATAGTCTTTCGGATGAGACTAAAAACCGAGGTCCCATGTCTCAGTTCGAAAAAGAGTAGGCCACCTGTGGCCGCTACAGAGGACGCTTACAACTAGGAGCGAATGAAACAGACTAAGCAAGAGGATAAGGTAAAACCTTATTATTGTTATTATTTATTTATTTATTTATTTATTTATTTTTCGAGAATTTGCAATGCAATACGTTTTTCAAAACAAATCTTTAGAATTGTTGATCACGCAGTAAACTGGTAAATCTTTCAATATTTTACTGTATTTGATGAACTTGAAAAAAGCCTGAGCAGACGACATGAGTAGGGAACTCAGCACAGACGTGAAATTAACTTAAATAAGTAAGGAAATAATACGAATGTCATCTTCAAAATGACTTACAAACATTTTATGGAAAATCTACATGCCGTGTCCAATTCGTAATAACAAAAAGGAATATATATCTGCAGAGGAATAATACTTATCTTTCAAAATAGCTGATATCATAATGTGTTTGGGTAAGTATAAATTGCTTCTCACACGTCTTCTGTAGAGTGACCATTGTGATAAAAGAGCTAGATTTAATCAACTCAATCTCTTTATCCAGGCATATTTATTTTGATGTTATACAATAAACATGAATACATTGTGTCAGAAATACCATTAAGTGAAGACTTGCTATAAAATATACTTGTCTGCCGGTCAGCTTGATCCGTGATTATTTAACCGAAAATTTATCAAATAATCGTAAATCTAAATAAAATACACTAAGTTACTGAAATAATCAAAGTTGTCGATGTAAAAAAAATGCTATTGGCGAGTGACTGAATCTCGAAGTGAAAATAGAAAAAAAATACATAACATAGCAATCTGTAGAGGTCCCTAGCAATTTATGGATTAAAAAAGCATATGTGCTTGTCGTTAGAAATCAAAATAAAAAGAAGAAGAATAAAAAGAAGAAGAAGAAGAAGAAGAAGAAGAAAGAGAGAAGAAAGAAGACAAAAAGAAAAACAGAAAATTATAATCAAAACATATTTAGAGTGGAGTGAAGTAATGACGTTTACTGTTCTAGTCAAGATTCTTTCACTTATATCCAGGCGGTCGGTTTAACAAAGTGGATGAAACCGGATGTCTCAGGAAAAACCACCAACCTTTGACATGTAAATATATGAACGTCATTACTTTTCTAAATGACAACAACAACAAAATTAAACTGTGCAATGCCTGGTGCTACGATAGACTGAACGCACGTTTAATTCGTTTCAAAAACTGGAAACGTTACGAATAATGATGATTACAAAAATATTTTAACATGTCAAAAATCGAAATACCCAATATAAATAATATGATCAAAAAGCAATTATCAAATCACCTTTTTAACAAAAAAGCTACCCAGGAAAAACCAGAGACAAACCAATATGGTAAATACTCTGGAAACCTGTCACCGGAGTATGCAAAATCTGTTTCAGGAATTAAGCGTCGGGATACGCTATAATAGAAAATTGTAAATATACACATGTTTATAAAATAAATGGAAAATTAGCTATGTTGATACGTGAAGCGCCAGGTATTGAATGACCCGTGAAAAACCACCTGAGCAAATATCACGTGATTATCTCCTGATAATTCATTGGCTAAAAGCTATCATAGTAAAAATAACGAAAACGTAAGACAACAATTTCCCGCTATTACTGACGAAAAGCGGGAATTTAATAATCTAAACATGTGAATGTGAATATACGTACATGTAAATAAAAGTACATGTAATATACATGTAAAAAATTATACATGTTAAAATAAGTACATTTAAGTAATAGTACATATGGTGTCCTATTTTGTCAAAAATGATTTTTTTTTTAAATTTCTATTATTTTGATTATACATACTCGCTTTTTCTGCATTAATGACACAATACAGATGGAAATATCCCTGTCTAGACTGCAAAAAATAATTATAAGTAAATAAATAATAATGCAAAAGATTTTATAGCAATCACATTTCCGAAATGATATGTAAATAATACTGCATGAAGACAACTATCAGCATTGAAATCCATAGAGTATACATGTATTTAATAGTTGATAGATTGTTGCATTTCTTGGACCTCTATAGGATTTTCAATAATTTATCGATTTATTCAAGAAATAATTGTAATTTTTTTCTGTCTATGGGGGTCATAGACCAAATTTTTTGGTGCACGCGTATGCATAAACCGCTTCGCGGTTTTCATAGACAGAAAAAATTACAATTATTCCTTATAGTTAAATTAAAAAATAAATACAATATTTGTAACATTAACGTTATCTTTTTATACAACTTCACACATGAAAAAAAGTACAGAACTGCGCATTAATCTCAATGCAATGCAGCTGGACGCCCATGACAACCGCCGATACCTTTGCACGCTAGTTTCACCGCCATTTCTAAATCGTTCGATGTGCATACATGTATCACTTGCTTATATTTCAAATAATTTCAAATGTAGCTTGCAAACATGCAAACACATCAGAGCGGCACAACTCGCACTGATTGCGCGCGACGGCACTTTAAAATATAAATGACGATGGCTTTAAGCTGAGGCAAGAAAGGATATGTCTGGACAAAAATAAGGCATCCGAACTCGAAGCTGAAATGTTAACACGTACAAAAGATCAATCAATAACACGTTGTTACCACTATCATCAATTCATCAACTTACAGAAGACAAAAGTAAAGTGGTTCCAGCTACTTGTCAACAATTGAGGTTCCTGTACTTGAGTAAGGACATTTACCTGTCATCAGCGTAACATATCCATCTGCAGGTTCACCAAACTCAAAGTCGCTGCTGTCATAACGTTCGTCATTTATGACCAGATCTTAATACTTATCCTACATATTTAACAACTTTCACGTTTTTAATGAAGAAAAAATGGCACCGTTTACGTCCAGTTGGACAAATATGGCGGCAGACTGAATATTTGGCCTAGTTGTGAGGAAACCGACTTCAGCGGTTGCTAAGGGGTAATGACGTATGACGTAAGCGGTAAAAAAATTTTCGCCTATGAGATCATAGACGTAAAAAAATTATAATGCTAGACAGTTATAAATTTAATTATTAAAAATTAATAAAGAAATAAATTAATCAAAAAATAAATAAATAAATAAAATAAAATAATGTATTTATTAATTTTTTTCTTTTAAATTATTATTTTTTGTCACTTCATCTCAGTATTATGCTGACCTATGTCCACTTTTTTAATTTTCGAGAAAAAAGTTATATACCAACCTAAAGAAAGTATAATAAAAAGTCCATTGCATTCAGCTGCTATTTATTTCACGGAAATATGTTATATGTTAAGATTTATGATCAAGACACAAAAATATGTTGGCTAGAAAGCTTTTGTGTCAGAATAAAAGTATTGAATCAATTAATATGACTTTAGTTTCGTATTATTCTGGCGATAATAAGCAACATCAAAATAAGAAGCTGTTAAAAAACTCTGAAACCAACAGAGATTTTATGATATTTACTAATCATTCATTGAAAACAATTTTTCATTTGCGTCAAAACGCTCATGTGGTCACTAAGAAGGAAAGAAAACAAGTAATATTATTACAAATTCTATTGGAGATCACGTACAGAGGGATATTCGCATTATCTAAACGTGTCCTTTTGTAACCTTTCATTTTTATTTATTCGTTGTATGTTATTTTCCTCGAAAGAAAAACATCAAATTAACAATTAATACAAAATATCATGAATAACTCTCTGCATTATTTTGATTTCAGAAAAAAAGACTAGTTTTGCAAGAATCACGCGGAAGTGATAAAACTATTTGCAGCATTGAAACAGCAAAATTAAATTTAGAAATCAACGTCAAACTCAAGCTGCAAAATGGGTATACTGTTTTTATTATCATATCACAAAAGATTAAATAATATGTGGGTGTATTTCGGGGCAACCGGAAAACTGTTTCAAAAAATAATAAATCTGCATTACCAGTACGTATAAAAACAAATTTTAATGTAGAACTTTTTTAGTTTATTCAAACAGATTACAATTTTACCACTTTTGTTATGTTTAATTAACAACTCATTGTTTCCACATTAAAGCAGATGTGAATTATGTGGTTTTGAAGCCTTATCAAATACATGTACTTACTTTCAAAGTTGGTTAATTATAGAATGTTAGTGCAAATCTGATGTCCGAGGGAAAGCAAATGACTTACGAAATGCTTGAGCTCATTTTGTCAGTCATAAAAGTTGGTGTATATAAATACCTGTTAAATTATGATGTCCATATGTGCACATTTCGGAAAATCATTCCTTATCAGTGACACTAGGGACCGAAAAGTTTGATGGATAAACAAAAGCCAAACAATTGAAATTTAATGTATCCGAGATTTTTGTGTCATTTCTAATTGACTCAAAATGCAGGAAAAAATTAAGATACATTGTAGAACAATAAACAATATTTTATTCACAATAAAAAGAAAATCAAATTATCAGTGTTATTGTAGCATACATATATATAGTGTGAAATGGATTCGAGAACAAGACATAGGTATTATATAAATATATATTACAAGTACCGGTTAAATTTTGATGTGCCAGATGTGCACATTTCGGAAATTCATTCCTCATCAGTGACACTAAGACCGAAAAGTTTGATAAATAAAAATATAAGCCAAACAGTTGAAAATAATGAATCTAAAGTTTCAAAATTAAATAAATCCAAATCCAGCTAAAGGAATGCTTTGCATGAGGGAACAAACCTTAGTTTTAAATAAACTACAGTCTCTACAGTCTTTACTTAAGTAATGCAAGTTAAAATCAGGTGAACAAGTCGATGTTATATATACATTTTGTATTATATTGTTAAGAACAAAATGATATAACAAATGAGAGAGAGAGAGAGAGAGAGAGAGAGAGAGAGAGAGAGTTCCTGTCCAAATCTTCTAGATGACAATATGTAATTTTGAACAACACAAAAATATGAATATTATCATCAACACTGAGGTTTACAGCATCATCATATAGTAATAAATTTATAGTTATTTTAAATGGTAGGGATAAAAGGGTTTGTTGACGTAAATTATTGTATTTTGAACATTGTAAAAACAAATGTTCGGGAGTTTCAATAAGGCAAAATCTACAAAAAGGGTTGTCAATAATACTTTTGTTAAAGAATTACAAGTTTTACTCACTGATGAAAAAATGATAATGAAAAGACTGTCGTTACCTGAATCTCTTTAGTTAAACTGACCAAAATGTTAAACTTCTTCTTTAAAACCACGGTACGGGTTTCAACAAAACTCGATTGGTGTAATTCAAGCTTATTCTCGGCATCGTCATCGGAACCAAAAGTAGGCCACTAAATTAAAGTTGCTTAATTAAAAAAACTTCTTCCAAACTGTTGAGTAAATTCTTAAATCGATGTGATATATAGCTTTTCTTGGGTGTAATAATTATAACACATTATTTCATTTGAAATTGTGTTGAAACATATTTTATATCAAATTTTCAGAAACTTCCACAAATGGCTCAAATAACTTTATCTTGATGGTAAGCTTAATTACAGTTAGGAATATAAATCATTTATCAATGACATTTATATAATATATATAAATATATATCTTAACCGTATGGCCTTAGTGTAGTTTATGATTGGTAGTCTAACCAATGTCATTAGTTTCTGAATAACGATTGCTACAAGATGTTTAACTTTTGACCTCGGTATAATGAACAGTTGCTCAAGCAATTGCTTCCAACAAATCCTCATATATTACATTGTCTAGTAGTATTTCTGTTATATGAGCTTTAAAAATACAAAATGACGTCCAAAATTTAAAAAAAAAAAAGTTATCCGTGCTAAAGTAAAAAATTAAACACGATTACATGTTTTGTGATCCCTCCCTTCTCCACCCCGCTCACATCTCCATGGTATCTTAGTATATTTACATAGCAATTTTTCTAATAATATGATTATAATTATCGAATTCGAATTAAAATGCAATTTGTCATAGTTTTATTGCGGGCGTTGATCAAACTAAACGAACACTCGATTGACTCGTCATAACAAAAAATAGAACATATTGATGCCATAGCAATTGGTAATTCGATGAAAATGCTTGTGCATTAATTTTGACAATACGTTCTTTTACATTATAATAGTTATCGTGTTTACAGAAGTTATTTATATATTAGCGGGTACCGCTGCTGGTGGAGTAAAACTCCCCGAGGGTATCTATAACTCAGTAGGCAGTACTTTGTGCTGTCAGAAAACGTACCATTTAGCAAAATTTTCAGTCGTCTAAAATTTGGAATTAATTTAAAACTAAGGTTTGTTCCCTCATGCACAGCATTCCTTAGCTGGATTTGGATTTATATAATTTTGAAACTTTAGATTCATTATTTTCAATTTTTTGGCTTATATTTTTATGTATGAGACTTTTCGATCTTAGTGTCACTGATGAGGAATGAATTTCCGAAATGTGCACATCTGGCACATCAAATTTAACTGGTATTTGTATTATATATTTAGTACCAATTCCATAGATTTTGACCAATTTGAACTTTAATACTGATCGAAAAACGCAACAACAAAAACAAAGATTTCTGGAAGGCGATTGCCTCGGAGCACGGGAAGAACAATAGAACATTATTGTTTAGAAACCAAATTAAAAAATGAACGAGTTATCATGTCAAAAAATACTATTGCGTTGTTTCGCATAAAAAAATGATAAAAAAAAAAATAAATAAAAAAAAAATAAATAAATAAATAAATGAAAAATCATTGTCCCAAACGGATTCATACTACTATTAAACTGTACTATTTCATTCTTTTCTCATTTGCACTTTGATTCGTACAGTTACGACGATCAATATTAATGACTGTTCAAATAGTAAAAAGACTGCAATGTTTTTTTTATCCAACAGAGGAAATAAGTATACATGAACGTTGACCCAATAATCCCATGTATACGGATCGCCTTGGTGGTTCAATAGTATATTCCGTCCCGAGCTGTAGGTCACGGATTCCTACCCCGTCCGAGACATACACAAAGCTTTAGAATTTAAAATACTGCTTTCTAACCTGACGCAATAATATGACAGAGTACCAACTGGGTCACCCGGTACTGCAGTTATGTGACTTGGGAAGTAGCATTCTTGTCTGTGGCATACTGACTCGGCCAAAACGACAATGCTGGCAACTTAACAAGAAGACGCCCTGAATGCGCGCTGGTATAAGACTCGAACAACTCACATACACATGAAACAAATTTTAGAAAATAATCACAATGTTCTTGTCTCGAATAGCTAAAAAGATGCTGATGCGACGTTAATTAACATTACAACCAACCTACCGACCAAAAACTCCCTTCCTCGCGACCCCTCGAAGTTCACTAGTTGCAAAACGCCATTTCTCTTTTTCATTTTGAGATATTCAGTTTTACAATAAAATGTTTACAATTGACATAAAAGTGGCATATCTTCAAATGTCATGGAAAGCAACAGGAAAAACCTAAGTCAGCACGTTAAGAGTGCTAGCTTTGAATAGCATTAAAATAAATGACACTTTGATTGTCATTTCAAAACAGTTTATGCTTTATTTCAGTTTCTCAAATTTTTTTAACCATCTATCTTTCTTTTTAATCCATAAAGAAATGAAATTAAAACTTATACTACTTACTGTATGCATGTTAGGTCACTGTAACAGCCATTTTAATTACGCAATGTCACATGATCATTGACATCCATAGGTTATAGACGGTTTTAAGAACCTGAATATGTCAAACCAGAGACATTAAAAACAAGAATGAAATCTTTATCCATTATAAAACCCTTGACGTTGCCATTAATTTGACATGTCAATAAATGATGTCTACTAACGATCCTGGAAGTCTAGTACATCTGCACTCACGACAAATTACAAACAAATTGAGAGTTCTTACGAACTAAATGGCAAAAAAATCGGTGAAAAAAACCTTACTAGTATACAAAGTAACGTAAAGCTCTTTAAAGGATTTGGAGCAGGATTTGTAAGTCTCGCCTTATGAACGAGAATTTGCGGTTTCCGGTTACCAAAGCATTCAGTGTGAATACAATGACATCACGTTTTTTCTTCTATAGGCATAACCAACGACAACGTTTGCTCTTTGACGACAAATTAAGGGGAACATTTTTATATTGAAATACAAACCTTGTGATTATAGACAATATGTATAGATTATTGTCAGAAATAAAGTAATATTTTCTTACGTACCAGTCAAGATTCGTTCATTTATATCGGAGTGGTTAGTTTTGGATGGTGAAAGAAACAGGAGTGGACAGTATCATTGTCCATCGGCAAGCAAACAAACAAACTTTCTGGTATGAGATTTCGGCGAACCCAAGCGGCGAGAGACATTGTGATCCGCAGGCGTGTTTTAGACAACTGGGCTACTGGTGCACCCAGATTCTTATCCGGGCAACCACAAACAGGACGACAATTAACAAAATAGACACAATTAATACCGGTCCCAGCTGATTATGAAATTCTTGATTTCGGATGGACATTGGAAAAAATACCTAAACAGTATCCATTGTTATCAATGTGTTGCGCAAACATTAACTTTATTAGAAAGTTCAGTTATGAAATAGCAAAACACGTTTGAAAATTAGAAGTTAAACATCGTTTCATGAAACCTACCAAATGATTTTTAAACATTATTTCTCTTGAGGCTGTAATCTTCCGAAACGACACCAAACAGCAAAGCACGTAAACAATACAAGAGTTTTATGTTGAAGAATGCCGACAGTGAAGCAGCTCATGTGCCGACGGGGATCTTCTATACATCAAAACATTGTCTTGACTTTGATTATTTCAGTGCCGAGAACAATACAAACTGTATGTCATTACAGGATGTGATCGAGTATTTATTGACGAGCTTTCGCTGGATTAATATCAATTTCCCCCCTTTAATTGAAACATCATGGAATGAGGTTTAAAATTCAATATTAGCATCTGTCAAAGTTGGGTTTAAATTTTATTGTCTTATATTAGACAAACCCCGCGATACCTTGTGATTGAATTAAGGTTGTATTTTCGACAGATTTTTAATGAGAAAAAAATGTGAGAACATTTAAAAAAAAAAAGAAGTTAATTTCAATGGTTTATTCAGCTTACCAATTTTCCCTCTAGGAATGTGCTTTGTTCTTTGTTAACAAAAAAAAATTGATAATTTTCCAATTAAATTGGATAAAAATAAGGTTAGATAATTAGTCTTTAAATCTTGGTTAATTGTGCTTTTTGTGTGTGTGTGTGGGGGGGGGGGGGGGGGTATTACCATGCTGCCTTTTTCGTGGTTCCAAAACGAGGCTTCAGTTGTATTTGATTTTGGTGTGACATCGTAAAATACTCGATAAGACGGGTTCCGGCTTTGAAGTCAAGTTGTCCAATTATGTTAAAAATAACTAAAGATGTGACGAATGTATTTTAACAGATAAGATTTATTTTAAAATCCTATACAAAAAGAATTGAATATTTCTGAATAAACAGCAAAAGCGTAAATGGAATTATGGAATGTTGAAAAGAAGTGTGTGTGTGTGTGTGTGTGTGTGTGTGTGTGTGTGTGTGTGTGTTTATAAACGTGAAATCGGATAAACAACATAAATTTTGGACAACCACTATCTGATTTAAGTTAAGGAGAGTTAATTTTTTTAAGACCAACCTTTTTTCCCAGTTTATCCGTGGCGGTTAGTTATGGGATGGTCGAAGTTACCGGGATGTCAAGAAAAAACCACCGACTTTAGGCAAACGAAATAAAAGTTCTCACTCTAGAATCTAATATTCGGACGTAGGCTTAAGGAAACTTTGATTTGTAAACGCGGGAAAATCAGTTTGCACAGATTTTCACATTGGAGTGACCTTTCCCAAATGGAATTTGAATCAGTTTGAGAAAAAACAAAAACAGAGGGTGATTTAAAGCAAATTAGATGCAATAACACAAATCAGCGACAACAACTTCAATCAATTAGAATGGAATGAAATATAATGGAGTAGTGTTATGGTGTTTTTAAGCCTTAGTCAAGTTCATTTTTTATTTATGAACTTATCACAGGCGGTCGTGGATGGCGATGGAAACCGAAGTGTCCACAAAAAATGACGATGGAAACCGAAGTGCCCAGAGAAAATAACGATGTAAACCGAAGTGTCCACAGAAAATGACGATGGAAACCGAAGTGCCTAGAGAAAATAATGATGTTAACCGAATTGCCCACAGAAAATGACGATGGAAACCGAAGTGCCCAGAAAAAAAACAACCTTCTTTTCAGTAAGTGAACTGACAAAACTCTTAAAATAAAATCTGTCTGGGTAGGATTTCTGATACTCAATCAAAAAAAAATTAACTTAAAACAGGACACTCATTCTACCCAAATAAACGATCTTACTTTGTATGTTAGCATTATAAATAGCATATTGTTAAACAGCAAATAACACGAATTAAATAGACTGTACGGTTTACAGTAAGAGGGGAGGCTACTCAAATAATCAAAAAAACAAAAATCTTACCTGATAATCTATTCAGGTATCAGATCAGTTTACAGCGGTTAAAATATTTCTAGATTCAAAGGTATTTTGACATTTTAGTAACAAAACGTGCAAAAATACAATTTTGAGCTGATAGTCCTACAAAATAACGAATATGAAATACTCTACACCCACGTGTTTTCAGTTTCCATGGAGTTTTTTTTTTTTTTTTTTTTTTTACTTCTCATTTAAAACTCAAAAGAGTTACTTTGTGCATGTAAAACGTAACACACAGTAATAATTAAAAACAATGTCGACAGAGAGACAGTCGGCGATTAAATGAATGTCTGGTTTTTGAAAAAAAATATAGTCAATTAAATGTCGATCAAAATATTGTCGTTTAAAATACAAAATGTCGACTTAATTGAATCGATGTCTACCACAATGTTGTCTTCTTTTAGGTAGAACAATAGTTAACAAGTCCAATGTTAAAAGAAAGCTGAAAACAGTTACAAGAACAGCAACACCAATGTAACCGAACAGCGTAGCAGACGATCTATCGTCACTTGCGGATATCCTTTTACGAATAGCAGACGACAATGTCTTTTTGTCTAAAATCAAATCAGAAATTTCAACATTGCCTGAACCATTTACAGGTGTTCTGGGTTCTTTTGGGCTGACATATGTGGTGTTTTTGATATTTTCCGAATCACATGTACACGAGCACGACTGTGCACTTACATCCGCCGTCGTCTCTTGATATTCGTCTGGTATCTGGTTATCAGATTTTGCTGTTTCCCCACCATTTTGGATCAGGTTGTCATTGATGGATGTTGACAAAAGAGTTTGTTCGTCATAGTCTGTTGTGTCTTGGCCCACTGATGAGATTTGGCTGACAAGGTCAGTGGTAGATGTTGCCATCGAGGATGTCTCTTGATTAGGCTGGGTTTGTTGGTGTTCCACAGAAGTTGTTGTCAAGGGATTGGTCACTGTGGTGTTCACAGTTGCGGCAATACTTGAAGATTCGGTGGTAACTAGAAAAAAATAATTAAAAGTAATTTCAATGTATTTAATCCCCCACAAACAAGTAATTTTATGATCTCTTATCTATAACCACTGTTAGTACATTCACGAACAAAGGGATATAACTCCTATAAAAATTTGGCCAAAAAAAATCAATGATGAAAATCTACTCAAGACAAGACGGGCATATTTTGGACCATTATCAATTATTATTATTCTGTGGATAGGCATTTCAGTCGTGTGGTTATAATACTATTAGCCCTCAAAACACTCAACTTATTTTACAGTCAGTGGTCAGGCACTTTTCTGTGTACATAACAGCATACTTATCTCTTGACCAATATGGCATACAAAATTGATGGATAGAGTGGAGTAACGGAATTTTACGCCCCAGTCAAAGTCAAACTTCTTTCACTTATATCGAGGCGGGCTGTTCAAGAATGTTCGCTGAAAAAGAAGTGTGTCTAACACCATCATTTCGCATTGTGTGTGTTCAACAAAAATGATAAGTATCAAAATCTATTTAATAGATTTGATGTAAATACTTTTTTTTGAAAAAAAACGTAAATATTTATTAATATCCATACCTGGTTCTATGCAAGAGTAACTGACAAAAAGATATTTATCCACACCTGGACATGCATCGCCGAACACGCTTACTGTAGCTTGAAGTGAACATGCCTCAAGGTTGTCACAAAGACTTGCTGCAATGCTAGCCGATGTAGATGAAGCACAGTTTGTGACATTTGACGGCGTACAAATGTCCTTGTTGAGTCTTCCAAAATTAGCCTTTTTTATCTGTATAACCAATCCTGATGAACATTGAATGTATAATGTATCATATTCACACTTAACGCTCAAGTTTGTCACTGAAAAAGATTTAAAAAATTAAAAATAATAATATTAAAGACAACTTATTCCCAATTTATTACAATTATGGCCAATATAATTGAGTAATTGAGATTTACACCCCAGTCAAGATCTCTAACAAGCTCCGAACAGGGGCCAACATCCGTGTCTCTTTAATAATCGCTCCAGACAGCCCATCGCAACATTTCTGAGTTTAGATCTTTTTACTATTTTCGCGACATACGGAGCTAGAAGGTTGACGCTGTTTCGGAACTTTGATCTCTCAATCATACGGTAGGTTATGGTTTTAATTTGAGCCGGAGTAACCGGAGAAAACCAACGACCTTCGACAAGTGAACTGAAAAACCTTCCTACCCTATTATCTACCCGGATGGATTTTATGGATTGGATTAATGATTCTTTACGCCCCACTTATATCGAGGCTGTCATATTATGTTGTGGTAGAAGCCTAAATTCACGGGGAAAAACAAGCGACCTAACAAACTTGCTCGCACTAGGATCTGCCAAGTGGAATTCGAACCTAGAAGGTGAGATATCTCTCCGAGTGGAATTCGAACCTAGAAGGTGAGATATCTCTCCGAGTGGAATTCGAACCTAGAAGGTGAGATATCTCTCCGAGTGGAATTCGAACCTAGAAGGTGAGACATCTCTCCGAGTGGAATTCGAACCTAAAAGGCGAGATATCTCTCCGAGTGGAATTCGAACCTAGAAGGTGAGATATCTCTCCGAGTGGAATTCGAACCTAGATGTTGAGATATCTCTCCGAGTGGAATTCGAACCTAAAAGGTGAGATATCTCTCCGAGTGGAATTCGAACCTAGAAGGTGAGATATCTCCCCGAGTGGAATTCGAACCTAGAAGGTGAGATATCTCTCCGAGTGGAATTCGAACCTAGAAGATGAGATATCTCTCCGAGTGGAATTCGAAACTAGAAGGTGAGATATCTCTCCGAGTGGAATTCGAACCTAGAAGGTGAGATATCTCTCCGAGTGGAATTCGAACCTAGGAGTTGAAAGGCCTGTCCGAGTGGTTTTCGAACATACTCGGTTAAAGGCGCTATAATCAGTTAGCCCGCTCTTGGGGCCTTTGGGTCTTCGATGATTTGGATACCACGAATCGAAAATATTAATTATAAGAGTGGACTAGAATAATTGTGTTTTACGCCCGGGTCAATAAATTTTTACTTATATCCTGACGGTCAGTTCTGCGGTGGTGAAGGAAACCAGAATGCTCGGAGATAAAAACCGAACTCTGCCAAGAAAACCGGCAAAATATTTTACTCTGGAATATGCCCGGTTGGGATTCGAACCTCGGCGAGAAGAGAGAATGTGTTAGAGAAATAATGGATACTAACCTTGAAGTTTAGCTCTTGCGTGGTGAAAGAAACCAGAATGCTTGGAGAAGAAAACCAAACTCGCCAGAAAAACTGAAAAAGTGTCTTACTGTGGGAGTTGTCTGACCGGGATTCGAATATAGGCGAGGAGAGGGCACTGTGGGATGGTAAAGGAAACCAAAATGCTCGGAGAAGAAACCCGAACTCGTCTAGGAAAAATGGCAAACTGTCTTACTCTGGGATATACCCGATTGGGATTCGAACCTAGGCCGTGAGAGACACTGTGTTGGAAATATAATAGATACTTACCTTGACGGTCAGCTTTTGGATGGTGAAAGAAACCAGAATGTTCGGGGGGGGGGGGGGAGGGGACGAAGCTCCGCTAGAAAAACTTGAAAAATAACTTTCTCTATGATATTCCCGAGTTGGATTCGAACCTAAGCGGTTGGAGGAATTGTGTTGGAAATAAAATTGATACCTACCTTGAGTTTTTACCAGGTAAAACAAATAAACAATCAGACAAAAAATATGCATTCCTTCTGTACAGATTCTTCTGATGTCCATTATAAACCAAACTATTAAAGTCTTTATTTGCTTCAAAACATTATTAGAAATGATCTAAAAATATCATAATAATAAAATATATAATCATTATTTTTAAAAAATAGTTAACTAGTGCAATTAAGTGTAAATTTATAATAAAAACATCCTGGGTTTCTTTATTGCAGATCCATAATTCCTCATTACACCGCAGCTACAATCAAACAAATTCTCGCCGTGATTAAAAGAAACGTCTTATGGGATTGGTGTTCAATCATTGTCACGTGACATTTGTCTTTGAATTTGTCGCATGACATAATCACTTACACAGTGGGTAACTTTACTAAACTGACATTGTTTGATGTGGTTTGTTACGGTCTCATTAGTGACAGTTACGATGGGCGATGCATACTGAATTAATATTGTAATAACAGTTAA
This sequence comes from Tegillarca granosa, assembly GCA_029721355.1. NCBI lineage: Eukaryota > Metazoa > Mollusca > Bivalvia > Arcoida > Arcidae > Tegillarca > Tegillarca granosa. Next base: position 30,096,723 of record CM056603.1, on the reverse strand, counting down.
TTACCTATATTTATTTCATAAGTTCTTTTAAGTTCTTGCGTGTCCTTGATTGCAATGACAATTGCCCAGTACGCGTTTCACGTAACAAATTACGTCACAAGATCAATAAAAAAACAATATGTACTTTTGTATGCAGTGTTTTTGGTGCACATGCCATTCCAGGTCCAATTTTACGTGTAAACTGCAAAGAAAAAATTAAAACGGCGCTTATCTAATTAATGATGTTCCTTATGGACAATGTTTCATTTGGTTTAACGATAAAAGCTCGAATAAATACAAAAATTACAGTAATTACCAAGCGAGATGCAGCATTGGGGATCGAATATTAGAACATGGTTACGTCATCAAAATACGGGTCATTTAAACACAACTTTCAAAACGGTGAAATACGATACATTAAACACAGAACTTCGTTGAATTTGTCATTTGTGACTTAGTAAGGGATACATAACACCATTGAAATACATCTGGATATTAATTAAGGACAATGAATGCAATTTGTCATGTTTCACCTTCGTTTTTCCGTACATTCGTGCGCATGCTCCTAGCTCATAATTACCATCGTTAAACATTGACCAATCGGTCAGATGATTCTGTTTATTTACAGCTTAAAGAAATAAAATTTTAGAAAATGAATCTCATGGGTCGTGGTTAGAGGATATCTATTTTTAAAAAAATATATTTTTAGAAAATAAAAAAAAAATTCAGAAAATTGAAAAACTTAATGCAGCTTTAAAATCGCAAAAAACAGGATAAAAAGTATTTTTTGGAAAATTTGGAAATATTATTGTGTCGTTCTTTTTCCATAATTCTTTTTCAAAATCATGATACTAATATTGCTATGACGTCGCCTGATGTGGAGATTCTTTATAGTTGACATAGCTTGGTTTGCAAAATTGTCGATTGCGTGCGGCTATAAGTTGACCGTTTTGCTTATTTTACCTTTCCACTGTAGGCCTACTGGTTTTGACAAAAACTTTTTAGCAACTTTGTTGGACCAATTTTTTGAATTGCTTTCTCAAAATAAATGTGAAGTCAGAAGTATAATGTTCTGTGCTGCTTGTTTGTTTGACAAAATAGGGAAAATTAAAATAAGATTTTTTTTCTGACCATTTTCCACTTTGTCTTTTAAATACCCGCCCGAGCTTCACCATCACGACGAGTGTATACTCAACTAAAAAATTACTTTTTTTCCTTTTCATCAATATTTAATTAAATTAAGTTTTATGAGATAATTTTTTGTTTTGTTCAACAAACTTATACTAAACAATTTAGATATAACATTACATTTTTAATTTTACATTTTTAAATGTTTAATTTCTTAAAAATTGACAGTAAAATATTCCTTAATTTAAGTTGAGTGTACACTCAATTAAATGAGTGGTTGTGAAACTTGGGTCAGGTATCTCATAGTTTTGAGAGATGATGAGAGTGAAGTAACTGTGTTTTGCGCCCTAGTGTCATGTGCAGAATTTTGAATTTATTGTCATGTGCAGAATTTTGAATATTTCTCTTTGTAAAAATTCAAAATTCTGCACATGACACTAGTCTAGATTCTTTCACTAATATTAAGACTATAGGTTCTGAAATGCTGCAAGAAACTGGAATACCCGTAGAAAACCACTTTCGGCATCAAACTGACAGACTTCTCACATTAGGATATGTTAGATCCTATAGGTGTGGGAGCCGTAATAACTGTAAGTGCGCTCTCTGGGGATTTGAATAAAACGGAACAACATTTGACTGTCGGAAATTTCGTGTATTGACTTGGTTCTTTAGAGCAATGGTTTAATGCCCTTTCAAGATTCTTCCATGAAAGTCAGTTTTAGGATGGTGAAGACAGAGAAATTCAATGACTTTAGACTTACGATATGACAAACTTCTTTAACTACTATCCTGAGTGGGATTCGGTCCCAAGAGTAAAAAATGGTTGTGATCCGAAGAGCAATTCTTAGACAACTTTGCAACCCAATACCGATACAAAATGAAGTTTATTAAATAAAAAATTTGTAATCTTCTTGACATACAAAAAAGAAACATCTAAATTTAGCTGTTATAAAACAGGACACATTTTAATGTTGCAATGGTTTAAAAAAAGAACTAAAAGAACACATTTTATTGTTGCCATGGTATACAAATAGAATACATTTTATTGTTGTCATGGTATACAAAAAGAATACATTTTATTGTGGCCATGGTATACAAAAAGAATACAATTTATTGTTACCATGGTATACAAAAAGAATACATTTTATTGTTGCCATGGTATACAAATAAGAGCAGATTTTATTGGTGCAATGGTATGCCATATACAAAAAAGAATACATGTTATTGTTGCGATGGTATACAAAAAGAATACATGTTATTGTTTCAATGGTATATAAAAAAGAACAGATTTTATTGTTGCAATGGTATGCCATATACAAAATAAATACATTTTATTGTTGCCATGATATACAAAAAAGAACAAAAAAACACATTTTATTGTTGCCACGGTATACAAAAAAATACATTTTATTGTTGTCATGGTATACAAAAAGAATACATTTTATTGTGGCCATGGTATACAAAAAGAATACAATTTATTGTTACCATGGTATACAAAAAGAATACATTTTATTGTTGCCATGGTATACAAATAAGAGCAGATTTTATTGGTGCAATGGTATGCCATATACAAAAAAGAATACATGTTATTGTTGCGATGGTATACAAAAAGAATACATGTTATTGTTTCAATGGTATATAAAAAAGAACAGATTTTATTGTTGCAATGGTATGCCATATACAAAATAAATACATTTTATTGTTGCCATGATATACAAAAAAGAACAAAAAAACACATTTTATTGTTGCCACGGTATACAAAAAAATACATTTTATTGTTGCCATGGTATACAAAAAAATACATTTTATTGTTGCCATGCATATGGTATACAAAAAAAATACATTTTATTGCTGCAATTGTATACAAAAAAGAACAAAAAAAATCATATTTTATTGTTGCCACGATATACAAAAAGAACAGATTTTATTGTTGCAATGGTATGCCATATACAAAAAAGAAAAATTTTTATTGTTGCCATGGTATACAAAAAATACATCTTAATGTTGTCATGGTATAAAAAAACAAAACAAAAAAATTCGTATTAATTTTGCCATGGTATACTTGATGGACTTACAGTTAGTAAGTTAAAGCTGTAACAGTTTTTTTACCTGTTCACTGTAGGCCCTCTGCTTCTGACAAAAAAGCATAGGAATGTTTAATATTTTTGGCACTTGTTACGCGGATGGAATTACAATTTGTTTACTAAATAATTAGCCAAGGCTTTTACTGCAGCGAAAGTTTCCTCACCCGATGGTATGATCTGTCGTCGTGGTAACAAAAATCCGTAAGTACCTTTGTCTCTTAATTCGACAGCGTAGGAATATTTAATTTTGGCTACTCTATATGTCCAATCTAATGAAGTTCCACTGCCCACATCTAGAAACAATATCATTATATTAAATTTATTTTTTAAAACTGCAATTTTGAATATCAAGTTAAAACTTCAATTTTCTTTTATTTCAAGCGTATTTATATACGGGAAACAAGCCATCTTATCATTGACTACACAAAAATATATGTATTCATACGCAAAAGCGATGTCGATGGTTTTCAAGTTACATGTATTTCTTTTAACTGTAAAATTCGAAAAAGAAATTGTTATTGGATTTACGAATGAAGCCATTTTTTCTTATAGAAAAATCAAAGAATTTGACATTTTGTGCATATAACATATTTCGCTTTTTATTCACTTCGCGAATTTGGAATCGATTTTTCTACAAGTTGGAAATTCGTTTGTACCGGGTTTAATGCTATATACCTCAAGATTAGAATTTCATGTTTTCGGGTACACATGTGCTACTTTTGAATTGTATTATTTTACAAAAATTCAAAAGTATTTATTCCCAGTGAATGGTGGAATTTAAACCTAAAAATAATAGTTTGTCATGACAATCACACTATCACATTTTTTCGCTCAGCAACGATCGATATCGTTATAGCAAAATATGTTCGAACTTTATTGCTTCGATCAATCATTAATATTGATTGATTTGATAGAAAGAAGTTTTTTTTTTTTTTTAAAAAAAAAGTTTAACTTACATAACACGTTAGCCACCGAGCCATGAGTATATGATGTACCATGAACAGCCTCTAGAGCGTCAACAGCTACGGACGCAGCAGAATCCTTAAGGTACATATAAAATATATAGTCTACTTGAACGATATACTCTCTCTCTCTCTCTCTCTCTCTCTCTCAAATAAAAGATATATCTCCTATGATGAAACATCCTATTTCTTACTTATGCCATGTTCATTATTTATTTATTTATTTATTTATTTAAAAAATCTATAGACACCAAGGAACACAAGCTAAGTTGCAAATTATCTATATGTAAGAATTTATTAGAATATGAATTAAATGAATTAATAATCGGTGAACCGTAACGAGGCCTAAACTTGACCTGTATGATAGACTTAAATAACTTGCATAAAAATTTTGAGTTTAACATCTGCAGGCATTAAGAAAAAAGTCCGAAAACTTATAAATAAAAATTTGTAAAAATCAGTGAACTGAAACTAATATATTAAAGAATATTCTAAGAGCAAGGCCCATAAATTTGTTAAAATCAGTGAACCGGAACGAAACCCAAACTTTGTCTGTTACTCATGATGGTAGACTTGCATTCCAAATTTGAGTTCAATACCTCAAGCGTTTAGAAAATATGTTCGGAAAACAATTTTCAATTAAAGTGAAATATTTTCTACAATTATCAACATATATAAAATATAACTTACAATAACATCGTAGTCCTCGGGAAGTCTCGTTGTAAATGAATAGGGGACCATCCAAAATTCGCCATAGGCGTGGAAATCTATAAAAATGTCTATTTTATCTGCGTTTTTATAGATGAACTGAGCAATGTCTCTGACTTCTATCTCGGAAAATGGTGTCGGACCACAATATATCTCGGAACAAGAGTCGTTACTGGCACCTTCAGCTAAAGATATAAATTTATTTATTGTCATATTTCAACATGATTAAACTTTCGAGTTCTCATTATCTTTGCATTTCTGGTTTATTTGGAGATTTTTTTTTTTTTTTTTTTGTTAGGCGCCGTCATTGATACTGCTCTTCATCAAAAGCGACTTGACGCTCCTATCACTGCATTCTAAGTGGATTGAGATCCAATGTAATGGTTTCAGTATATTTTAAATTTTATTCATATTGGTTTATACAAAAAAATACAAACCACACCAATATAGATTATTATTATTATTATTATTAGAATTATTATTATTAATGTTGTTGTTGTTCCATGTCTAAAATCAGTTATAAGTAATAAGGTTGATACTGTTTTAACGATGTATTAAATTAACAAGAGCACCGCTGAGCGGGGCAATATACACCCGCCAAGGTGTATTGTGTAATCAAAAATGATAAGAGGAGGTAAAATGCTATTGCCGTTTTTAACGGTCGTACAAAAACGAGCTGTACACTTTAAAGTGAATTTTTCAGTGTGTTTTTTCATACATCAATAAAAATAATATTGCAGTTATTCCTTATAATTAAATAATTAACAACTTTCAACATGATTTTCAATTTCTTACTACACCACGACGTTCCCCAGTTTCTGTTTGGATCTGTTCCTTTGCATGCATAATATGACGATCGAGTCTTCCTCCATAATCGATTCTGATAAATATTCAGAAATAAAACTAGAGCTGTGATTATTAGTTTAGTAGAGTAGAGTAATGGTGTTTAACTTCCCAGTCAAGAATCTTTTACTTATATCTTGGTGTTGGTACAGGAAACAGGGATGTCCGTGAAAAGCCACCGACTTTTGGGTGCAAACTTTATTACATCATGTTATTCGCAATGGGGGGGGGGGGGGGTTGTTCCGAATCTAGGCAGTGAGGCGCAGTAAATCAAACGTGTGCACTTTAAACAGCGTGGCCATCGAGATTCCACTTTTAAATATTATAAAGTGGGGGGTTCGAATCTAGGCAGTGAGGCGCAGTGAACCAAAAGCGTGCGCTTTAAACAACGTGGCCATTGAGGTTCCACTTTTAAATATAAAGTGGGGGGTTCGAATCTAGGCAGTGAGGCGCAGTGAACCAAAAGCGTGCACTTTAAACAGCGTTGCCATTGAGGTTCCACTTTTAAATATAAAGTGGGGGGTTCGAATCTAGGCAGTGAGGCGCAGTGAACCAAAAGCGTGCGCTTTAAACAACGTGGCCATTGAGGTTCCACTTTTAAATATAAAGTGGGGGGTTCGAATCTAGGCAGTGAGGCGCAGTGAACCAAAAGCGTGCACTTTAAACAGCGTGGCCATCGAGATTCCACTTTTAAATATTATAAAGTATCGTTAAATACTTTTTAAAAATTTGATTTTGACAACATTACCCGTTTTCGATTTACGTTTAAACATGCTAGACACAAACAAATACAAATGGTGAGAGCGCTAATTTATCTCCAAAATGACAATATCTGAAAAACTAACAAAGGACATTCAGATTTTAAATTTGCAAGATTTAAATTAAGAAAATTCTTAATGTAGAAATACGTTTAAAACTGTAGCAAACTACGGGATGATGACTTAATTTAACAGTTGAACTCTTTTAAAAATGATGTTCATAGTCAATATGAATGCAAAAACTTTGCAAGAAAACTAAATAACGCGCGTTTGATTACTAGACGCAACAGCCACGAAGAACGTGCATTTGAGACCGAGAGACTGAAATATAGTCCACAAATAACAACACATTACATTCATTTTGTTGATATCCAAAGTATTTTTTACTTTCTATTTTTTCAACATGTATTCATACACGGAATAACGTGTTTTTTATATAATGATTCATGGTCTGAATGAATGCAAAAGTCCTCAAGCTTGGAGAAATACGAATTTTACACAACAAATGAAAATACATGTATTTAATTGTACAGAATAGTACTTACTGTTGCCCAAGTGAACTTGTATCCGTCAACATTGAACACAGGTAGTATATACCAAGTATATTTATCAACTAACTCAGTTATATCGGCATCTATTCCATATCTGTCCAACATCTAAAACACAAAGCTATGTGCTTTTTTTTATTTCTGTGATAGGAATGTTGCTTATCTTGGGATTTTGGACAGTCATGAAAATGGATTTGAATCAACTAATGGATTGTCTTAAGAGACGTTTATAACTGAATAAAGTGTGTTAGCTTGTATACATTAATACACGTTGAGTCATAATGCAACAAACGTCATTTCTAGATAGTTCAATGGTTATTTTTACATTTCGCCAGAATTTTTTAAAACATACCGCTTTCGACAAACATGTTCAATCACTGGAAAAGTCATAAATGACGACAAATATACATGTATACACATTAGCAAAAAATTACAAGTCATAAGATCAATGGCAATTATGCCTCCTATAAATACATTTGGCTTTAACGTAGATTAATAGAACAAAAACATTGCAAATGTAAATATTTTAACATACCTGGCCTGTAATGTATATAACCGTAGCTGGAGATATCCATTCTCGAGCATGTATACCTCCCTGCATAAAGAAACCAGGCTTCTTTTTATCTCCGCTGTTTGTGTCAATCTGCGGTAGATGTTTCAACATTTATCATTATGTTGTTTAATTGTTTTAATTTTCCCTTTAGTTTCGATATTGTCCCAGAACTTCTTATTCAAGTACAACATTAATTTTATCTCTATTTTACGTAAGGGAAATAATTCGAAAATTTTACCTAGAGCCTCAGCTATGAAATTTTACCAAACTTTACCTACATTGGATTCATGAAAAATAATTTAAGTACTGTTGTCAGTGATTTTTATGAAGACAAGGACGTTTGCAATACCATACCCAACTACGATCTCTAGAACGAGAAAGATTGAAAACAATATATTTATTTTTTATGTATTTTCAAGTATGCCAATAAGATGGCATAAACTATGATTATTTTATAAATAAAACAATGTTGATTTTGATACAACTTAGTGAGAATTTACCCAAAAAATGTAAAATGTATTACCTGTATTGCGTAAATATCTCTTCCTTCATAAGACCTGGCGATTTTAAAATTTTTAGCAATATATGCATGCTTTTTTGTAATCATATCTATCCAATCGTTGATCTATCAAAAACAACAACAAAAAAAAAATCTCGCAAAGTTAAAATATTAATAATTTTGTCAATTGTTTAGATATTTAGAAGCTAAAGGTATCATTTTGAAGATCACTTGGAAGCTTGAAG
>CM056603.1:29932605-30088316 GCA_029721355.1 Tegillarca granosa | reverse complement strand
AAAATGAAAAAAATGAAAATATTTATGGTAGATGACATCATATGCAAAATAGGTTAATCAAAAACGTCTATGACAAAGAAATATTGGTACAAAATATCAGACATGCACTGCAAAATAAAGCATAGAGTTTTTTTTTCTTTTAAAAGTACAAATGAAAAAATGTATAACTTGATATCATTGTTTGTTTAGTTATATAATTATCTATCTATCTATTTATTTATCTAATAGTATTTATCTATTTACAGAACACGAGCAGAAGCATTAAAAAGACTTGCCTGGTTTTTATCTAATGAAGAAAACAGTAATAACAAACTTCCTGTATTCTCTTCACTAGATGTCACTAATCTGACAAATATATCGTCATGGAAACACCAAGATCTGTGGATGAAGATCTCGGCAGATCTGTTTTTCAGGTATAAAGTCATTTATGTAAGGTTAGGAAGTTAGTTAGTTAATCAAACATTCATGATATTATAAAATAAATAGATCTCAACATAAACAGCAATCTTCAATACTACCACACTTTGGTTTGAAACATACAACTTACCACATAAGGTTTGATTAATTTTTTCATTTGATTTTACAGATTGATGGATTAAGAAAAGTGTTTGAGATATTCACATCTACATCAGTTGATCCAGCGTTAAAAAATCTGCAGTAGATCAATTAGCAATCATTTTACAAGGTATATAAGTCAAATAGATATCTATTGTTAAAATTGAAATTGGTTTATACCAAAACCATATTACTTTAGAAGAAAGATATAGAAGTTTTCAATTTTGGAAGGAGGAAGAGTAGACCAAAGCATCTAGAGAAAAAAAATTTAATTTTAGTTAAACAACCCGACACATTTTCTGACCCTAGCTTCTTGCTGAATGTGTTTAAAACCTATGTGGTATATGGTACTAATAAATTGGACCATCAGGTACTGAGACCCCTTGACCATTGAGATTCTTTGAAATTTTGGTGGAGAATCAGAATACATGTACTAAATAGTAATAGTTGTTAGTTGTCACCTCAGAGTTTTAATTGTCATTATTTAGAGTAGATGCAGATTTAGTGAAACAGATTTGTGCAGATTTAGCTTTCAAATAATGTAATGTTGTAAATGCTGTAGGAATTGAGTATTGTGTAGCAAAAAACATTAGCTTTTATGCTACCATGACAAATTTTGTGATTTGTATACATGCTTTATAACAGCTATCTTACTAGAAAATACAAAACCATTTTTTTTCATTTTATATAAAACTATTTTTCAGATCATAATTTGCATACAGCCTTTAAGAATGAAGGAGGATTAGAGAAGATTATGGATCATATAGAGTTGGGAATACAGAAGCAAGAAAACACACAGGCTGTAAGTAAATAATGATGTTATGAAGCAAGTTAAAAAGTACAGAAAAGCCATAATCTGTTGAAAAGCATGCTGTTATGTCAAGTTTTAGAGTAGTTTTTTTATGGATAAAATGTTTATGAGAACTAAATTGTTCTTACAGCTGTGTATTAAGAGTGGGAGGCTGCGGGTTTAAACCTTGGATGGGTCAAACATAAGACTTAAAATTTAAGATTTTGAGATAACTGCTTCCTCAACTAGCACTCGACATCACAGGGACATTGTCAAAATTTATTCATTTAATTTTTTAAACCTTGGAAACTTTTTAACTGATGATATGACCACTGTTAGGACATCAGGATCTATACCTTGTATGCACACTTTCCTCCTTTAAGAAAAATTACCACACATTGTACCATTTGTACCTTATTTACAATTTAGGGGTGTCTATTCCATTTTAAGTACACATGTACTTTTGAAAATTTTTTTTCTACAAAATTGCAAAAATGTTAAAGAATTATCATTGGTGATTTCAGACCCAGGAATTGAAACTTACAAAAAAATCTCAGTCAGGTATTTTCTAACATGTATTTATTTTATGTTTCAGAATGAATATCTTCAGTATCTACCTGCTTGTGTGACTATATTGCGTTATTTGATACATTATGATTATACACTAAGACACAAACTGGCTTATGAGACACAGATATATATTAATTTACTTAGAGGTAAGTTATTACTGTATAACTTTGAATAAGCCATATTATTTTTTTTAATAAGTATACGTTACTGTGTTTTTGGTAATACAGTAAAACCTTTATATAAAGGCAACACATGGGACCTAAAAATATAGACAGGTGGTCTTTATATAAAGGCTGTTTGGTTGAAATGTAAAACAAAGGGCCCCTAAAATAGTGCATTTATAAACTATGGTGGTCTTTATGTAGAAGTGGTTTATTTTTTGTACCAACAAGTACATTACCATGAACAGCAAAATTCTCTATGCAACTATGGCAATGCTAAGAAGTTTAAAATTTTTCAAAATATAACTGGCAATGCTAAGGAGTTTAATATTTTCATAACATAACCACTGATATCTTTCTTTTTTCAAGTGGCATTCTTACATCAAAAGGAACAGAGAGTGTGCTATGATGTAGCTCATATATTCACATTATTGCTGTTTGATGAAGTTGCCAAATTTGATTTAGGGTAAGTATATTGTTACTTCATGAATAATCTGGTGTGAATGTCAGTGAACAGTAAGTTTCTGGTTAATGTTGTATTGACCTAGATTTGCCTATTTTTCTAACATCTTTTTAACATTTTACCATGAGAATGTGAAATGCATTTTAATTGAACAAAAATTAAAATGTGGTTAAATGTTTTACTGGCAACAAAGTGAAAATTTATTCTAAAACTGTCGGCATGATTATTTATGATATCTCGTGATCGCTCTGCTCATATTATTTGTAACTGTCTTCCGAAAACATTTTGTGAACATATGTAGAAAAAAAGGCATGTGAAAAAAATGGCTGCCTGAACATAAACTGAATTCAAAATTGTAGAGTGTGCTCAAGGGAGGTAAACCTTTTTTGTTAGAGCAGTGAGCATAGGGGCACAAGAACATTGCAAATAGATGATGAAGAAAATGTAGATATCTTATAAATGGGGGTTTTACATTAAAAAACCCTCATTTTTCCACAATACTCCACTATTGTTGATCATATGCCTGTAAATGTACACAATATGACTTCTTTTTAATCTTATTATTGTTGGTTTTTGCTTTTTCACAGGGGAGGTCTAAATCCAGTTGTTCATTTTTCTGTACCACTCATCCTTACAAAGAGGTAAGTCATAACATGTAAAATATATGTCTGACTACAGGTATTGTTTCATTATATAAAAACAAATGTGTTCATCCTATATAGTCTTTTATACCCTTTTTTGATGTTATCCCTTTTCTGAGGTCATACCCTTTTTGAGGTCATACCCTTTCATAGATAATACCCTTTTTGACATAATGTTCTTTTTGATGCCATACCCTTTCTGTGGTTGAGATCATACTCTTTGATGTTATACCTTTTCTGATGTCACACTCTTTCTAATTTCATACCCTTTCTGATGTCATACTATTTCTAATGTCATACTTTTCTGAGGAGATCCCCTTTCTAATGTTATACTCTTTTTAATGTCATACCCTTTCTGATGTCGATCTTTTCTGAGGTCATACCTTTTACATATCATATAATGTTATAACTCCATAGTTAGAATGGTCATCTTTTACTATATAACTTTATTAGATATATACATGTAATACAAATACCAGTTAAATTTTGATGTGCCAGATGTGCACATTTCGAAAATTCATTCCTCATCAGAAATACAAATACCTTATAATTATTGCTCTTTCTGATGTCATAACTGCATAGTCAGCATGAAAATCTTTTTCAAATGCTTAATTCAAGTGTACTGAACTAGGTTTGCAGGTTACATTTGTTCCTTTAACAATGCTTCTTGTAAATTCACTTTAACTTGTGTTTTACACATAATTTATCTATCACAATGTAGATATTACCTGTGAATGTATAACACCTGAAATACTGAATGTTAGAAAAAAATTATAGTGCTAATTTAAGAATTTTGAATTGCATAGATAATTCTATATATTAGAACAAGAACCATAAATTACATAAATAAAAATAAAATGGATTTAAGTCTCTCTAGTAATGTGTAAAATGAGGAATTTCGTATTATTTTCATCAATAAATCAAGTTATTTCCTAGTGTTAGACATATATGTCACCTTGACAACAAATGTTACACATGTATTTCAAAAAAAAATTGGGGTTATAATTTCTTTTTTTTTACATTGCCTTCTTTTGTACATTTTTATATATGTGAAATTCCAATACTTAGTAAATAAATCAGTTCATTTATGTATTCATTTATTAATTATTTATTCATTTTTTGAAGTTACACTAATATTGATGTTTATTTATTTTAAGTTGTCAAATTTATTCTGTTATTCAGATACAGATTACCATTCCGCCCATCCTGTCACCATGACAACAGTGTCCATGTCACAGCCTTGCCTACTGATCCAGACAGTTTACAGACAGGTCCACCATCAGAAATGCTGCGAGTCATCTGGAATGTGGCATGGCATGGAAGTATGGACAAGTTGTTAGATCACTTAAAGAAACAGAAAGGACAAAATGAGGCCTTCTCTGAGTAAGTAACAATAAGTTTGTTTATACAGTTTGTATGAACCCTCATTGATATCGTTACCCAAGTTAGGAGAAATTTTGTTAATGACAGAAATGCTTAAAATTCAGGCAAAGACATCATGTGTAGCCAAATAAAATTATTACAGATCACAGTACCTCTCACATTCTAGTTTTTAATCCCACCTAAGGCGGATCCTAGTGTAAGACAAGTTTGTCAGAGTTCACTTCCTAGAGGTCAGAACATGGGTGTAAAACATCATTAATTCATTCCATTTATCCTTATTTTGCATATTTTTTTTAATTTTTTTTTTTATACATATTCTTGGTTCATATGGCTTTTAACAAGTTCATATTGCCAACTGTAAGTTTTTTAATGTCTATATCTATATCTCTTGCTGATAAAATCATTATCATTGTATTTATTCAAATATGATAAATTTTTGACAGATTTTCCACAAAATTGAAGTTAACAGTCACAGACCGGGTTTTATTACAATGTAGCCATTTGAAACGAGGAATACAGCAAGCTGTTTATGATATAAGTAATGCTACATCTCACAAACATGTTAGTGCTTCATTAAAACGGTTGCTAAGTTACCTTGTTGTATCAACTGGTTGCCATGGTACTGACCTGTTTTTTGGCATGGATTGGTTTCCAGCTGTGGGAAGGTAAGTAAAAAATTATGAATTATTTCGATATTTTTATTCGCGAAAGCAAGGCTTTCTCGAATATAGCTATCACACGTGTGAAATCTTGACTCTTAACCTGTTTTTGAGTCCGTTACAAAGTTCGGCTCTCTCTCGTCCATTGATGAAAATTGAATAAGGACAGATAACCCAAATTTAGGTGGCTTTTGCATCTGTTGATTCATTGATGAAATTTTCATGATAAATCATGACTATTCATAGATTGAAATTGATTTAGTCAGAAATGAATAGGATAATCGAAAGAGAACGTGGCATTTTCCTGTATCAAAAGACGGACTTTATTTTGATGACGTCACACTATATAATACTACACTGTTTATGATATGATCATTTGGAGATGCATGGTTTCTGATTATTTAAATACTTTATGTTACTTGATCTGCAGACTTGTATTTGGTCATTTAATGAGGAGATGAGTATTATAGCCAATAGACATTGCACACAACATGCCTCACTGCAGACTTTCATTGCACTGCAAAGTAAACATATATACCACAACACCTACAAAGGGTGTCAACTGTACATGACATAATCTTGAACAGGGCGCAAAATTCACCTTCAATTAAACAATCATCTGTCTTTTGTCTTTCGTGAATTTCAGTACTTTCAGTACTTTGATTTTGTTGTGCAATGGAGAAATTCTTATTCAATTTCTTCTTCTTCTTCTCAACCTTGTCTTCTTTCTAATTCTTTTTCTTTTCTTTCTTTTTCTTCTTCTTGAATATTAATCCAGAGTGTTTCAAAGAGATTGCATTTCAGATCTTTGAAAATTATGATGATATAACAATAATCAAAATGGCCATTGGGGCTTAATCCATGTATTGATTTTTTTTTTTTTTTTTTTTTTTTTTTTTTAATTATTATTATTATTATTATTATTATTATTATTTTTTTTTTTTTTTTGCTAAGTTTGTTTCAGTTGCTTTGCGTTTTAAGGATTTTCAGGTAGCTCACCAGTAGCTTTGAAAGCCACTGAGAATATCACCCAGTCAAGCCTGCTCATAGTTAAACTAGGAGGCTCCTTTCATGATCAAAATACATTGTACATGTATCTTTACACAGAATTAAAAATGCATGTATAAAGAACAGTTTACAGAATGTTTACCAAGGTTTGTTGAAGAAACTGATTTGGGAATTTTTAAATTTTTAAATATGAAGTAATTAAAGAAAGAGATCTTCAATTTCAATGGGAAATTAGAAAATGCATTTCAGATCATGGAAAAAGTTGAAATAGACGTCTGCAATTCCAAATAACTTAGCAATAAGAAGCATTCAAAAAGAAAACAGTATTGAATTTGTTTGAAAATATTTTCTTTATTAAACAGGTATTACTTTACTTGGCTTAATTCAATATACAATGTGTGTAACAGGAAGGAGAAAAATATAGGGTCAGAGCGGCGGATCAAACTTGGGACCTCCTGCACTATAGGCAATTGCTCTACCAATTGAGCTACCTATACCACTACATTCTTCCCCTGTCGTTCATGAGTTTCCCATGGTCCTATAGGTAATCTCACCCTAAATTCCCTTGGATGGACTTTATATGGCCTGCAATTGCCATTCCACTATTTCAGAGGGCTACACTGGCTACCAAACTAATGGGAAGGAGAGAAAATGCAGGGTCTGACTGGGGATCGAACCTGGGACCTCCCACACTATAGGCAAGTGCTCTACCAACTGAGCTACCCAGAGTGCTATATGTGCACAATATATGTCCTTGGAAAAGTAGTTTGTTGTAGACAGGTTATGGATTTAGAGAGAGTTCAGTTTTAACAGGTTCCACTGCACCTGAACAAAATAAGTTAGCATAACAAAGAAAGACCAATTAGAATATTATGTACATTTATTTACTTCATCTGAACAGGATTTTTTTAATCGTTAAACAAAAAAGGGTTTGAATTGTTTCTCTTCATAGAGATATGGCACTCATATTGCATAGTTAAAATTTTCTATTAAAGAATTGCATTAAGCTTTGTGAAATATGGTACTAGAAAGTGTACACAGTATTCATTAAAGATATTCTCCAGTGAACCAAAAAAAAACAAAAAAAAAAAAAAAAAACAGATGAACACTATAGTTTTAAAGTTCCAAAGTTAAGGTCCCATGCATGAAAATAATACACCTATGGTTGACATCACAATGATCTAACACTTCGAAGAAAAATCTGTGGTTTACATTGAGATGATGTTTTAGGCACTGTTAGGTGGAATAATTATTGCACATTTTCTGTTGTTATTTATAGAATGCAAAAAATAAAACATGGCTATATAAATAGGAATAAACTGATGAAAATGTTGACGTTTCTTTCTAGGCAAAAATTGATGGAAATTTAGAAGTTTCCTTTGGTAAAATGTACAATAGATACAACCTTGCAAATACTTTTGATTATTCATTATGTACTGTAAATCAGGAAATTTTTTACGATTGTTTTGTTTTTGTGTTAATTTGCAAGTAATGCTAGACTTGAAAATAAAAATATGGCTAATATAAAAAGTCTATATTGTGCTGGCAATCACCGGATTACAAACTTTAAAGTATGCAAATAAATGTCCATGTTGTCTTTCATAAATATTAACTAACACGAAATTTTCCAATTCACAGTATGTTTAATGGAAAAGGCTGTTTAGTCAAGATATTTGATTTGTAAAATTTGTCCTCCATGACAGCCTATCCAGAGATGACCTTGACTATCCAAACAAAGTGCATCTGGATTATGGGATAGATCTTTACTTGTCAATAAATACTGTATAAGTTGTCCATTCTCGTTTAGTAAGTGAATTTTTCTGTTTCGACAATCGCTGACCAATATAAATCCTAATTTATCACATTTCACATCTGTGGCATCAAAATGTTTGTCACTATGGTTTCCTGTATATGTAATTTTAAGTTTTCCTGAAGCATCTAGTATGACCAGATGTCCAGTTGCCATACTGATTTTATTGACCACACAAATATTTCCATTTTTATTCTCTTCAATTCCCCAAAGTAACACAAACAGTCGAGTTTTACCTTCGTATTCGTATGTTTCCCTGATCTCACCATCCTCTGTCATTCTTGCAACTAAACGTTTACTATCATCAGTAGGATTAAAGGACCATTTATCCACTAATCCTGCAAGAATATTTCCATCTCTAGAAACACAGAGACATAAACACTGAAGTGGAGATGTGTCTATACAACCTGTCACTTTATTTTCTTTGGTCATTTTGTATATAAATGTTGTGTTGCCTGCTCCCACAAAAATTTCCTCCTCTGAAAAATATGCTAAATCATTCACCATGTAACTGAAAGTTAAAACTTTCTGAATTTTTCCAATTTTGTTAATTTCTTCATTGTCAAATTCTCCTCGACAATGTACCCAAGCTGTTTCATCAGAAAAAGTTAAAATGGACAAAACGTCTTTAGATTTGTGATTGAAAGAGGATATAATGTCCACATTTGCTTCATCATTTGTAAAAATGTTCGATTTAAATTCCGAGCTGGAGACAATTTTTGTATCTATAAAACCATATGCTTTTTGAAAGAACTTGATATCTATATCACCTTTGTAGAATAATGGAAAGGATAGGACAATATCAGTGTCGTGTGACAACAGTTCATCTAATTCGGAACTTACTGACAATTCAGATTTTATTTTCTGGACATCAGAACCAGATACCAGAACTTGTTTACATTCCTGATATAGAAGTTCTAACTGTTCCAGATCTGTTCTCAACCGAGCCTCTATTTCATTTAGATGCTCTTCATTTCTCATTTGTAATTCTTTGCTTTCATCAATTAATTTTTCACGAAGTTTATTTATTTCCTTAACCAGGTCATCCATTCGAGCATTGATGTTTTCTTCAGTTATCTCCCCTTGTTTTTTGTTTTCCTCTTTATTGGAACTGATTAACTTGACCTTTGACCTTATCATTGGTATTTGTGTATATCTGATTGATGCTAAAACCTCAGAAAGCTTCTGATCAAAAACTTGAACAATGTCCTTGACCTTTACGATAGAATGTGAATAATGTCCGTTTTCCAGACATGTTCCACATACACAGAAATTACAAGTCTCACAATAAAATTGTAGATCTTTTGTTACATGTACATCACATCTTGCATCAGTCTCATCATTATGTTTCTGCGAATGATCTAGGACCATGGTACCTTGTTTTAGAAGTTTTTTATGGACATCACAGCAGTTTTGACATTTTGGAAGGTCACACTGTATACAAACGGTTGCTGTATTTAAACAAATTTTGCATTTGTCACATTGTAATTTTTCTGTTCCTTTTTGTTGGTGATTTGAAGCCATTCTGCTTTCTGATGGATGATAACTGAACTATTTTATCAATTCCTTTTGCTTTTTAATATTTTGATATTTCTTATTCTGCAATAAACAAGAATATCACTTGAGTATAGTCAAATAGGGTACAAAAGTCATGTATAAGAATTAAGAAGTGTTCTTGGTGGCCAAGTTCTATTAAGCATATGCCTACAGATCACAGTGCCTGTCATCATCTCACTAAAGCAGATCCTTGTGAGAAAGTTTTTTAGTTTGCTTGCCAAATGTTGGTGGTTTTCTTTGGGCTCTCTGGTTTCCTCCACCATCCCAGAACTAACCATCATAATGTAAGTAAAACAATTTTGACTGGTTTGATAATGTCATGATAACACTCATTTTTTCATGTTACCAATGGAAACATGCGTTCTGACATTGAATTGCATGGAACATTTGGGTTAAAAAAATCAATTAAAGATCTGATACAAGATTGAATAAATCATGGTTTTCTACCCAGTCAAGTTTCTAATCACATTTAGTTTTGATATGACAAGTATAACATGTACACATGTTAATTACAAAACAAAAGATATATTAATGTCACTTCATGAATAAATTTTTCTATTTCCGTGGGGTAAGTGAAAACCCATGGAATTTCATGTCAGTGAAAATTTTCATTACCAAACTCCAGATGAGATTCAATCTCACAAGACTGAATTCAGTGATTTTTTTTCTCAAAAAAATTGTTTTAAATTGCAAGACCACGAAATTTTAACTCAAATAATATTATTTAATGATTTTAGAGAGCCTGAGTTTGGTTTGAATAGGTTGCCCTGTATATTTTTAGATTTTTAACTGACCCTTGGTCAGTCTGAGAACTCCTAAAAAGTTTCTATGACAGATCAGAATAAGTAAATCTTGTATCTTTTATACTTAAATGTCTAGTTTTAAATTGGTAGAGTTTAAAACTGCTCGCTCCGTAAGTGGAAGGTCATGGGTTTGAACCCCGGCCAGGTCTGACCCAAGACTTGAAAGTGGGTAGTGACTGTTCTATCGTCAAGCACTCGGCATTATGAAATGAAAGTCACGGTTCTTTAGGATGGGAACTTAAAAATAAATGAGGTCCCGTGTCATGGCAGGCATGGCACGATAAAGAACCCTGCTGTATAATTCCATCAGCGCAACGCACAGGCAAAATTTCTGGACTTTCACCTATAGCTGGCGACGTCTCGATATAAGTGAAATATTCTTGACTGGGACGTTAAACACCATTACTCAACTTACTCAACTCTAGTTTTAAATCCCATGTATTAGAACGCAGATCCTATTGTGAAGAAGTGCTAGAGGCCATTGGCTTTTTCTGGGTACTTCAGTTTCCTCTGCCAACTAAGAACTGGAAATAAGTGACCCACGTACTTCAATTTTCTTGATATTTATGTGTTATATAAAAGTATCAGTTCTAATTTCCTATATTTATGACTTAAATTTTAAAAAGCATTCATTTATACTGGTATACTTAATGTATGTACCTGTACATATATTTTGAAAAAAAAAATCTTCTTGACCCTTTCTACATTTCAAACTAGAGCATAATAACATATTTATTATGGTGCAGTTTTCAAAATTATTGATGTTTTAACTCTCATACTTACTGTTAATAGACTAGTTCCAGAAAATATTGCCAGTTAAAAATAAAATCCTTTGTACAAAAAAATATGTAGTGACTTTCCTTCATTTAGTAAAAAAGGTGTTAACATTCTTTGTAGTATATAAATATGTAGTGACTCCTTTCATTCAGTTAAAAAAGGTGTTAAAATCCTCTGTAATATATAAATATGCATTGATTTTCCTTTCATTCCAAAAAAAAAGGTCCAAAATTCCAAGAAGCCAGATAAGCAAACAGAAATATTCCTTAAATCAGAACATGAAGAATCCCTTTATTTCCATTTCTGTTTTTCAAGTCTATGAGCCAGCTCAATTTCCCATGTCATCAACCTGTGAATATATATTATGTGTATGTATGTTCCAGTTCAAGTTTAACTGGCCCAAATAATTTTAACCCAAATTTTAAATATTTATCAAGGCCAATTAATTGTGTTAGCGCATAGATAAAAGAATGTGATACATTACCGGGTATTTAAGTTACAATTTTCAAGATTCAAACAGATTACAACAAGCACCTTATTTTTGCATATCTCAAAACAGTCCAGGTTTATCCAATGTCCCAACAAAGGTTGATCTGCCAAGTCAAACTTGTAAAACTATTTAATAATTATTTTTGCAGTAAGTTGATCCAATATTTACACAATGAAATTCATTAAAACAGTCTTTATTTTTTAAGTAACTATGATATTAGCTTCATAAATTTTTCTATAGAATGACTGCCTGTCTTCTCTATCTCTGACTTAGGGGGGTGGGGGTGGGGAAGGTTGGCCAGGGGGTAGGTTTAAATATCTTTTATAAATACTATTTATTGTTAAGATGACCTGGTCATTTGGGGTTTTTAAAATTCATTTGGAAAATTTCAAAAATCTAATTGTATTTATATTAAGTACCATATTATATGGATTTAAAAAACCCGTTGTAGGCCCCACAGTTCAAACTTTACAGATTATCAATATTTGAATTGATCTTTTATAAAGGTATTTTTTCAAGGTGAATGATTTTGTTTAAGCTGCCTTTATATATGTATATACATGTTACCGGTAAACATGATACCCGATAAATCCCTATGTTAATTAAGGCTATAGTATAGAATCCGTCATAATGGTTCTTTTAGTTAGGCAAAAACCAGTGTAATTGAAATGTTGGAAAGTTAATACCATATTTAATTAGTTTTTTCATCATAATTATTAATAATTTATGATTAATTACTGTGTCAACACTATTGAATTACTCAACTTACGGAAACTGATAGGGAAATTAGCAATGTTTCTGTCTGTCTGTATGTCCAACTGTCTGTCTGATTGTAAATGCTTTGGTACTACAAGTATTTTTTCAATCATCCTGTAAAAGACATGTTAAAAAACAACACTATACTGCCAACTACATGTTTACAGTTTTTAAAAGCTGCAATAAATTTTTTTAATTTTTTTTTTAAAATAGATAACTTCTTATCACAGTCCTTAAGATTCATTTTCTAAAATTTTATTCCTATAAGCTGTAAATAAATGGAATCCTCTAACATGTGGGACACATGTTTACCAATTATTATTAGCTTGGAGCATGCACACTCAGTTAGAGAGACTCAAATGAATCAAAGGAGAAACCTACATAAATTGTATTAATTAATTGTCATTAATATCGAAATGTATTCGCAATGGTGTTATTTATCCCATACAAAGTCACAAATGACAAATTTAATGGGATTCTGTGTTTAATTTATCGTATTATACTGTTTTGTAAGTTGCGTTTCCATGACTGTTTTTTTATGAATAACCGTGTTCTAAAGTAAGATCCCACAGGTCTACATCTCACTGGGAAATTACTGCCATTTCTATATTTATTCGGGCTTTTATCGTTGGACCACATGTAACATTGTTCATTAGAAAACAGCACAAGTAAATCTAGGAAAACTTATTGCAGCTTTTATTACATGGCCATTAAATCATTTGCAGCAGCATGTATAGTAGGGGTCTGAAAGCTAGTGCATCAGTCAAACCCTCCCCCCCCCCTCCATTTCTAATTTCTATGTGGTTTTGAAATCTAATTAACAAAAAGTAGAACTTCAACTTGTAAAGAATGATATACTTGTTTAATTTTGATGTGCCATATGTGCACATTTCGGACATTTATTCCTCATCAGTGACACTAGGGCAGAAGATGCACTAGAGGGAATTCATACTGAGGCAAATGGTGAGAGTCACTTTGCTTCATAAACACACTCTTTATACCACTGCTTTACTGAGGCCTTCTTAATGAAATAAAAAGTCTGAAAATTGCATGAAAAACTTAGTTATCCTTTATTAGTTTCATTATTACCTTATTATAAAGGTTCAAAAACCTTTGCTACTACTTTAAGCCTGAAATATATATATATATATATATATATATATATATATATATATATATATATATATATATATATATATATATATATATATATATATATATATATGGGAAAGGTGTAAATCATTCAGGTAGGCATCCACTTCAATGTAATTTACTTACCAATTTATGGGTAATCTTATTTCAGATTTCTTAAAGTCACCCCCTCTTCAACACCAGATGAGTCATTATTGCATGAAGTCCTCAGCTTTATATGTATGACTCTCAGATTGACCAATCAGGTACCAGATAAGACATTGCAGCTGCTAGGTGAAGTCTTGTATCAACCATCAGGGCCTCTGATTGGTCTATTACACAGAGCATCTGTCCAAGGAGAACCAAGGGATGTTCCTGAAAATGTTAACATTAAAAGGTATATTTTTTCATGAGATATGGCAAATATCATCAAATTCAAATGAAAATAAAAATACATGTGTTCTACATATTTCTATTGTAGCATCAAAAACAATTTTCAAATCTACAGAGGTGATAAAACCTTTATTTAGGTTGAAATCCGTGGGGAAACCTACTGCTACTTTGATCTACCAAGCCAAACTGCTTGTTCTGTTTACAGCTGAACCTGGCCAAATCAAATCCATTTTCCATCTGAGTCTGGCTGATTCCAAGCCTTAGAGTCAGTTTGTCCCAATTGGCCCTTGTACTTTTATTTGCAGAATCTGTTTTCATTCTCACATGAACATGTTTTCTTTCTGTCGATGCCATTGTTTACATACAGGTAGAACTTGCCCACATGATCCAAGCTGATAAGCAACATTTATTAAGTTGCCCCAAGCTTTAAGGATTTTCATATATTATGGCCTAATTAGAGAACTTATTCAAATGAATCACAATTTTTGTCAAGCCTGGCATTGCCATAAGGCGAGACTTAGGTGTTACTTTTCCAGTGTCGGCGGCGGCATGTCAAATGTGAAAATTCATGTTAAAGTCAAAAACTAACCAGGTGAGACATTTAATTCCGTGGAATTCTTGTTTTTTTCAATAATTGGTAAACTTAATGCAACTTTAAATAAAAATCAAACTAAAATCAATACAATAAAAACTAACATTTTGTAAAATGACTGTAAAAGTTACATTTATTTTAATTTAGCTAAGGTAAATAAATGGATTATAGTCGAGCCTGGCATTGCCATAAGGCAAGACTTAGGTGTTACTTTTCTGGTGTCATTGTAGGTGGCAGCAGCGACGGCAGTGTGTCAAAATGTGAAAGTTTATGTTAAAGTTATGTATTTTCTACTCAATCAAAAACCAACCAGGTGAGACATTTAAATCTGTGGAATTCTTGTTTTATAAATTAAAAACCTGTATATTTATATTTTATGTTTTGTAGATCCCTTGACAAGGAGTTGCTGTCTTTTATCGCTACATACAACAGTAAACTGCCATACCTGTTGTGTAGGAGGTATGTTGTCATTTTGAGGATTTTTAAGTTTGATCATACAGAATGTCAATGTGCAATATGTGTAACATTTGTCCAGAGCAATTATTGCTGTTGGATATGGATTGACATCTCACTACATTTCCTGAAATACTTTATGTATAAAAGAAGGTTTTGGAAATCTTCTGTGATATTAGTTTGTATAAGTAAAAAAAAAGTTTAAGAGAATTAAATGCCTTAAGTCTGAATTTTAAATAAAAGGCAAGCTAAAGAACATTGACTTGTATGATTAAAGGATTATGTTCATAAATTTTGTATTACTTGAGAGAAGGTGCTTTATCATCATAATTCGCTACAGTTACTCCCTTCTTTTGAAAATTCAATCAGAAGGATATTCCGTCATAAAGTACCACTTTAAATGTACTTTTTAACGTAAGATGCTGTAAACTCTACATGTTTTGCAAGACCACATTTCCACTGCAAAGTGAGGTGGCCACATAAGAGGGACAAAATATTATGAAAAAATTTGTGTTTTCAGGGTTTGATGTTAACCTTTTATTTATTTACAGGTTGAAGTTTCATCAGTTGAGGGGAGATTTGTCACATCAGTTACTGTTACGACTGAATGTCACAGATGCACCCCATTTCTACAATCTTGCCTCCCTTGAAGGAACTCTTCAATGTCTGATGCACATAACTGCAAGGTATGAATTCAATTGTTTTATTCACTTCAAGTGCACAAAGTTGTTTTTTAAGATTTGAGAAACTGTTCACAAAATTTTAGATTAATAAGAGAGTATAAAAGATGAATAAAGAAGTAATATGAACGTTTCCTCGGCCAAAAGTTTGACAAAACATTTGACTCCCCATTTACAATTGCTGTTCAAAACTCTTTTTATCCTTTGAAGTATGAGATAATGAATTCCACTGTAATTATACATTTATATATTATTTTATTTTTTATGAGTGTTTTTCTTTATTACAGACCAGGTTGGAGTTCCGAGAGTTCTGAGATTGAGAATATCACACTTTGTTCACAATTACTGACCAGCTTATTGGAGGTCGTTTCAGCTTTTCACATTGGTAGAGGTGGCACATCAATGTCATACATGGGTAAAGGAGTTACTAAGGCTGCCACACTATGTCTACGACATCTAGCTTATGAAATGGCAACTGTGAATGAAGACAAGGTATTAAATATGGTTCTTTGAGAACCCTTTAATTTTTTTTTTTTTTTTTAAATTTTATTCACAGGTAGCCACACATTGTGATATCTAGCTTATGAAAACCATGCATGGAGACAAGTTATTTAATATGATTCTTTAATATTTTAATGACATTTTTTAAAAAGAAAATTTTATATTACACAAAGACAGCAACACTCTGCAGTATCTAGCTCATGAAATGGATAATGAAAATGAAGATAAGGTGCTTTATATCATTCTATAAGATTCATTTGATTTTATTTTTCACATGAAAAATTCATTCATTTCAAAAACTTGAACATATTTTATGTAGTTTACACATGTTGCACTATCAAGTGTAATTTTTGCCTTGCCCTTGCTAAAAAAAAAAGGAACAAACCAAAAAAAAACACAACAACAGAAATGACGCTTACACTTGTTTTAAATATTTTAGGCAGTGTCAACAATTAAAATTCTCAAACCCTTATCATATCATTCTTTGATGGTGGGGATGGTGAATGATTTACATCTTAGTATATATTTTACAGGATTGGCCCCGACAATGGTGCTACCAACAACAGAAAACAGATTCTACAGAGGCTGAGTTAAATTGGATGTTAACACTGTGGGCTTACAGAGATCCTGAGGTAGAATACATTACCTTACCCTTTTTAATGTGTATAGATTTTTTTTCTTATGTCTTTCTTTTCTATAAGTTATGTATCATACCATATAGAGACTGGCCCCAGTTTCACAATCATTCAATCAGTTGAGTATACACTCAACTCAAATATTCTAATTTTTCCCTCATCAATATTTTAAAAATTTTAAGTTTAATGAGACAGTGTTTTGTTTTGTTTCATAAACCTTCATTCGACAACTTAAATAAAACATAAAATATTCAATTTTAACTGTGTAATGTCTTAAAAATTGACATTGAAATACCGGTATTCTTTAATTTGAGTTGAGTGTACACTCTATTGAGTGAATGATTGTGAAACTTGGACCTGGTTTATGGCTGAAAAGTTAAAAATTTTACTTCATGAGTGACTAGTTTTGTAACTCTTAAATGGGATTATAATTCTTGTGGAATTTTAAAGTTTTTAATATGTTCATTCAGTAATACATGTACATCTATCAGATTTTTGCTTTTGACTTTATTTCTACTAAAACTGTATTTTATATTGTTAGGTGAGAGCAGCTGGTCTTGGTATTGCTGTGGCCTTAACCTCTGTAGAAACAGGTCGGGTCATGATTACATCACATTGCAGGCACATTCCTGGAGGAATCTGGGGAGCAGCTTTCAGTATTCTGCTTGACCAATCAGAATGCAGCATAGTTAGACAACAGGTAGGCAACTTAAAGGGTACCTGTAACCAAAATATTTTTTATCACAATTGTTTTTTATTTTATTTAAATATAACAATATTGAAAACCGCATCAAAATTGGTGACAAAATAAAAAAGTTATAGCGGTTTGAAATCCCCATTTTATAACTTTCTCTTTATCGAAAAGTGAAACGCCTCGTTTTGAGTTATAAACGTGTGACGTCATTGCAGTATTAGAAGTAGTGTCTTACATAATAGACAGTAGTAACAATGATGATATATTGATGTATGTAGAAGAAAGTAACGACTCTGACATGTACCTATTTATGTCAAATAGTTCGTCATTATTTCGGGAAGCAGTAGACGATCTTATCAGTGATGAATTTGGAGTAAAACCGTTATTTATTCGAACCAGAAACGGACGGATCCTATGAACATAATGAGTCGAGTCACGACCTGCATTTGGTTGCATAGCTGTTGAAAAATACTTGACGAGAGTTAACTTATCAATAACACGAAAAATTATTATATCTTTGACTTAAGAAAATAAATTGTTTTATGAAGTCGGACTGGACAGACTCGAGAATTACGATAAGTTGCATAGCTATAACAAAAAATACGCGATTAGTTTTAACTAGTCAAATACACGAAAAATTAATTTTATCGTCGACATTTTAAAATGAATTAAATATCAAGTCGGACTGGGCAGACTACCGGGTGAATATTATGGAACTTACTGTTGTGTCATGTGCTGATTTTGAATTTCTATTAAAATAATGCATTCAAAATTTTGAATTTTGTATGCATTATTTCAGTAATAAATATTCGAAATCAGCACATGACAGTGGCACCAGCTAAAAATCAATACATAAAAAACCAATCGCCTATGTTCTTTTGTGCAATGGTTATTGACAGTTGAAATTAAATGACCGTGATGTAGAAAACTTTTAAGTAGTCTGGCGGCATCACATTTCCTTGATAATTGGAAAATGTTCACACAATTAAAGTTTGTAACATAGTTCTTTTCAACTGTCCGATGGTTAATTAATGCTAGGATAATAAAAAAGAAAAAAAAAAATACAAGATATTCCATCTCAAATTATTTTACGCGAAATATATTATAATTGTTTAAAATGAAATGACACAGATTTTAGAATGAGACCACATTAAAAAAAACGAGATGATAATAATAATAATAATAATGATAATAGTTTTATGAATTTTTTATGAATATATATAGAATAAAGAATTTAAGAATATCACAGCTAAATGTATGCCCAAGGAAAAGTGTAATCTGAAATCTAATAAAATCAAATGCTGTAAGTAGGTCAATAAACATGTTTTAAATAGACTCTTCTGGTGGTCAATTTTTAATTTTTGATTTTGCCTAAAAGTTGTATTTCATAATAATAATAATAATAATAATCATAATCATAATTATGATTATTATTATTATTATTATTATTATTATTATTATTATTGACATGGAAACTAAGAAAGAATTCTTTTTCTTACTTTTTAAAATTTACAAATGAAATATCCATTTTTCCGGAGTGAAATCTTTATACTGTATATGACAAATAACGTTTACCAAATAAAATTATTTTACTTTACTCGAACTGTAAATATTTTATTGTATATTACCGGTCGTAAGATAACTTTATCAACCTGCAAATCAATTTTGCAAATTATAAGTGACATCCTGTTAATTACAGGTGTGGGTCTAAATCTAAGGAATGTGTCTAATAAACAAAAGGATTAATAATAATCTTAATTATCGGTACATGTCAAATGAATGTTAATTCCACTTCGTTAAATAGTTTTCCCGTAAAATAATCATAGAAAGTTAAACTACGAGTTCGTATTTGACTTATTTTAGTAGTTGGTAAATAATATTCTGTGGAGGTATGTTACTGCTATGACGTCACAACACGGGAGCCTCGATATCGACCTTTTTGATTTGGATTTCTAGAGATGTATTAGAAAATCGCCGATATCTACCTTATTATGGAATAGAATTTTATGAAATTTTCGCTACAGTCATATTTAAGTACGACGAATAAAATATGTCAAAACTGAAAATCGTTACAGGTACCCTTTAAACAAGTAGAAAATATGTAGAACCAGGTTGAATTATACCTGACTTTGTGTATCAGTAAGGTTATTTAATTTACAGTTGAGACTCATTAGGGGCCCCACATCAACTGATGCGGAAGCCCTATAGTAATCACCTTGTTTGTCCGTCTGTCCATCCATCTACCTGTCTTTCTCTGTCAGCAAGTTGCCTCAACTCCTCCTACAGTTTTCCACTGATCTTTCTTAACCTTGGCACATTTGTAGTATATGCATTGAAGACATGCATGTGACTTTTTGAATTTGGTTGGTGAATTTTTCCCAATTTTACCAGATGTTGGACTTTGTCATTTTTCATAGTATAATACAACAGACA
This sequence comes from Tegillarca granosa, assembly GCA_029721355.1. Taxonomy (NCBI): domain Eukaryota; kingdom Metazoa; phylum Mollusca; class Bivalvia; order Arcoida; family Arcidae; genus Tegillarca; species Tegillarca granosa. Next base: position 30,068,381 of record CM056603.1, on the reverse strand, counting down.
AAGACTGCTAGCAGGGCCCTTTCTGACTGATGTCAGATTTCTAGTTATTTGTAACATTGGTATCTTGGATTTCTGGTCAATTTTTTTGACAAGTCTGGAATAATTAGTTACTCTTTGTTAAATGAAAATAAGTCTGTCTAGTTTTCTCAAACTTTAATATCTTAAATTTTCTGAAATGTTGTATGAATTTGAATGTCCCTTGAATGAAAAAAAGGTTCCTTGACTGGAACTAAAATATTTTACTCAACACAGACTGAAATATTTTGGTCCTATAAATTTCCAAAATTTTAAGAACATGTTGTGATAAAAGTTATGTAGTTATGATAAAATGTTTTAATGTTTTTATCATAACTTCAATGAATTATATAGGTAACTCAAACTAAACTTGTGACTTCTATAAATCATAAAGTCTTGTCTTTCGCATAAACAAGGATAAAAAAGGAATTATGGCAGGGTTAATTTCTTCCAAGTTGAATGTTACTGTTGATGGTTGAAATCATATTGATTACTTCACATACTTACACACAGAAACTTTGTGATTACAATAAATATAATTAAATAGAGACAAAAGTAAGATGATTGCAAAATACGAAAAATTAAGAAACAGGATCTGAAATTGACATCGTGTATTACTAAAGAAAACTATTCATACAGAAGAGATAATGAAAATGTTAGTGATAATACAGTCAGTTCCAATCAGCAAGTGAATTTGCGAAACATGACTAAAAGAAGTATTACATGGTAAATGAATGAAGGAATGAATGGAATCATTAATCAGTAATTTAGTATCTACCTATTTAAGTTTTTTATTTTAGCATATTGTATTAATACAACTACAGCAGTACCAATTCTATGTTGGTTTTTTTTTTTTTTTTTTTTTTTTCTGTAGGCTGCATTGTTACTGGTAAATTTAACCTCTCAGACCATGCCAGTTGGGAGTGTGGAATTAGAACAAAATGTATGGCAAGGTCCTGTTGTCACGGATACAGAATTTGAGGTGGGATATTATGCAAATATGCATGCAGTTTTAAAGTTAAGGATTTTCTTTTAAAGTTGACAATGTATATTGATATATTGATTGATATAATGGAGTTTTGTGTCCCAATTTTTAAGTCTTCATCGGACCATACCAGGGTTCAACCCTTCAACCCCCCACATACGAAGCAAGCACTCTACCATAGTGGTCTTGACAATGTATAGTGTACAGACAGGTGTTATATGTTTTTGAAAGTTTAACAAATGCACTTCTGTAAAACCTTGATTCATTGCCTCCATTTTCAGTCATATTTTGGCTTTTAAAAGAGGTTTAGCAATAAATTAATTATAACAACAATTTATCCATTCAAACTTTTGCACTTTTAAGAGATTTAGCAATAAATTAGCAGGGCCTTTTTAATTATAACATAAAGGAAAGACTCTGTAATTAAAAAAAAAATGTGAGTGGCTACAGATTTACCAAGGGGCTTTAAAACAAGGTTTTACTGTAGTTGGATATGAAAGCCTCTTATTCCTGAAATGTACAATGTATTAGTATATTTGGTAATAAAAAACATCTCCCCTAATAGCTTTGAGGTTTCATGATAATTTCACTATTGTGAGAGGCTTTTTTTTGCCCTTTAACAAAGGTCAAAATAAAAAATGGTCTATTTCTTTTAAAATTGTGGTTGGGCCCTAATAATTTAAAATGCTTTGGAAAAAATTGATAAAACTTGATAAGAATGATCTCATTGGCGCAGATGTGCTTGATGACCTTTTGACCTTGAACCAAAGTCATTTCTTGAAGGTAAGGTTTCAGATGGTGTGTGAAATGAATAGTTACATGATCAACAGTTTTATTCCCTTTAGACAATTTTAATTAATTTGCATAATTTTCAAAATCAAAATGTCAGTCTTATCACAACATGGGCATATTTTGATTTTTTTTAGCATTCATGATTTATTATTGATTTTTTTCAGGTATCTCTGGTTGGCTTGACAGCACTTCTAGCATTGATACATCACAGTCAGTTTTATCAGGAAATGCTGATTTTAATTTCAAATTTTTATGCTCAGCCATCAATCTATCCTGTCATGGTAGACTTTCCTCGTCAGCAGTTGTCAAACACCGCAACAGATTATACTTTCTCTACCGTAGGTAAGTAGTTGAAGCTGAACATGTATATCAACTAAAGTCCTGGAAAATTATTAAAATACTTAAGGAATAACTTGTGTTTTAAACAAGTTTATAGAGTCATAATATGAAAAAACTGTGTGCCACTTCATTTTGTGCATAGCATATTATAAAAAAAAGTTTCATCAACAAACAATGTTAGCCATTGAAATGGAATGAGATATAAGCCATGTCCTTCATGTTTAGCATTGCTATGGTTATGTAGTTTATTGGAGTATAACATGAAAAATGATTGCTTGAGTTTACTTTTATTTTGTTTTGCAGTATGATATAACCAAATTTAGAAATTTTAATTATTAAAATATTTTTTTAATTTATAATCTGTGAAAAATGGGACAATTTATTGGGCTAATGATCTCAAATCTCATGTGAAATTGGCATACATTATTATATCTGTTCTCAATGTTTTATTTATTTTTAAAAGAAAGTGTTAAGAAATTATACAACAACAGAAATTTAATAACACTGCTAAAAATTAAGGCATATTTTTTTTGTCGAATCTGGTGACTTAAGAGATTTTGCTTTTGTAGCATAAAAGTTGGCAGCATGGCTGTAACAAAATATGAAATTTATAGTATGTCAAATTTTAAGGTCACTTAAATCTCAGTAGGCAATAATAGTGATGATAGAAGCTAGATGGGACATTTAATTCTGTAGACTTCTTGTTGTATGGAATAATATATTTCTTCATTTACAATATTTCCAATATCCTTTGTGAAATTACACATACAGAGTATTTGGCCTTATGACTACTGTAAAATCACTAATGTTTATGGGGGATAAAATTTCCCTATTTCTGTTGGTAAGTGATAACTGCATAATTGAATGTCAATGAAAAATTGTAATAACCAAGGCACTGATTGTAATTTTTTTCACCAAACTCAATTCCAAGAAATCTTTTCCTAACAATTTTTCAAGTTGCAAAAACCAGGAAATTTTAACCCAACAAATATTTATGATTCTACAGTAATTGTATTGTTATTTCCTTGTCTTTTTCCAGCTGATGAATCTAGTGGCTTACAGCAGAAATTCAGTCCTTCTGGATCTGAACAGGTAAAAACTTCTATCGAAATATGGTAGCTTTCCCATAGTTTTGTCTTTCCTCATTTTGTTTTCTGCATCAGCATTTATGTCTAGTTGTCAGATACAAATGTATTTACAATACCTCACTATTAAGGTCGGAAAATAACACATACAATGTAGTTTCTTGTACACTATAGATTGGTTGGTTGATTTTTATGTTGTTTAATATCACATCAGCAATTATTCAGCTATTCTCAACATGAGCAAGTTTATTAATCTCTATGAATTAATCTAAGAACAAATTTGTTTTATTCTTAAAGTGTGTGAACATGTATTATTATCTGTCTTCTACTAGCACACACTCGGGATGACTTTCTGTTAAGATGCTAGCTTATGAAGTGAATATGCAGCAGACAAGACCACATCTGGCACTGGATGAACCAGCAGATACACTCTTCTTAATGCAGATTGCCATTCAGGAAGCAATATTCCACATTTTTAAGTTGCTCAGTCGGGGTTTGAATCCATGACCTCAAGTTCTCGAGGAGGACACTCAATTTTTTAGCCACCTAGAGGGTGATTAAACAATAGAGATTGTTTCATCATATTTCCTTTTTTTAACATTATTTACTTGACATTTGCTATATAAAAATGGCAGATATTCCTCTCATGTATAACATCTGGTCTTATTTCTAGTTTACAGTCTTGCACAAACCTATTTTATAATAATGTGAACTAATTACAAATGTAACTATGCTTTAATTTTAGCATAACTCTGATTAATTGAAACTTAGATATCGGATGTATAAAGATGATTTGTATCTTTTATCAATTTTAATTGTAGGCATCAAGGGATAAGTTGCTGAATGTAAAACCACAAAATGTAGACAGGACATCACCTGGTTAGTTGATAGTAACAAAACTTTTGATGAGGTCTCTTGTTTGAATCTGTCAATATCACACCTCAGAACAGTTGCTCTATATCTATTTAACTGCTGTACAATATTTAATATTATACCTCATAAAATTGTTTTGCTAATAAATGCATTGATTTTACTCCTGGTTGTATTTTGCAATACAGACTGGAGGTACCGGTCAGTATTATGTTTGCTTACATCACATGATAATTATTATTGATGATGTAATATTACACTACATAAAAGTACATCTTAACCCAAATAGTTTAATTTGTGGATTAACGCAAATACAAAGTTACAGTCAGGAACGGCAACTATAATACAAAAACAACCATCACCTTAAAGGAACTTATTAATTCCAGAAAAATGCTGGTATCTATTTTAAGATGGTATCCATTCGGTATAATATAACAAATATTTCGTGAGATTGAGGGCTAAATCGCAGTTTATGGACTTGGCAGGCACCCCAAAAATATAATACGGACCTCAATCAGCTTTGGTTGAGTCCATATCTTATTTTTGGGGTGTCTGCCTTGTCAATAAACTGAGATATATAGTTTGCAACCCCTTGAAATATTTGTTATTAAATATTCATGAAGTTAATGAAATTCATTGACAGGGAATTTCATTCAAAAAAAACTTACAGTTTACTTTTTTTTTTTTTTTTTTGGTGGAGGGGGGTAGGTTTGTTAATTAAAGAAGTGGGAAACATGTATGGTGGTCAGATTTTTAAGGTGCATGACCTTATAGTTAAAATAAGTGAGATTGAGTTTAAATTGGTTGGGTAACGTATAAAACATTGCACTTACAAAGATTAGTGGTATAACTGTGTGTATTATTATTTAATATTGATAGAAATTGTATTTCATTTAGAATTTTATCTGTTCAGTACTTTTATTTATGTTTCCTCATAACAGTGTTTAAAAAAAATTGTTTGTCTACTGGATACTTTACCAGTGATAAAACTTAGCACAAATGTGTTTTTGAAGATTCATGTTGTGAGACTGAGGTAACCTAGCAACAGTATTGTTATCTGACTCTTTATATGCCTATTTATTGAACACCTGGTGTTCTTTAAGTTACATTGTAATTGGTTGCCAAGAATGTTTTTCAGTTGCAGATTCTCTTTCTTTCTGTTTCAGGTAACATGTTAAAAGTTGAGACACCGAGCAGTACATCAGATAAGAAGATAGAATATCAGAGTATCGTTACTCCTTGCCTTGTATCGTCTGTCTGTCAGCTGTTACGTAATCTCGTGGTTCTGGCTCCACAAGATACATTTGTCTGTTTAAAGCGGGATTCTTTTATACAAATATTTATGAAGTAAGTTCTGGTATTATCCAAATCTTAATGAGTTTTTCTTGACCTGGTCAGGAAAATCTCCAAAAGAAAAATTAAATTTTTCTGCATCAATCTTGAACCAATTTTTAAGATACATGTATTAAGTAGGGAAATTGATTCAGTTGTTGCTTATTACATAGAAATGATACAGAATGTAAATGGCTTATAACTTGATAATAAAATCATTAATGGAAAATAAAACAGTAAAATCTCAGTTCATCTCCATCATTTATACAATCATATCTTGGAATTGTAATGAGGTTTATTGGTAAATTTAAAAAGGAGGAATAAAAGTTGGCAATTCAGAACAAAAATAAATAAATAAATAAATAAATAAATAAATAAATAAATAAATACATAAATAAATAAATAAATAAATAAAAAAGGAACAAAATTTAGGACTACAAAAAAATAAAAGAACAATAATTTGGGGATTAAAAAAAATAAAGAAAAGATATTTAAAAAAAAGAAAAAGAAAAAACAGAATTTGAGACTTTAAAAACAGTTGACAAACCAAAAAAGGAACTGAATCTGGATTTAACAAAGAGAAAGAAATGGAATTTGGAATATAAATAAAAAACTTTTGGACTTCAAAAGAAAAAAACAGAAAGAAACAGACCTTGATAATTCAAAAAACTTTGGTAAAAAGTGAAGTTGCATAGTTACCAAGGTACATTATCAGGTAGTTTTACTGTACATGTATATTATAGATTTTATTGAATTCATTATAGTCTGTTAGTTTTACTGCTGAGTTCATACTTGTAGTATGATAGATACCGGCCTACTTGAAGCATACATGACAGAGATGGAGGGAGAGGACTGTAGTGACCAGCTTGATCTTGTTTTCTGTGATCTGTTGTTGATGTATGATAATATCCTGTGTTTACTTAAAGCTTGTGTTGTCTATGATACCCCCAGCAGACAGGAAGTACTAAGTAATTCATCCTTTTTGATGTCTGCATCAGCACTGTTAACGATTAAATTCCAAGGTAAGATTTCTTCAAAATCTAAAAACAAAAATTGGAATATCCCTCTCTAACAGTTTTTGGTAGATATTCGTGATCTATATATACATGTACAAGAATTAAGACATTGTCTTAAAGCCAGCTAAACTTTTTAAAATCGGGATTTAGCCGGATGGGGGTAAAGTATCTCACTGGTTTACACTGTTATGCATTTTTATCTGATGTCTCATATGAACATGGTACCTGTATATTTCACAAATGTAAACTGGACTTTACTTGTAATTTTTCAATTATTTAGATGTGGTTCTATTGGTCTATTTCTGTTAAACCCCGACCGGGTCCGACCCAAGACTTGAAAGTGGGTAGTGATTGTTGTTTTACTAAGTTCTCAGCATTTCAAAATGATAATCATGGTTTTTTCAGATGGAAACTTAAATGAAAATGAGGTCCATGTCACGGAAAGGATGGCGTGATAAAGAACCCTGCTGAATAATGCCATCAGGCAAAATTTCAGCACTTTTGCCTACAGCTGGCAACATCTCAATATAAGTGAAATATTACTCAACTCAACTCTATTGTCTGTTACATGTGTACATCTGTAACTAAGAACACTATCATCAGCCCACAAGTTATCCTCATTATTATACCTCATGTAATTTTCAAGTAATTTGATTGGATAACTAACTGTTTGAAAATAAAATAATATTACCTTTAGATTTACTAAGAATAAAGAATGGTGCGCGTGCTTCAGGGTAACATTAGTTGAGGAGTTATGGTAACGGGTAATATTACAAAAAATATCACATGTGCAAAAGGAATCCTAAATCACACAACCAAGTGCATTTCGATCACAAGCAGCTAAATGTTTGATGGATACGATCTTTTATTAATATACAATTTATTCATATGCAAGCGTTTCCTTGATCAAGACTACCTGTCTGATATAGTAGCCAGGAGAAGTCAGCTGCAGTGTATGGATTGGTACAGTAATAATTTTTTTTAAGTAACAGAGAAACTCAATTTAAGTGAATATCTGGAGAAAGACATTTGGCATAATAAAATAAATATAACATTCATAAGAAGGTGATATTGCATATTTTCACCCCTCGGAAACCATTGTCAACCTCGGCGAATGGTTCCTCAGGGTGAAAATATGCAATATCACCCTCTTATGAATGTTATATTTATATATTATCACATGGTTATGTTACTATAACAACAGTTTCAGTAATCACCAACCATATCTTACAATAGCAAGTATTGTTAAAGATTAATAACTTTTCCAAATCTAGTCAATTTAAAAATTCCAAATTTGGGAAAGAAGGGGGTCATTCTTTGTATAAGTATAAATTGTGTTGCTGAGGATGACACCTTGTTACAAAATTCTTGATGATTTTTCTGCGTATTTTAGGTTCTGTAGATACACTGAGTAGATGTCAGGATTTGTGGAAGTCGGTATTTTCATTATTTACAACATTACTACAACAACAAGGGGCTACAGCTCTAGAAGCCATTACTGATGCAGTACAAAATCTCTGGCCATCTCTTGCAGGTAAGTTCACTCATTTTGATATACAGTATCTGTACAATAAAGTTTCACAACCATTTTCTTCAATTTTTCTCATTTATATGTATTGATAACATATTTTGTTGCTTTTTAAAGTAATTGAGATTTAAAATATACATAGATTAAATATTCTAAAAATATTAATTTTTTCTGTAGGAAAATAAAAGCAAAATATTCAGGTCAAATTTTAAGAATTTGTATAGGTAAAATTTTGACAACTTTTTATTCTTTTCACAAAATTCATAGTTGAGTAACAGAATTTTACGCACGGTCAAGATTTTTCATTTTAGACCAATTGACCACCAAGATCCCTCAAAAAATATAATAATATCAATAATTCCAAGTAGTTTGTTTTGCAAATGAAAAGTGAAAATAAAATGTTTGTGCAAGTTTTATTTCACATCTCATTATTCACACTAATTTACATGGAAATAAAATATATGTAAATACACAAAAATTTCAAATTTACAGTAGATTATAATTTTACAGGTAATATCTATAACATTCTTGGTAAGAGATTGGAGTATGACAGAGAGTTATATGTGTCCTGTTTACAATTTTTATCATTCTTGTTTGGTGAGGAGGGTAAACTTCAAGGGAGACAACTAGACTCTTCTGATGGACTTGTGTCATTGACTCAACTTCTGGATAAACCACTCCAACCAGGTACTACACAAAGATTAATATTGTTATGTATATGATGCTTAATTTTACCCCCATTACTTTAGAAAAATATCATAATAGAAATCAAACATTTTGATTGGCATGATCACTATGGAAACATAACAACCAATCTTTGTTCTTTGTGGAAATACAGATCAACCAACATTTTATATAAATCTGACCATTGTAACCAATAGTTTTAAATTACTGTCATAAATACAGGAATATATTTCAATTAAAAAAATTATCACAATGAACACATTTTATTTAACTGCTTGTATACTCATGACCAAATGACATCAACCAATAGCCTTATTGATATTTTTTTCGTGTAGAGATCATTCTACAAGTATTCTGAAAATATATATAAGACAATATCTTACTGCATGTATACAGTAATTAATTCTTTGCTACCATAGAAACAAAATTGATGTAGAAATTTTCTTTTCATTTCAGATGGTGAAAACAAAGATGAGAATGGAATCACAGCAGGTTCAAAGTTGTGTAAATCGCTGATTGGTGTCTATGATCATACAATACTAAAAACTATGGATCATAAAAATCCAAACAGAATATATGCATCGACTGCTCTTAGGAATTTATTGGCGATATGTGTAACTGGCAAACAAACAGCTTTAGAAAGTAAGTAACTGAGGACATATTATCTAAATTGTCATTGATAATATCAGGTACCTTGTTGGTTGAATGGTCTATAGCATGAACTCATGGATCACAGTGTCTGTCACCACCTAGGTTAAAATGCCACTCAGGCAGATCCTAGTGTGAAAGAATTTGTCAGTGTACTTGACACAAGTTGATAAGTTTCTTAAGATACTCTAGATTTCTACACCATTCCAGAATTAACTCCAAGCCACTAAAAGTACCAGTACCTACCTTGGTCCTTTTGTAAAAAAAGGTCCAAAAAAACTAGAGTATAAATGACCAAAATGGAGATCATTATTGTGTCAAGTGATCCCTAATATTTGTGCAGAACTGTTGTTTCTATTGGATAAATTGAGTAGGATAAAGTACATGCTTAAACATCACAGTTCTTCTCGTCGCTTTGGGCAAATCCAAATGTGAAAAAGTTTGTCAGTTTACTTGCCAAAGTTGTTTTCTCCAGGCACTCCAATTTCCTCCACCATCCCTGAACTGACTGCCTTGATATAAGTGAACAAATCTTGACTGGTGTTTAAAACACCATTTTTTCTCTCAATTCCTTTGGATAAGTCAATATTTTTCTTGAAAAAAAGTTAATACAGCAAACCATAACATCAACCCTTTTCTATCATTAAATTTGGTGTTCATGGTAGGGTATCAAACACCTCTCTTTATTCAAGATCTGAATGTGGTCACCACACAAACAGAGAAGTAGAAAGAGACAGCAAAATAATTGACAGGGATTTGTTTTATTTTGTATATAGAATGTATGAATGATTTTACACATCTTTAATTACAGTGGGACTTGTAGAAAACCTAATTGAATACATTAAACAAACACATGCTAAAATAAATATGGAAGCTCTTCAAGTTGGAAAACCAACTACAAAGAAAAAAGAGGACCCATTGGTTGCAGAGCTTGTGATGACCTTCGACCTACTGAGGAATTTTTTGCACCAGAATTTAGAAGCTAAGGTAAGGCAAACATTCTATTAAAAAAACTTAACTTTCTTACATTTACCTATGCACACACAATAACATGCACATACTCAATGTCACATCTTCACACATAGCATAATTTGTCATGCCACAAAAATTATGCAAAATATTCAATTCTTCCATTTTTTCATAACAAAAAGAAAAATTATACTCATTTCTTTAAGTAATGTTTATGGTTTGATTATCATTAATGAACAACAGTAAATTTTTATATCAGTATTCATTATTTGTTTGTTTGATTGTACTTTGTTTTATTTTTTCTTTGTTTTAGATGGCTAGTTATTATTGTGGACTACACAACATTATACACAGGCTGTGGGCTTGGTGTCAGATGGATCCAGTGCTTATGTCTTCAACTCTATCATTGTTAGCTACTTATACCGCTAAATGTCCAACAGGTATGCAAGAAAATTTAGACTATATGTACTTGGATATCTTACAATTTAATGGTTGCAGTAGGGATAAAAAATGCTCTGTTTATTAGACATAATAAATATTTAGATAAAGTGTCTTTTAGGATATATGCATGACAGGGCCTAGTTATTCCAAACTTGATAATTAAAATCAGTTGATTAATCCAAACTTGTTTCTTGCATGTTAGAATTTTTTTTAACTTTTTATACAAGGTAAATAGTGAAAAGAATAATATCAGTTTGAAGCACACAAGTGTTGAAAATTTCAGTTACATAATGATTTGTTTATTTAATGATATCATCGATTAAACTATTCAAGCTTCAAACAACTGGTCCAGATGTTTTCTTGAGCGAGTGAGAGAGTGAGTGATTTACTTTCAGGATTGGCAATCAGTATAACATATTATGATTTGCTAATACCTTAGACTTGGAATGCTGATAAAACACTGGTTGAGTTTTAATTTGATTATTACTGCTAAATTTACGTATGATACATACATGTTTATAGTAAAACCTCTTTATAATGTCCCTCCATTACTTTCCACTTGTCTTATTTCCAAATTATTTTTGAATTTTCAAAATCCACTTCTCTCACAATTTTCTTCTGTTTACCTCCCTCAAAGTACAGTCACACTTTTTTATAACACAAAAATTCAACTTAACAAATGGTGGAGATTACTGAAGGTTTAACTATAGGTATATTTGAGTTTATTTTTTGTTTTACAATATCTAGCATCAAGTTCCTTAGCTTATACCAATCCATCGGCACCATCTAGTGGTAAACCTACACAACAGCTTAGTACAAATTCCTTAGTGCATTGTTTGATCAAGCAAGTATCTAAGGAAGGAATGAAAAGTTCTTCATTGAAGTCAATATTTGGACTTCTGGCTACATTAACTTTGTCATCAGAGTGTAGAAACATTATCTTCAAGGTAAGTGAATAATTTTTCATGTATAATAAAGTATAGAAGTATTGCCTTATGTCACAATCTCAGAGATGGTCACATGGTTCAAGTGGTTTAAGATGAGAGCCTTCAAACACAAGGTGTCTCACTGCTGTCAGTTGAATCAAGGTTGACCACAAGTTTCAGGCCTCTTCTGGTTGGCTCGATAAAATTATTGTTTACTGAGTTGTATGTGATATTTATCATCAACATTGTGGGCAAGTGTACTAACACTTAAGTATGCATCATATGAACTTGCAACTTGTGTAATTTTTTGGATAAATAAGAAAGGCTGTCAATAGCTGAAAAATTGTATAAAGGAGGTAGAATGTCACTTAACCAGCTACCATAGTCATTCTCAGAATCTCAGCTTTCAAATTAATAGTTTTAAGATAACTAAATGAACTGCACAAAAAAGTTTATGCATAGCCATTTGAATACCAGTGTGAGATATTTTTTGTAGACAGGATTGCATGTGAAATATGCAGTTCTTCTGACATATACTTCTTTTACTGTAGATATTACAAGATTGCTTTACTATTTGAGATTCAGTCTTCTTTGGGAGCATTTTAAAATGTTGATATAAATTATGAAAAAGAAATATGCTGAAAATGTTGATAAACATCAACTATGACTTATGATGATAGAGTAGATCTTAACTCACCATTCTAGATTCTTTTACTTGATATTTAGGCAGTCAGCTCTAGGGTGGTTTCAGAAAACATAGTGCCCAGGGAAAACAATTAAGCATTCACAAGTGAAGTGGCAAGGACCAAGATCTGATAAGAAAAAAAAAACTTGTCTATGAAAATGATAAAGCAATTAGAAATTAATATTAATACATTGTATACATGTGTTTATGTTCAAAGGAGTAAAATTATTGTTTCTTTTCCTACTTTCAGAGTAATTTCCTGAGAGAATTTACAGAACTAAATCCAAATAAAACAAAGAAAAGTAAACATCAACAAAATTTAGAGATTTACTGGTTAGAATTGTTTGTTAATTTGTCATTTTCAGTGGAAGGACAACAGATGATATTAAAAACTACAGGTACATAATATACAATTATTGTCTTTAAATGAGGTCAATTCATGGTTCTATGAACTTGGTGCAACCATGTATTGACCGTGAATATTGGTTGCATCAAGTCCATAGAACCATGTATTGACCGAATTCAAAGACTATAATTGTTTTATTATATGACAAATAACTATTTGCCTATTTCAAGTGAAATTAAGTAGATTCCATGCAATACAAACAATACACAAATGCCGTCTCCTCCATCATGACTGAGCAACTCAACGGAGTAAATAAAGAAAGTAATTGGATAATTTTGTTGTGACGTCATTGAGGCTGAAAAGGGGTCTGAACCAGTCCGGACCTCATATTATTGACCGCACGTGCATTTAGACAAGCAATACACGAAATATTTAATGACACGTGACAGTATGATGACCAATAGACGAAAAGAAAGAATCATAGTCATATAATAATTGTTTTTATCATATGACAACTGCATTTACTCAATTTTGATTGGCTAAGAACATGTTGAGCTGCACTGGACAATTTGTTACGTTCATTATACAATTCTGCACATAAGGATAACATATTGATCCAAATTGCTTTTCAGTCCCTAATTTTCTGCATTTTCAGAAAATCATGATGGACAATATCAGTAATTGTATATTATAGTTTTAAAATTTAAAACATATATGAATACTTATGTTTATTGCACCTCTCTCTGCCTGGTTATGAATTCTGCTTGGACAGATCTTAATGAGAAAGTTTGTCAGTTTGCTTGCCAAAGGTTGGTGGTTTCCTTGGGGCACTCTAGGTTTTCTGTTTCTTGGAGAGGGTATGCTTGTCTGGCTGTGTGAGCTAGCATGTTAAAGTTGCCCTGAGTGCCCACTAGTACAAGACAGACCAAAACACATTTGTACATCTCATGCATATGTGAGCTAGTTCTTAAAATTTTTGTTATAAATTCATAAGCTTGCACCAGTCACAAAAAGTTGAAACACTGGTAATGTGTATTTAAACAAAATTTCAACACCTACAACAATCTATGAATTGTCCAACCCTTTTATAAAATCTGACAAATTGCAATTGATGGAGGATTTACTGTACATATTTCAGTTACAGGATTCTGTGTTCTCTTTATAATTTCAGATACAGTAGATTTGATGTTAGATTTTATGGACTGTGCACAGGACAGACAGAGAGAATGTTCAGTGTTAATTATAAGAAATATGTGTTGTCATACAAGCAACAAACCCAAACTCATGTCAAATGGTAAGATACTAGTGTATTTAATGTAGGAAAACTGTGTAGCTCACCATTGCCAAAGGCTCTTTTACACTTAAACAGGGTTCAAGGAGAGTTGTGTAGATCCTAATGTGAAAAAGTTTGTCAGTTTGCTTGCTGGAGGCCCTTGGTTTTTTCCAGGCACTCCAGTTTCCTCCACTGTCCCAGAACTGACCACCTCAAAAAAGTGAAATAATCTTGACCATGCATTAAACACATTACTCCACTCTTTTTTACCTCAAGCTTGCACAATTAATGAGGCTGCTGCAATCTTATTGGTCAATTATGTATATGATAACTCCTTTAATATTGATCATTAAACATATTAAAATAGAAAGTGACACATGAATTCATATCAAAATAATTCTTGTTTCTCGAACCTTTGATCATTTTTCTACAATCATCAAAATTTTTGCACATATAATTGACTATACATGTATGATAGTTGTCTTGAAAAATATTATTTGTTAAATAAATAGACCAAGCTGAAAATTGTTAAAATTTTTGAGATTCAAGTTGCTGTTTGTCTGTGATTCCTTTTAGCAACTACATGTAGTTGGGAATTTGGACAAATTTCAAGTGATAAAGCTAGGTAATTATGTAACTTGAATTATCTATTGGTGTCAATATTCAATCTTTTTTTTATGATTCCAATTTATTTATTTAATTTTCCAGATAAATTGCTACCAAGGTTACTAGCATGTTTGGAAGACAGTTCAGATAAAATCAGAATTATAGCATCATCAGCTTTATGGGCCCTTATATATAATAACCAAAAGGTAGGGAGTTTGGTATATTTAAAAAATTGCTCTGAGATTGTAATATATTTCCATATGATATAATCTGATGAGAGTGTATTTTATTTTGAGAAAGGAACACTTTTGTCGAGCCTGGCATTGCCATAAGGCGAGACTTAGGTGTTACTTTTCCAGTGTCGTCGTAGGCGGCATGTCAAAATGTGAAGGTTTATGTTTAAGTAATGTATTTTCTACGCAATCAAAAAATAACCAGACGAGACATTTAATCCGTGGAATTCTTGTTATTTTTATCAACATTTTGTATAAATTTCATTAGACACTAAGAATAAACTGATGCCTTCTGAAGTTCTGACTACAAGGGTTTGAACATTTCTCCTTTTTGGCAATTTAATACAAATAATGTTTAATTCTGTAAAAAAAAAAAAAAAAAAAGATTAATGTGTACCAGTCAAATTAATCAGAGAGAAAGATAGATTTTATTTCAAAACACATTGATATTATCGTGAATGTTACACTCTTGGTGAAATCTTGTTAGTTTGAAAATTTTAGTACACTAAATTTTTTTTTAGGAAATTTTAGTTATCTCAAAAATCATTACCAAATTGTTGTGTATGTTGTGGAGCAGAATTAATTTAATCTTTTCATGAAGAAATGAGTAAATTTATTTTTTTGCTTTTCATTTTCAATAGGCAAAAGTTGTGATGAAGAATGCAAACATTTTACCAAAGTTACAAGAAACCATCAATAATATTAACAATTGTAGACAGACAGAAACATCCCAGAAATGTAGAGAAAGTTTACAGTTAGTTATGGCAGCAGTAACAGATTAAGTCAGATTGTTAAATAAAGAGCCATCAGTGGATTAACTTCTGTAACTCTGATAGTAACAAAAAAAGTTGACCTTAACAATGTGTTCATGATATTTCTGAAATTTTGCTGTCATTTGAGTTATAAAGTACATGTCTAAGATGTAATTGAAAATTTCTATTTACATTGTATGTCAAATTTCTGACATTTTGTTACCATTAGCAACATAGAATATTAAATTATTATAAATAGGTTGCAGTAATTCCAGAATTATAGAATTTAATATAAGTTCTTGTTTTAGTTGTAGAGAAATACAAGACTTGTTTTTTTTTCTTTTTTTTTTAAATTTCTAGAGAATTTGATAACTTAATAACGGAACTTATTATTAGAATTACAAAATCAAGATATATCATGTATCATTGGAAAAACAAATTTCTAAGAACAACCGATGTTACATGTATGTAGATTTTTCTTTTTCATCAGAAATTTTATTAACAATAAATCCGTCCAGCAAGTAGAAAATAGATGTAAATGTAGTTATTTATTGATACAAAAAATATACTAGTATTTTGTTCTTGAACCTTTATATTATCATGTTATTGACTGAATGTAGATTTACATGTATATACAAACAATATATCGTATAAGTATATTGTAATTGAAAGTAAAAATTTTATATTTTCCTTGTATATTAGTTTTATTTGTTATTGTATCATTTTGATTGTTTGCTCAAATGAAGAAATTGAATCACAAGATTGCTCTTTCTCATTAATTGATTTTATTTTTATTTTTTTAACACTTTCTTGTCGTGAATACCAGTAACTGCAATAATGCATATGCGGCTTTAAACATTAACTCACTAACTCACTAGCTTTCATTAGGTGATCAAGCTTTTTGATTGTCAAAATCTAGCTCAAGTTCTTATATGGGCCATGTTGGGTCAATAAGTAGGTCACTAATTCAAATTGTAGAAAAATCTTTTTTATACTCCTGAGGCCCCTATTTTAGCCCATTCTTCATTTACATTGTCAGATTCATCCTCTTGACAAAATCTAGCTACAATTTGACCTTTGTTGATAAAACAATTATTATCTTAAAATAATGAATTCAGATGAATTGTTTTTTATTCCTTATAAATAGAGCAGTCAGATTTCTTTGCTTTAAAAAGTATCAAAAACCAGATACAATTTAAATATTATCAAATAATAAACCTTCCTACAAGTTTTGTGAAAGTGTGCCTGCAAAGTGATGGGGTATTTTGTACCATGACTTTCTTGACAGGTATGTGTTTGTCCAGCCAGATATGTCCATCTGTTCCCAGATGATAACTATATATAGGCTAGATCAATTTTTTCAAACTTTGCACAATTGTTAGTACTACAAAATAAAGGTCAAGATTTTCAGCAAAATTCCATTTGTAGTTTTATCATCTCATGCTGCATTTTATGGCCTATTCTTTATCTACTGATGTACCACAAAGCTCTGTGGCTTTTAAAACACTGATGGATATTTCTTGCAGCCATGTTATGTGGTCACCAAGTAATACAGTAAAGAGCCTAGATACAGAAAAATTTCTTTCTTTGTGTGGTCAATTAGAGCGTGGGAACCCTTGAAATTCAAAGTCAGTGTTAAGAACATAATTTACATGCATTTTAAAATAAATGTACTGTATTGTAAATAAGATTTCTGTATTGTTTATAGAAGCACAAATTCTGTTTTTATTGATTCTAGGATTGCATTGAGGGGAAAAAAGTTTACCCCAATATCTACTGAAATTAAGAGCGAGAAGCTTCACATAGAATGTAACAATTGTTCTTACAATTTTGAAGATGAATTTGTTTGCTAAACTCAACTCTCCACTTAAAAAAACGTGTCTTGCGCGTTACATAAAGGTCAGTTATGCCAATAGAGCTGATACACTGTTGAAAGTCATCTATGACTATAAGCAAATATCAGTTCAAAATAACAAGTTGAGTAATGGTGCTTTACTCCTTTCTAGAGAATCTTTCATTCATACTGAGGTGATCAGTTCTGGGACTGTGGAGGAATACAGAGTGCCAGAAAAACCACTGGCCTTAACAACTGACAAATTTTTCACACAACAATCTGCCCAGCAGATTCAAATCTAGATGGTGAGAGAAACTGTGATCCCTAAGTGCATGCTTTAGACTATTTGGACACTGACAACAGGTGAGGGATACAGAATTAGGTTTATCCTTCTTATATTAATGTTGAATTCAATGAGTAATGTTTGGTGTAAATGAATTAAATGTATGTCACCGTGACTCATAATTTGTTCTTCATTGACCTAGGTTAAGTTTAATGTTAAGATTTTGAATACCTTAATTTTCTATTGATACTATATGTAGAAGACTCCGTCTTATTGTGAATTACCTAAACAAGTTTAATATATGGCTACCATAAACAAAGAAATACATTAACAACATTTCAAAAAGATAACAATTTATTTTAAATAAACCTATTCAAAAATATGTGTACAAAAATTATCATGGGGTATTCAATATCACAATTGATCTTGGAAGAGATGAAAACGGGATTCAAAAACACTTTGTTTAAAACAAAAATGCTATCTTTTTTGATAGTGTGACAAACATAACATGTAAAACATTATACGTAACTGGTAAAATTGTTCAAAACTTGCCATTTAAATTTTGTGTACCAGCAGTTTTAAATGAAAAGTTGAAGGCAACAATTTCAGCAAACTCAAAATTTTTTTTAGATTGAAAAAAAATATTAGCATTCAAGATAAAAAACCAAAACCAAATAAGATAATTCAAAAATAACAATATTGCAAGAAGATGAACTAAAAAAGTTCCTTAAACTTAAAAAGTAATACAGAGTATCAACTGTTTTGAATAAATAAACCTGAGTAAACAAATATGAAGGATAAAAAAAAACTTTTTCTAAAATACAAACAAATTTCAACTAATAAAGAACAAAGAGATAAACTATAATTATCATGTTTTCAAGTTCTGACTTATACTTGAAATCATAAGTTTATCAAACACATAGCCATAAAACTGAATATGTGAATTAAGAACCTTCACATATGATTATAAAATAAACATCAACATAATGGATAACAAAAAAACTGAGCTGCACTAAAATACAAACATAATTTTAAAAGATAATTTAACATAAAATACAAAACATCAAGTTGACTAACAAGACGACTGTGAAACGAAAATCACAAATATCTGACAAGGATTTAGTACAAGGAAACTAAAAGCACAGGTATCATAACAAACTACAAGTATCCTAACAGGGAAACTGAAACTACAGGTATCCTAACAAGCAAACTGAAACTACAGGTACCCTAACAGGGACACTAAAACTACAGGTACCCTAACAGGGACACTAAAACTACAGGTACCCTAACAGGGACACTAAAACTACAGGTATCCTAACAAGCAAACTGAAACTACATGTATCCTAACAGAAAAACTCAAGTATCATAATGGGGAAACTACAAGTATCCTAATGGGGAAACTAAAACTACATTTTATCCTAACTTATATTCTAACTTACTGAGTCTAACTGGGAAATATTTTAACAGAAGTAATTCAAAGTAATTAACAATCTGAAAGTATTTAAGCACACAAAAATAGGCTTATTTACTAAAACATGAATAAACATCATCACAGACTTTTCACTAAAATATCATAAAACTAGTTTTAAACAAAAGATCTTTGGTTTTAATTTACTTTGGTGGTTGCTATAAAAAACTGTGAATCTTTTATACCACACTTGGGTTAATGCATGTTTTAAGTGCTTAAAATATAAAAATAACATAAAAATAATCCCTTATTAGCAAATCAAAATCCATGTGTTTATAATTTAATACATTAAATCTTTTGTGACAAATGAAATAAAATCATAAATGTAATATCACATAGTTGCATAACTTTATATTGTTATTCCAAGACATTATGAGCTCCAGACTCTCAAAATAAATGAAAACTTAAATGCAAATATTTGGAAAAAAAAAAAAAAAAAAAAAACTCCTACGCTCTTGTTAACAGACACAAAAGTTCTCACACCTCACAATAATTCTAAATATTCCACCAGATATTTCTCTACACAATTTTCATTTTTCATCAAATCACAATAACACACAATTCAAAATTTAAATATTTTTGACAAAAATCCATAAGAAACAAATGCATAACAAACTTGTTATTTTTCCAGAAAAAACTTTAAAGTATATATTTTCTAACAAGACAATTTTTTTTTTGGCAAGTGGCACTGGAAAAATGGGAATTTATGTATTAAATTGGTGATAAAAACAATCAATTTATACTTTACTCTGCCACACGTTTTAGTCAACAAAATTTATATTACATTTTAGTGACAGCCAAATGATCAGTCATCTTCGTCCATTTTTCTTGGTGAAAAGAAAATAATAATAAAAATTATAATTTTAAAATATCACAAAAGATATAAAAAATTTGGAAAATTTTGTGGTTTCCTAATGCCCAAGTGGAATAAGTTAGGAAAGTAACTCGGTGTTTAAAAATTGTCAATACAATACAGACTAATTTCTACAAACATCACAATTCTTCAAGACAAATGTATTTCTTAAGTACATTAGGTAAAGGTAACAAATTTGCACCATACAAACATTTATTTCCTAGACACCTCCTGATTCTGATTCTACTAAGTCCTTTTAATGACAAAGGATTTCTGTGGTATTCTTTAAGCCATAATGATATCTCTTTATTATCTATATAATGTGGATGAAGTCTTTGTATTGTTAACACACCAGGAATTGTTTGAATACCAGACAAAAACAACATCTGTAAAAGTTTACCATTCCTACTAGAAAAGAAAAAAATATCAAAGTCATTTCATAAGTGGTTTTGGATGTCAAATTCATTGTCCTTAGGTATCAGGGATGAGTGATGTAACTGTTGCAAGACGCCATATTAGAGACCAAAGATAACAGTTTTAGACCATCCCTTACTAAAATGTATGATAGATTCAAATGTTTCAGAAACACCACTTTGAAAGCCCATCTCAAAGAGCTTATTTTGTCTAAAATTAATTTTTTTTCTTCTTCTAACTCTCCTTTTTTTAAAAACAAAAAATCTGAGCCATGAAAACTTGAAACACAATGGAATAATTTTATTGGTTACAGAATGTTTACAAGCCTATATTGCAACTGTACAGTATGTCCATTTTAAATCTCACAGGCACCTGGATGGTGGACTTGAATAAAATTAGAAACCTGAATCTGAGCCATGAAAACTTGAAACACCATGGAATAATTTTATTGGTTACAGAATGTTTACAAGCCTATATTGCAACTGTACAGTATGTCCAACTTAAATCTCACAGGCACCTGGATGGTGGACTTGAATAAAATTAGAAACCTGATGTGTATGAAAACATTTTATAATTAAATGCAAAAAAAAAAAAAAAAAAAAAAAAAAAAATGCAGGAAAAAAATCAAAGTATTAATTAAAAAATTATTTAAATGAAACACAATTTATATTTTTACCTAAATATTTCTGTAACTCCAGGGTAATGAGGTATAGGCATTTTGGCACAACCCCGTAATAAAACTTCTAATGTATCCTCAAAGCCTCTGTCAAAAACTACTGCAATACTCCTTAAACTAAAATGTAATTTAGGTAAATTCAGTAAAAACAATTACTTTAAATTACATGTTTAACAAGTAGTATTATTAAGTCAAAAGGACCAAAACAAAAGTTACATTTTTATATTAATCAAAAGCTGACCTATTCCTTTGTAATACATGTATATAACTAATGAGTGTTCTGATGGTGAATTGTGCTGAATAATAAAACTGTATGTACATGAACTAAAACCTTGATCTGAGGAAGAATTTTGGCAAATACTAAATCTAAAAGAATAGGCTACATTAAGGAGACAATAAACAAGTGTACATTTTCAAACATTTAATATAAGTCACTTTAATGGAATTTCAGAACACAAAATGTTTAAACTACGGTTAAAACATATAAAATTCAAATATCACATTAGTATTAATGTCTCCAATTATTTGTATCTGAAAAAGTGATGTTTAAGATGTTTTTGGAGCCACATGAGAATGACTTCTAAAAGCATGGTTCATGACCTGAATTCAAACTTTTCTTATCAACATGTAACTTTTATATTTTTTTTAAAGATTATAGTTCTTGTAATAGGAATGCATCAATCACTACGTAGACATTACACTGCGACATAAATGACAGTTTTGCAATCAAACATATAAAAATGCATGTACATTATCTGAAAACTACTTGCAGGCTTTTTAATACAATATGCAGGACAACACTTGATGTAAATTCAAATTATAAATCTTACCAACTGGGTGAAAACCTAATTGTATATAATACTTATAGGTAGTTTTATCAATTTTTGGATTTTGATCCCTAATAAAACCATTTAACATTCCAATTAAAATAAACAATAAATAAGTGTATACATGAAATATTAAAGACAGGCAAAAAATTTTGAGATTTAAAATCACTGTACATCAAAAAATAAATTTTGAACAACTTGTGCAATGTTTCATCTTTTGAGAGACTATCAATGGTATTTCAAGATAATATTTACTATTTTTTTTTTTTATTAAAGTCTATTTTAGATTAACCCGATTGTGCAATATTAAAGGATAAAAAAAGTACCGGTAGTTAATAAATCCAAATTATACTATACCAGTAATTAAGACTACAGGTGTTTTCTTCCATGGAGAGAATGTCTACAATTTTCTCAAATGTCAAAAACATAGTGATAAGTTTTCTGCTTCACATGTCACATATATCATCAAAATTCCCAACAGAAGAAATTTATAAGTAGAAATGGATGAGTGTTTAGGTAGATGCTTCATGTTTACACATTCTTATAAATGTCATATCTTAACTCGTGGCAAGTATGAAGACTTACTTGTTTGAACCATAAGGTTTATGTAATATATCTGCTCCCATTTTCAGCATGTGTTCTACAACTTTACTTTGATCCTTTTCTATTGCCATCAGAAGGGGAGTAAGTCCTGTATGTGTTTTTAACTTTGGATCAGCACCACCTACAAAATGAATAAAGCAATGCCATACAAAAATTATCACATTATTTTGTCAATTAAAATTACAAATGACAACACACTGAAATTCAAATCATTTAAAATCTATAAAACTATTTCATCAAAATTTTATTAACAGTTCCAAGTCAAAGAATAGAAATATAAACAAAAACTATTTAAAAAACATAATTCAGACCGGATAAACAAAAATTTTTTTTTCAAATTCATTTCTATTGGTATTTTTTTTTTTTTTTTTTTTTTCATTGGTTTTTATACAGCAAAATTAAAAGATTTGAAAATGCTGTTAAAAATTGACATTAAAAGCTTTAAAAAACTAAAATTATCAACATGACTTGGTTTATTGACATTTTTGCAGCGAATAGAACCTCAAATACACCTATTAGTGACAGTACCAACTTTTAATGCTACAATGTCTAGTACAGAGGGTACCAGGCATCTTCGTTTGTAGTCTTAATACAAGGCTACTGTGAGAGAAATAATCATACTTTCTTATTTCCAACTAATAGCTGATACTGTAATAAACATTTTGATATACATTACATATATGTGGGAATTCCAAATGTTATTTAGGGTACATGTATAACATTGAAAATGAATGTAGCAAAATTATACAGAAAACAGGTACATTGTACAATTAGGTTTACTTGGCACCAAAGATATGGATTTCTGATACAGCTAGTACAAATAAATGAAGATATGTGTACTTTTTTAGGTGCCTAGCAACAGGTCATAAAAGAAAATGAGATACTCTTTATCACACTTTTATACTTCACCAGAATAAAATAACAAACTACTTTATTTAATACATATTTCTACATATTAACTAGAAGAGCCTATGTTATCCTTGAGTATGGCATGAAAAAGAAACCAAATGCTTGTTGTCATACGAACATCATTTAGAGCTGCAATGCATATGGCTGGTTGAATCTTGAATCTCATTATAAACCCCACTTCACTGATACTTAATAAGTCATCATTCCATACCATTTATAAGTATGATTAGAGCTTCCACATTGCCAGTCATAGCTGCTATATGAAGTGGTGACACATCATACATGTCTGATTTATTTACATCACATCCCTCATTAACCAAATATTGTAATACCTCTGTGTGACCTGTAAGTAACAAAAGTATTCCTATTACATGTACATACACCAGAACCTGTCTAAACTGGACCTCTTTTGGGACTGAAGGTTTTGTTTGGATTAACAACTTCAATGGCATTTCATAAGTCATTTGAGACAAATGATTACAAATCAATTTAGTGTGTCTGTTTATTTTTTATTTCATTGTGACTAGTGATGTCGTGATTATCGCCGATGATCGATTGTTGGACGACGGTCCTAATAATCGATCATAATCGACATCAGCGGGTAGTTTCCAGATTGTAATCAAGTACATTTCCGGTTCTGCTGCTAAAAACAACAATGGTGGACAACGATCGAAAAATATATCGTATCCAGACACGATACGATATATGAGATGTGAGATGCTTTGGCAAAGGTCAGTCTGTCAGGGCAAGGAGCTATCTGGCCTTTAACTAACAATCACTAAGCAAGAACATTTGGCTTTAGCAATGAAAGTATAATTTATATTCAGCCTTATTTGTTACTGAATACTGATTTACAGTCACTAAGTAATTCTGATTATTAATTGATTAATTGATCGATCAAATATGCCTCTACGATTATCGATTATAATTTTTTGTCCGATGGGACATCACTAATTGTGACTCACCTTTAAAGGTAGCTTCATACAGAGGTGTTACTCCATATTTATTGCTAATATTTTTATTACATTCATATTCACACAAACACTGAAAAATGAAAGAAACAAATTTATATACATGAATGTAGTTCATATTACAAATGCTAGATTATATCAATTTAAACACATAAGAATTCACTCTCAATGAAAACAATTTGTTTAAGTTGTATCTTACTGTTTTTGGTTTGAAATTGTTTTGAATTACCATTTCAATTTACATATATTTCAATGTATTTTCACTAAAATCATACTAATTTTCCATTTAATCCAAAAAACTTATGAACCACTGCCAAACTACATAAACACAAAATTTGGCATTAAGCCTACAATTTCTAAAATGTGAATTTTATTATTATACTACTAATTTGACCTAACAGTAATTTCAATAATTTTTTTTCCAGAGTTAAAACAGCTTAGAATAATAAAAACAATACATTAAAATATTTTCTCAATGATTAATCATATTAATAAGTAAATGATGACATTACTTTAACAATTGGTAACAGCCCCATTCTTGCAGCAAGGAATATTGGAGCATGGTCCTGACTTCCAACATTAACATCACAGCCAGCCTTGATAAGTTCTTCAACTGTTTTAACATCCCCAGTTTTTACAGCTGCATACAGAGGTGTTATACCCACATTGTCTGTTATAGTGACATCAGCACCACAATGAATTAATTCTGATGCTAAATCTGTCCAACCATTTTCAATAGATACTAGTAATGGTGTTTGATGTACATACTGTGTTGTCTGATTAATACTAGCACCACAGTTTATCAAATGTTTACATATTTCTGTATAACCATATCGTGCAGCACATGACAAAAGTGTATCGCCATTTTCATTATAGCTGTCAATTAATGACTGAATTGACAAGTTTTTAATAGAAAGCGCATCTTCAACTTCTTTTGTGGTTTCTTTCTACAAAATACAATGCATTCATTTATTATAATGATTTACATTTAGTTATTTGTTTGTTTCAGTATCTCGTAAAAGTTAGGGAATCATAACATAACAAGTACCACTGTTTTTACTAAATAAATTAATAACTTTTGTATACAATGTAAATATTCATATTCATATTAAAAAAAGAATTATTCAGATATATTCAGTATAATATTAGAATTTAGAAGTATTAGTATATAACAAGTTTAAGAATGACAGCATTTCAAAGTACATGCATTATGCTCATCCTTAATGCCTCACTAACCTTTTACAAAACTTGCATGTTATAATAATAATAATTGAAATATTTTGACAATATTTTGGTTGTTTAATTTTCTATGCTTAAGTAGCTTGAGTAGCAAAGAGCAAAAATCAAGACAACTGAAACATTGTAGAGCAAAGTATCTACTATGATATTTCACATTTTAAAAAGAAAATTCAAGTGGAAAATACAGTAAACTGAAAATTTTTACCTGTAAAATTTTCACAAGTAGAAAATCTATTGTTTCAATGTCGCCTTGTTCACAAGCTATGAATAATGCCTTTAATCCAAGTTGCTCACTTAGAATATCTGGTTTACGATCTAGTGTGTTTTTAATCAAAACCAGATCTCCATGAACAACAGCTTGCAAAAATCTATGTGCTGGTGTATCATTTACAGATATGATCTTTTTTCCAGGTCTTTCTTGAATCAAAACAAAATCCATATTGTTTTAACACAACAGCAAAATGTACCTTCCAAATGAAATGAAAAAAAAAAGATAAACCATATCTATCAATGATTCAATATATTTCTATATTATATGATATAGGTCCCATCAAATTTTGGTATTTGGTTTGGACATAAAATAGAAAATTCTTGCTGTATACTTTTTCTCACCACCCTGCATTTTCATGCTATAATGATTTCACTTTTGAAAAAAATTACAAAGTAATTATTACGGACTAAACTAATTGAGTCATGAAGTACAGCTATGATCTGAAGATGATGACCACAAGTCTGAAACAAGAATAGCTACCATGCAAGTAAAATAAGTAAATTCATATACTTTATCTTAACTATAACATATGCATGATTTTTTACAAGATACATGGATCATGTACCCTATCAAAGATTTATGTAACCTGAACTGCAGACAAAGGGTAGATAAATCTTTGACATGGGGTCATGTTACCTGCAAAAAAACCTTTTTGATGTATTTGTCACCCTTCAAGATACATGGATCATGTACCCTATCAAAGATTTATGTAACCTGAACTGCAGACAAAGGGTAGATAAATCTTTGACATGGGGTCATGTTACCTGCAAAAAAACCTTTTTGATGTATTTGTCACCCTTCAAAGCTGCACTAGTTTAGCTTTTTTAACTTCTATTTTGTATTTCATGAGATTTTCATATTTGTTTACTGCAACTAAAAGATAAAATGTTTTATCCTGTGTACAAGTTACTTCTTTTACATTGCATAACATTGTGTGTGCTTATATACATACCTTGGTAGATTTATGAATATACAAATCGTAATACATTTAAATTACACTTGCAAGTTAACAAATCTATGCTATATCTAATTTATATATATGATAAATTTCTTTGAAGGGTGACAATTTGACAAAATATGTTTATGACTACTGTTACCTTATGTTAATTTTTAGCGTACAAAAATAACAATTTATACAAATAATCCGTATTTATAATTATACAACAATTGAAATGATATCTGATGTGTTTTTAAAATCAACTAACATTACTTGTCAATCAAATTGGGTTACATTTTCTATTTATATTCAAGAATCAATATTTGTTTACCTGTCAGGCTTTCCGATACAAATACGGACATAAAAAAATTAAAAATTGTATCACTTTTGAAAAATCTACATTTTGCATGTCCTGACATGGTATAAAAATTTATCTCAACATTACTACTTTAACAAGCTAAGCTATAAACTTCCAAAGAAAAGATTTTCAATTTGCTTTACAACAACAAATCTTTGATTACTAAAATTATGCATACTAAAAACAAATTTAAAATCACTCAAATCATGTCAACTCGTGCAATTTTTAGTGTTAAGATCATTTAAAATTGATTTACCTGATTTTAAATTATTAATATGTGACTACAGTAGATGCATTTTGTAAACAGTGAAGACTCATGGGTCGCGACCCGATGATCCAATCATTACATAATCATCTGATCAGGAACAATTCAACTATCGGGCAGGTGCTCGTTCTTGTTGCCTCTTGCATTAATGGTGGTTTTTACAAACGACAATGACATATGCAATGTATTAAGATATCATTAGTCTATCTTCCGCAAACCCATGCTAGAAATCGATGTATTTTTGGGGTCAAATACTTGATGTTCACGAAAATGACATCATAATGTGATTCATCGTCTGCCACGAATAGATATTTTTACTAAATGCGCATGCTCATTTCAACTTTATCCGGGACATTTTCGGACCAAGATGGCGCCGATTGGCGAGAGAAATGATACGATGGGTTCGGTTGCGGCAGATGAAGATGACAGTGAATCACAAAATTTATGGTGAGGAACATGTCGACACAACTTAAAATCATTCAATGCATTTGATAGTTAATTTTGTTGATGAAGCAATCAGTGCATAGAAAATATGGTTGTAATGACTAAAGAATTTCAACATAAATTATGGGAGAATGGGGGTTGACCAGATTTCTGAAAAAATATTTTGCTTCTGTAGCAGTTGTTGTGCAGTCGGAAGTTTCGGTTGTACAATAATTAAAACAGCAAAGAATTAAAGCAAACATGTAAAAAGTTGTCTATGCAAAATTTGCATTTGCTTTCATTTGATAGCACATGTTTCACAAAAATGAAACTATTTTTTCATCTAATTGATTTGAAAATCTTTATATTAATCTTTTACAGTATAATATTTTTGGACACTTCTTATTGGTTTTGTTTTGTAAAGTAAAAAAGAATAAACTACAGATTTAGTCAAACAATACTGGACATGACTACCACTGTTGTCTTGTGACTGACATCTAAAAATTAGTGCAGGAAAGAGAAAAACTGCAGCAGCCAAATTGTGACTACTGAATCTGGAACCTTTCCAAAAGCAGGACACGCTACAATATCAGTATATTGGTTGCTGTTAATTCTCACCTGCAGCAATGATTCCTTTTTCAATACAGCTACATTGGTTCAAACAACAATGTTCAAGCTTGAAACCAAACTGCTGATCAGCTACTTCCCTGAGTCGGCTGAACAACAATGTTCAAGCTTGAAACCAAACTGCTGATCAGCTACTTCCCTGAGTCAGCCATTCTTATTATACAAAACAAATGGGAAACAGATTACCCCCATAGCCTTTCCATTACTTATCAGCTCTAATGGAATTAATAAAAAATTTTAAAAAAAGCACTTGGAAAAAATCTATTATGATTTAGAGCCTCAGCGATCAAGTGCTCTAAAACATTCACTTAGGGATCACCTAAATTCTAATCCCACTTGGGCAGATCCTAGTGTGAAAAAATTTTTTCATTTTACTTGCTGAGGGTTTTTGGTTTTCTCAGAGTACTCTAGTTTCCTCCATTATCCCAGAACTGACTGTCCTAATATAAAAAAAAAAATTAATTGAGGGGTAAAACACTATTTTAAGATAGAAATTTCAGGAAACTGGAGCATTATAAATGATTCACAAAAATATGCATAAAACACGATTGCTTCACTCTCTAATCTTGTTATAATACCCAAAAAGTATTGTGATATGAAACAATATGCAGGAAACTAGTCATTTCTATTTTGGTATGTGGTTACAACCATGTTATTTAATAAAATTACTTGTTATAAAAATTATTGCAATATTAGTTATATTGCAATTCTTAAATTGGTAAAGTGTGAAAGCCTGCCCTAAGCACAAAAGATTTTGAGTCATACCCTTCAGCTTGAATGTGATCATCTACATTGGTATCAAACATAAAGATTTATGATAAGACACATAGACATACCATGTATTTTTTTGTTTCTTTGGTTTTTTTTTTTTTTTTTTTTTTGTTTTTTTTTTTTCTTTTTAAATTAATCTTTTAAAAGCCAGTGATATTTTAATATTTATTTACTTTTAGGGCTACCATCTTGGGAGAAGTTCAATCGAGTTCTGCATCTCAATTACCTTCCACAAAATCAGTATTAGTACTTGGTAAGTAAATAAGATCATTGTAGTTTCTTAAATATTATCATTAAAACCAGTAAATGTATATTCAACTGTACATGTGTTTATTAGTGGTGTTTGATTGATTTAAATGATCAATTATGGTTGGTTTGTAACTTCAACCAACCAAGTATTAAATCATGAAAATTGAAATTTGTTACCAATTAATCCATCCTATCAGGAATTTCAAAAAGGTTTTATATGAAAGAATGGTTTGAGAAAGAAGTAGGCTATCCATTTAACTAAAAGCTTCACCTACAGTAAAAGTTCAGTTGTGTTTAATTGATCAGAATAAAACTAACTGGCAACTTTAAAAAAATGTAATGGACAATTTTAGCTGGATACCAGCTTTATTAAAAGTTTTGATTGAAAACTTATAAAATGAAAATTATTTTTGCAGGAGATAATGAATGTGGTAAAACCACTTTAATAGCAAAGTTACAAGGTGTAGAAGAACCTAAAAAAGGCTCTGGACTGGAATATTATTATATAGATGTACAGGATGAATACAGAGATGGTAAGTCTTTAACTTTGCCTTGCCTTGGTGGTAATAGAAATTATAAAAAAAAAATCAAACACAAGCATACCAGTTCATGTTAAAATCACAATCCCAAAAGCAAAGTGAAAAGTAAAACTGGAAAATTAGGTTAATATGAACATGCTGAATTCCTCCAGGAATGCTATGAAATGGTGAGCAACTCATGTTGAGATAGGTACACCCTGTACATGTGAAATCAAAATTGAGAATGAAAGGAACATGGAACAGTTGACATCTAATGTATTAAGGATAATTTTGGATATAGCAACATCATTTGTATCAGCAACAATGCAATGACAGCTATAAAACTTTTTTTCCGAGTCTTGAAAAGCCTAGGTTTACAATAAATCTATGCGATAATAAAAACCAATCCATTAATGAATATCTCTGTTCATTCTAGAACTAGGTTAATTGGGCCCAACTAGCCAAGGCTTTTAGTAAATTGAGACCATATTTTCAAATCCGGTGTCAACATAACATCATTGATCCACTTGTCTCAATTTTTTTTTTTTTTTTTTTTTTTTTTTCGTACTTGTCATCCATTCAGTCACATATTTATGCTAATGTGGTGCATATCATTTTGGAAGCTGTGTTCAAGTTTTAAAATAGGAAATAGAGCAACAGAACCATACTTCCACAACCCTCTGCAGAAATTGAAAAGATTTACAAAAGTTGACCCACAGATTTCTTTGGGTGAGTGGCACAAGGGGCCCCTCTAGATTACTTGTTAAATATTTATTAACAAAATTTTTTTTATTTTCTTGTTGCAGATCAAGCAAGACTAGGAGTTTGGGTGTTAGATGGAGATCTTAGCCATACAGGATTATTAAAATTTTGTATAACAGAGGAAAATTTTGCACATAGTCTAGTTTTATTAGTAACATCCATGACACAACCATGGTCCATAATGGAAACTTTACAAAGATGGTCAAGGATATTAAATGAACATTTAGACAGGTTAAAAATATCACCTGAAGATAGGAGAGAATATGATGAAAGTTGTAAGTTTTTTATATCATTTATCTTCATAGTAAAGAAAAGGTTAGTCTGTCGGAGCCATTAGGCTCATTAGGTCAGTGAGTGTCCTGGTTTCTTTGACATGAAGCAACTGGAAATAAAATACTCCCACTTGAATGGGATGTTGTTTGTTCATCGTCTTATTTTGCTGCTGGCTATTTATTTGACAACTAGGTGGTGTAAAAAATAAATTTCTTGATCAATGTCATACCATGCAGCCCAACTAGGGCTTCTATACATGATTCTTAAATCATAAGTCTGGGACCGTAACCACTCGGCCACATGTATCCACTGGTCATGTGTCTCTTGTTAGTCTATAATTAGTTTAACCTTAATATTTGGATACCATTTTTTTCATTTGTTATTAGTGTCAGTTGTAGTTCTTAATTTTACTTTTAATTACAACAAAATGATGTACACTACTATTCCAGTAATGGCATTCATTCATGTAAGCCATACTGTTTAGAACAAAAGTGAATGTTTAACAAGGTTGATGAAAAAATATAGCTTCTAGCAATTTTTTGGGAGACATGGAATTTGGTATCAGTCCAAAAAAGACACAAAGAAAGATCATGGCATCAGAATATACAAACTGGAGACAGAATTGGTTGTGTTTTGATATTGTTTGTGAAAAATATTCTTAGCCGTGAAAAAAATATCTACACACAGAAAAATTGTTTTTCACTAGGTTTAATGTAGAAAAGAAATTTTATCTGTAAAGTTTTTTGAGCCAGATATTGTTGACATTATTTAAATTTTTTTATATTTTCCTTGAATAATAAGGTATCATTTGTTTTGCACATTTCTCACCCACTAATTATTGATTTTCAATTGACATTATCCTATCACCACACCCCACATGTGTCTCACATAACCTCCCCCAAAATGAAATGTATTATGTTTCATTACAAGTGATGTATAATGCAGTTAAAGTAATATAATACAGTATTATAGATTATGATTCAGAAAATATTGATTTGAAATCACTTATCCATGTTAAATTAAACCAGTTTGTAAAGATAAATACACTCTTGACAAACAATAACACAGAATTATCTCCCTTTGTGATGATATATTAGGTATGTGTAACAGGTGCTGATATCCAGTTTCATTGATTTTCATTAAGTCACACCATACAGACATATGTAGGTCAACATATGTTGTCAGATACTATTGAGTACACTGGATTTATTTATTTATTTATTAATAAAATCTTGGATAATATTTGCACTAGTTACAGATATTTTTTGGTTTAAAAAAATGATCATAACATAATTATCTCTTTTCCTTCAGAGGCTCCATCTGCTGAACAGTCACAAGCTAGAACTTGTAACATTGCTTTTCAACATTTGGGTTCAAATCTCATTCAAGAAGATCCTAATATGAGAAAGTTTGTCAGTTTGCTAGCCCTTGGCAGTGACTTTTCTGCGAGTACTCCTGCTTGCTTCAGCATCCCAGAACTGATTTAAGTGAAATAATTTTGACATCATTATTCCAATAAACTGTTTTTCCTTCCTTTTGAAAAAAAAAATACTTCAGCTTTCATTAGGCCCAATGATGAAAATATTTCATTGTTAGATTTGATGAATTCGATTGATCTTGATGATTTCATACTGCCTCTCACCTAACTTTCTTTATCATATACATAAGCAATATTCTAATAGTTTTACTAATGCAATAATAGTGTAGCAAAAATAGGCATATCTCTCATCAGTCAAAATATGGCAGATTGGGTGTGATAACCATATCCATATCACACCTCATCTGCCATATCACACCCCATATCACACCCCATGAAAAAAATCCATATCAAGTAACCCAAGTAATCCACCACTTTGCAGCGGTACAAAAAGAATCCATTGCTTAGAGGGAGACAACTCTTAATAATTCATTTTATCTTGTCATCTGCTGGTCATGGACCCAGGTAAAAAAAGTTGTGCAGTCGCTAGGTGTACAGAGAATATAATACTTGGGTATAATATACTTATTAGCTTAAAAAGATTGTATGTATGTGATAAAAAGGTATGTATATGATAAAAAGGTTATTACATGGCTTTTTTCATATCACACCTCATATCGGCCCTACATCCATATCAGCCCTTTGGCTAAAGCCTTCGGGCTGATATGGATGTATTGGGCCGATATGTGTAATATGAAAAAGCCATGTAATAATCTCTATGTATCAACCTGAGATCTCAATATCATATCTAGAAATGATATAGGTCAAAGTTTTTTTTCAGATATTTTATACTAAGTACATGTATATTTTTTATGAATTTTATGTAACTTTTTTGTATTAAAAAACCCTATGTATATATAATATTGCAGTAGTCAGATTTTTTCAAGAATACACAGAGCCAGAAGAAGGCCAACCAACAAGCAGTCAATCAACACACAGACGGGATGTTAACCCTTTACATCCTACAGCTTCTCATACAGATGAAGATAAAGTACTCTTACCCCTAGGAGAAAACACTTTATCTCACAACCTGGGTATTCCAATTGTAGTAGTTATAACAAAGGTAGGTGGTAGAATGCTTACCTTCAAATTGGCGGTTGGGTGGGGGGGGGGATTGTTTACTTGGAGGATTTGCTTTTTTGTTTTTTGTTATCACAAGATCCATATTTTCAATATAGGTGTCCTGTGTTTTGGGGAACTTTGTTGGCTAAGTTGAAATCTCTACGCCACAAGGGAGACTTCGATGGCAAAATGGCCTTAAGTGAAAACTTGTAGATAGCATGACCTCTCCCCTCCTAGGTTACAACCGCACTCAATGCAGATCCTTGAACAAGAAGTTTGTCATTTGCTTCGTCAAGGTCCATGGTATTCTCAGGGCACTCTGTTTTTCTCTAACATTTCTAAACTGACTGCCTTGCTATTAGTAAAAGAAAGTTGATTTGGCATAAAATATTATTTTGGCACTTCATTTTAATCACTCCATTCCATTGAATGCTAGAAGATTGTATAAGAATAGACGTTTTTTAATAAAACCTTATCTCAACATCGCTTTAACTTTTAATAAAGCTGAGTGTTACAGTGCTTATTTCCAGAATATGATTAGTGGAATCGGCATTCAGCTGAGTCAAAATATGTCTCAAAATCTTAATACCATGTATAATAAATTGTGAGTGTTATGTTTTAATATGATAATATCGCATCCTGAATACTAGAAGTCAATTTTTAAGTTCCATGATGCAATTGAAATTTTCGTTTAATTTCACTGCTTATTGAAGGATTCTTACATGCCATGTTTTATTTGTATATTTCAGACAGATGCAATCTCAACTTTAGAGAAAGAACATGACTATAAAGAAGAACATTTTGATTTTATTCAACAACATATTAGGAAATTTTGTTTACATTGTATCCTTTAAAAAGTTAATATGGATGATTTCAATGACAAATTGAAAATTATGAAGATTTTACATGCTAATGTATGTCTACATTTTTTACATATTTTATTTTAGTTTTGGTCAGCTCATTTTCAATTAGGTTATCTAATTATGTTTCAGATTCCAAAAATAAGTTCATATTCAGTTGAATGTTTTTGTACATTACATCATTTCAAATATTAATGATAAAATAATTTTTCTCATTAATATATCTAACTTGTCTTACTACTGGTCTGTACTGTACTAATGTGCACTAATGGCTACTTTTAGAGTGCTAATATACATGTACTTTCCTATAGGCTACAATAAGGAAGAACCCTTTTTTACTATTGATTGACTAGGGTCAAACACACAGTTGTAAAACATCTTTGATATCACTTGGCCAACATAGCACCATAAGAAAGTTGTGTAATATAATAATAATAATAGTAAATACAGTGTTGTTTATTAAAGTATCACACATCATACATCAATAAATACATCATAAAATACATGATTTAAACAAAATTATAAGCATAAAAAGTACCTTTTCATATATAGGACCCCAGCCTAAAATTGCATATTTATACAATATAAAACAAAATCCAGATTTTTATTACTGATTAAAAAAAGCACATCTATGTTTAAACATCTGAGTTAAAAACTAAGCAAGGATTACCCATATATTACTATATCTTCAGATTTCTTTTAGTGAAGTAAATTTAATCTCCAAGTTAAACTGAAGATACGTAATCTTGACTATGGCATAAGACCCCAATTCAGTCACTCTTCAAATAACCTAGTCTCTCAACAATATAGAGTCTGCATCGGTTATCTTATCTTGTTAATTTACCTTAACTCTTACCCACAGATGGCGCTGCACTATTTTACACATCTGTCAAAGAAGACAAAAACTGTGATTTACTATATAGATATTTAACACATAGAATCTATGGTTTTCCATTTAATTCCCCGGCATATGTTGTAGAAAAAGATAGTGTTTTTGTGTGAGTATATCATAAAAAATTCATATTTTCCTTTAATATTTTATAATTGTTTAATTCTTCTGTATTCTTTATAACAATTTCTACAATGTCTTTCTGTTTAAAAAAAATTAATAGATAAATAGAATAAATAAATAAAAAAATAAAATAAAATTAAAAAAAAAAACAAAGAAAAATGCTTCTACATTAGTAAGACATTCTAATTCGGTGATGTAAGTTCTAAATGCAGTGGGTTAATCTGAAAGAATTTTCATTATTATCTACTTCTGTTTCCTTTCATGCAATGTGGAGCAGGTAGAACAAATATTTTTGTAGGAATGTGTTAGAAGTTTGAGATTTTATTTCACTTCAATGTGTAGTTGTTATTTATCTGATGCCTTATCTAAGTCATGTGGGTTTTTTTTTTTTTTTTTTTTTTTTTTTTTTTTTTTTTTTTTTTTAAAAAAAAAGACTTGCTTGGTAGCTCAACTGTTAAGGTTATCATGATTAAATTTTTCATTATGTTAATTTATTGGTTTGCCATTTCAATGAAGGCAAAATTCCAGTCTTATCTTTTTCAGTTTTATCATTAATGATGTTGAATTTTTACATGGATCTTTCTTTACTATCGACATCCAAAAAAAAAACCTTGCATGCTAAAATTTTGAATAACTAATACTAACACTTGAAATATGTAAGTCAATTTTTTTTTATTTATTTATTACATATTATATATTTATTATATATTGTTAATATTTTGAAGTCCTACTGGTTGGGATAATGAAAAGAAGATCAGTATTTTATATGAAAATTTAAGTAGTATGAAATCAGATGATATATATGAAGATGTTATAGCAAAACCCATAATGAGAAAGGTAGCTCTCTCTCTTGCTCTCGCTCTCTCTATCTCTCTCTCTCTCTCTCTCTCTCTCTCTCTCTCTCTCTCTCTCTTTCTCTCTCTCTCTCTCTCTCTCTCTCTCTCCATTTTTTGCATCTTACTGGTAGTAATTATACACTTTGATTAAAAGTTTGTAAACAGACTAAATAATGAATTAGAAAAAAATTATATCTGGATGTAATCTGAAATTTCTGCTAATTAAATTTTAATAAGTGTTTTAGCTAACAGTAATTCTGCTCAAGTTCAGAATCAGTGAGATATCTGATATTTGTTTTGGAAATTTTGACTACGAGGTTCCGAAGTATTGTTGTTTCTTCATTAGTATTTGCTAGTTAGATCTGTAATAATTTGGTGCATATACAGTTAAAAATTAAATAGCTTTCTAATATTCTCTCTATATAAAACTCACCTCATTTTTGACTGAGGCAGTAAACTCTCTATTTGTGTAACAAAGGTAACATTCATCCTGTTAGTTTGTCTACAACAATCATATACCATTTGTAATATAAGCACCTGTTTGCTGTTTAGGTTTTTTCGATGAAGTAGATGTGCCAACAAGCTAGCTTTATTTTGACAGCTTGTGATAACATGTCTTTTAAAGAATGACTTTTTGATATTTTACAGCCAGTACAAAGAGATGCAGAGGTTGTAGCAGAAGATGAACAAGTTTTCTTAATGAAACAACAAACACAGCTCAGTAAAGCACCAGCACCTGGAGCTGCAGGGGTAGGTTTTTACTGCTTAGGCCGACATGATGATTATTACATTCTGTAAATTTTCTTTTTTTTTCCACAAACATGCCAAAAAAGTTTGAGGGTTTAGGAAATACTTTCACTAGTCTAGTGAATGCTTTGTATCACTATAGTTTTGGCACAAAAATAGAATTTCCATAAATTACAAATGTGTCAATTTCTGCAACATCATCTATATCTGGTGATGTTTGATTTAAGTGAAATACTCTCATCTTGAACATAAAACCTCAATTTTCTAATTCTCTATTAAAAGGATTTCATAGAAACCAGGATTTTATGGCTTCGACTACCGGGGTAGTGAACCTTAAATTTAAAATAGCAAACTCTATTCAGTAATGTTTTAGGAATTTGTAGGGAAAAGTTTTTTTATATATAATATATATCTTTTTGAATTAACAAATATAAAAGAGACAAACCTGTAGTCTGTAAAAAAGCATTTAATTAACACTTGACATCCATTTAGTAAATCCTTTTCCTGCATATGTTTTGATACACTGTTGGATTCATCATAATTGTACACATTGTTCTTGGTTACATACCTTGCATAAAAGATATCATCTTTTAATAGGAGTCTCCCGTTCGACCTCAAGGTACTAGTCCAAAACCTTCAAAGACGGCGTCTACACCAATGGTGGCAACTAGTTCACCCAAAAAGGTAAGTACAAACAAATCCATTATATTTTGTACAGTATTTGAATTAAAGATACAGACACCCTTTTTCAAAATTATTTTTTTTATGTAAACTTTCCAAATATCTTTGCAACATTTTTTTTTTCCTTTTCTGAATAAAAGCTATCTGTTTTAGTCAAATTAATGTTAAATTATATCCACAGTATGCAGTTCAATGTTTATACAATACTAAAAAATGAAAGATAAATCAACCAATCAACAAAAAAGTGAATAAACTGATGAAGTTTTGAAATGAAAAAAAGATAAAACTAAGAATCTAAATTAGTGTATTATTGAACTATTTATCATTCAATACGGAATTCAGTTACTTTTTGAACAGCGGGGACTAAACTCTGAAATTGTAAGCCTAATTACAGGTTCCAGATCACCACTGTGAGATATATCCATCAACCATATGATATTCCTTATTGTCTGTGTAGCTCTATGAATTCAGATAATTTGAAATAGAATCAGTTTCTTTGAAAGTGGCACTAGTCTATTTATAATGTAAATATATAATGAACATTTTTCAATTCCATAAAAATTGAACATGCTACTCAAATGTTTGTGACTAATGTGTGGTAAAAGACTAAATTCCCCCAAAAGTTTTACCTGCCTAACATAGTAACAATTTAAGTAATAATTTAACTAGTGGGATGGAATTGGGGAAATAAAGAGTGAAAATGTGTTGTTTATATAGTCATAATAATAACTCACCGGTTATATAAATTCACACATGATTTGTTGTTTTTTGTGGTGTGATATCTTATACTGAGTTTAGGGGATGGTACATTATTTATTTAATACAATGTAGATTTGTTTTTATTTTGTTTTGTTTTGTTTATTTTATTTTAATCTTCATTAAGATTTTCTGTTTTTGTTTGTTTAATTTAGAAAGTGGTAAGTTTAAAACTAACCAGGAAAAAAAACCAACAACTTCATCGTTATTAAAAGTCCATTTCATTATATATAATACTTTTCATCTGCAACCAATATATAGAATTTTCTCTTTAGGGTCTTTCATATATACCACTTTTTTCATGTTCAATTAATGACATTGAGTCTATTTTTTCATTGTCTTTCATGTTCAATTAATGTCATTGAGTCTATTTTTTCATTGTCTTTCATGTTCAATTAATGTCATTGAGTCTATTTTTTCATTGTCTAATATATACAGCCACCAATTTTGCTATTAATGTATATGAAAACAGATTAAAACTGAAGCTTTAAATACCAGTATGGATGCATGTATGGAAACATACACTTCAAGTCTGTTTCACCTGAATTCTCATCATAATTTTTTAGAGCTGTATGCTAATTTGTGCATTTTTTTAACATTGTATATGTGGCTAGCATTAGAGAATGTAACACCTTTTTTTAAAAGACTAGCATAATTTAATATGCTAAATTAGCACAAGAAATCATGGTTTATCATAAGCTTTCACTTGCTCTTAAAATCTTTAAAAATTTTAAAAAAATTTCCCCAAAAATAAGTACCAGTTTTGTTTTTTAATTAGAATTTTGCAGTTTTTTCATAAGAATTAACCAGACCTAACTTACAGTTGTCATCTTCTAGCTGATGGGCTGGTCATTATTTTCAACTCTAAGGCCTACCCTTTTTAGCCATCCAGTTTGTAGAATTTCTACTTATTTTTAAATCTATCTACAATAATTGAAACAACAAATAGGGTTGTTGTAGTTGCTGTTCATAGACAAGCTCTATGTGAAGTGAGGAAGTAGTTGTTCTTACTTACACATATGATCTGTTTATTTGGCTAGTTTGTTAAATTGACCTTTGGCCTGACTATATATTGTTTGCAGTATAAATTATATATATGTACATATAGCTTGATAAATTTGATCTGATTAGTATTTTTATATTGTATGATTTATGAATGAAAAGGCATTATAAAATTTTCAAAAACTTCAAGCCATCAAGATTTTTATTGAATTAGCTGTCATTCCAAAATTCGAGTCAGATTTGCAAAAATAATTATATACTCCAATTCTTATTTTAAAAAAACAAAAAACAAAAACAAAGTGACTTAAAATGTTGAAATTGATATGAGGAGTTGAGAATTTAGTATGACCTGATTTTGAAATACTGGTGTTTTTTATTTAATGACAGCAATTAATTATAAATAGTCTATCAGACTGATGTGAGGATTTTTTTTACCAGTAATCATGAAAACATAATTGAATTTCATTACCGGTACTCAGTATATATAGATTTGAGGTTTAACTATCAGGTCAGACTTAATCAGGCTATATATATACTTCATGAATCACAAACCAACATTAATTTTATAGTCTATCAACAGTTTTGATATTAGTGATCATAAAACCAACCTCTTTCGTGACATTATAACATGTATATTTTTATACGTATGATATATTAACTATCACTTTGGGTGTTTAGTAATGGGTGATTGTGGAGTTAGACTTTTGTAATGTACAGTACTGTAGTTATTTTACTAAGTAATTGTCTCGAGTTAAAAAAAAACGACTTTTTTCCTAAAGCAGAATATTTTTCCAATCCCTCAAGATGTAATTAAAATGCTTAGTCTTCTAATTGTACTCTCATATCAGCCAGCCTACCCTATTCAAAAGATGTCCCTCAATGTTGAACATATCAAGGTGTGTATAGATGTGTGTGACTTTTCCTATTACATGTAAACCTGTTTTTTCTGCAGAAATTGTCAATTTCTATATACATGTAATTAATTTCTTCAATTTTTTCCCCTCAGTTTTTAATTGTTCCATAAATTCATACATTTTACCGTTTCCTATATAAATATCTTTTTTAAAATTGTTTCATAAATTCATACATTTTGTCGTTTCCTATATAAATATCTTTTTTAAAATTGTTTCATAAATTCATATATTTTGTCATTTCCTATATAAAGAAATAAGAATAGGTGTTATATATGGACGTTATAGAAAGTTTCGGATATTATATCACCAGATTTCTTTTATATACTCAATGCTAGTATTAGCACAAATTGTATTTTTTCTTTTTTGTATATCATACACTATTCTGCTTTTAAATTTATATATATATATACAAAATTATTTTTATATAAATCTTAGCTGGTCATGAAAGATTTTCAGTAGGTATGTGCTAGAAAGGAAGATTAATTACAAACAACCTTTGTTAAGTTTTTGAATTTTTTTAATTCAGAAAATAAAACATTAGTAACTAAATTACAATAAATCTATTGTAGTAAAATGATTTAAGATACATTTTAAGATAATAAGGATATGTCATTATTTCAGTATTCAGTCATTTTCTTTGATTAATTTTAATTTCCATTTTACAATAATTTTGCATGTTTGTTTTATAACTGACCATGAATTTCATCAAAATTAAAAAAGGAAATTTCCTAGATATCTACACGCAAATATATGGTGTTTTATTATATAGTTTATAAAAATGGTAATGGCATAAGTACATTGATATAACTGAAGATTGTTATTGTATTGGTTTGGGAAGGAATTCATGGGGTTTATATTACTGGTACTAAGGTACTAACACCTAGATAGAGATAGTACAACTTTACAAGTTACTGGTAATGATAGAAAACTTCAAGGATTTTAATCTCGGCAGTGATTTTGAATTTTGTTGTATAATATATGAAACTTGACTTTATGAAAATAAAAAACAAACTTATCAGCCTATGTATATTTTCAAGTGTTGATGCTTCATAAAGCATGTGATGTTATCAAACACTTCAACTCTCTATTTTCGTGCTTTATTTCTTTACCTTTATCATTTAAGCATGCTTTTTGAAATGCCGGTATTATTTATTTTTTTTGTTTTTGCTTTTGTTTTGTTTTTTTTTTTTTTTTTTTTACAAAAAATCTTTTCAGTTTGTAGGATGATATCTATGATATGAGTTTTAATTTTAAGCATTGCAGATAGAAAATTTCAGTGACATCTTCAAGGTGATTCACAGATTTGGTCATACAATTGATTAGAGTACCTGCATTTGTCTTCTTCCTTGACATAATTTCAGACCTGGATTAAAAAATTTTTGTTGTCAAATCATGAAAGTGTGGATTACAAATTCTATCACTATTTCAAGAAATTGCAAATTTCATTTTGAAGTACTGTAGAACACACACAAAAAAAAAAAATTATTAACAGAAAAAAAAATTGTCGCTTTCTCTATGGATTAATACTCATATTTTAAAGTTTTCATAGTAAATGTAGCAGTATGTGTTTGAAAGAAATTTTAACACGAGGTTTAATTGAATTCATGACTTCATCTTTTTGCAAAATCATATAAAAATAAATCTTGAATGAAATAAGTGATCTACATTGTACATTAAGTTGGATGAGTTTGATAAATACAAAATTGTAAACAATGAAAAAATAAAAACCAAATATTTTACTTAGAAATTATAAAAACAATGCATTTCTTAACTGTGAATCACCTTCTTTAATTTGATTGAAGTGTTACAATGTAATAGTGCATGCAATCAAACTTTTTTTTCTGTAGATCTGTATATTAAATTTTCTGCTTTATTATATTTTTTCAGTTGGATGCAAAGAATCCTGGTGCACAAGCTAGTGAAGGAATGTTAGCCAATTTCTTTAATAGTTTACTGAACAAAAACCCAAGAGCTCCAACAAATTCTACGTCAAGAGCAGGTAATAATTATTGTTACATTGTAAGGTCGCTTTACTTCATTTATTGGGTGAGAATTTACCTTATTGCCAGATATCTACCTTGATACAGTAGGCAGGATAAGTCTGAGCCCATTCAACATTGTGTATGTACCATTTGGCTTTGACAAACATACCACTCAAAAATGACAAAAGTCAATACTTGTTAAAAAAAAAAAAAGGACTCTTACAAGAGTTATTAACCACATGATGTCAAATTGCTGTATGAATTTTGTTTTTGGATTTTTTTATTCATCTTTTTGTATTATATTTAAAAGAAAAGCTTGCATGGTTTTTAGCTCACCTGACCGAAAGGTCATGTGAGCTTATGGCATGGCGCAGCGTGTGAATGTGCGTGCGTGTGTGCGTCGTTAACACCTATTTTTGACTTCTCCAAAACTGCTGGACAGATTTTAATGATACTTGGTCAGAAGCATGTATGGGCCGGTGCAATTTAGATTTGTTCATAGCGTTGCCATGGCTATAAAAACTAGGTCAAGGTGACCTAGGGGTCCAAAAATCTTAAAAAATCTTCTTCTCTGAAACCGATGATGGGAGAAAAAATCTGATGTGATACTTGGCTTCTCTAGGGTCTTAAGCCTACAGTTTGTTCATTTCATGAAATTTGGTCGAAAAATGGGTTACGCGTTTTTTGCGTTTAATTTTAAAAATTTTGTAAAATGGCTTCAAATTGTTATAACTTGACTATTTGAACAGATAATGACATAAGGTTTTCAGTTTTGACTTTTTCTTGAAATGACCTTTAAATTAGGGTCAAGGTCACAAATCAAGGTCATGACCTAATTTGTGATTTATGCAGTTTTAGGCAATTTTCTTGCAAATATTAAGAGATATATGAAATCAAAACAGTGTTAAAATGTTCAGCATGACACAATTCAAAAAAGTTCCAAGTTTCGTAACTATAGGATAATCCTTGTAGGAGTTGTTGCCCCTGAAATGTTATTTTTTGGCTTATAAATACTAAAATTGTGCATAGCTTGAAAACTTTAATCTTTTTGTATAGGCATGTTTATTAGAATATTGTAGGTATTGTGACAACAATTATTTTGATATATGATTCAAGGTCATATGTTAAAAAGGTCAAGGTTACAGCTGCAAAAGAAGACATAAATTGCTAATTATTTTTCAAAATATTAACTTTTTGTATAGGCATGTATATAGAATATTGTAGGCATTGTGACAACGATAATTTTGATATATGGTTCAAGGTCATATGTTCAAAGGTCAA
Source organism: Tegillarca granosa (assembly GCA_029721355.1). Classification (NCBI taxonomy): domain Eukaryota; kingdom Metazoa; phylum Mollusca; class Bivalvia; order Arcoida; family Arcidae; genus Tegillarca; species Tegillarca granosa. The sequence goes on along the minus strand of CM056603.1, from coordinate 30,024,715 downwards.
GGTTACAGCTGCAAAAGAAGACATAAATTGCTAATTATTTTTCAAAATATTAACTTTTTGTATAGGCATGTATATAGAATATTGTAGGCATTGTGACAACGATAATTTTGATATATGGTTCAAGGTCATATGTTCAAAGGTCAAGGTTACAGCTGCAAAAGAAGACATAAATTGCTAATTATTTTTCAAAATATTAACTTTTTGTATAGGCATGTATATAGAATATTGTAGGCATTGTGACAACGATAATTTTGATATATGGTTCAAGGTCATATGTTCAAAGGTCAAGGTTACAGCTGCAAAAGAAGACATAAATTGCTAATTATTTTTCAAAATATTAACTTTTTGTATAGGCATGTATATAGAATATTGTAGGTATTGACATGACGATCATTATGATATATGGTTCAAGGTCATATGTTCAAAGGTCAAGGTCACAGCTGCAAAAGAAGACTTAAATTGCTAATTATCTTGAAAACTATTAACTTTTTGTATAGGCATGTATATTAGAATATTGTAGGTATTGACATGACAGTCATTTTGATTTATGGTTCAAGGTCATGTGTTTAAAGGTTAAGGTCACAGCTGCAAAAGAAGTCATAAATTTCTTATTATCTTGAAAACTTGAACTTTTTGTATAGGCATGGATTTTAGAATATTGTAGGTATTGACGTGACGATCATATATGGTTCAAGGTCATATATGTTCCAAGGTCAAGGACATAGCTGCATAAGTATACTGAAATTTGTTAATGATTTGGAAATTATTCTCTTTGCATTACAGTTACTTCATGCATATTATATAAGCTACTTATAAATGAAATGTGAGTGGATATATTTCTGATTAAGTTTAGTGGCTGTTTTTAACTTGAGAAAACTTGTTAAGTTTCAGTACCAATTATATTGTCTTTTGCGCTTTGCAAACAATTTTGGACATATCCTAAGGTGAGCGTTAAGGCCCATAGGCCTCTTGTTATTTATTTGTTTGATTTTTTTTAAATTTATTTATTTATTTATTTATTTATTGGTATTTTTTATGCATAACAAGTGTATACTTTAATTTTTGTAAAATGTTCAAATTCTATAAAGTTCATTACAGTAGCCATATTCTCAAAGCACTCCCTCAAAAATTAAAAAAAAAGAAATGGAACTTAGGAAAAGGGAAAAAAATCTGTGGTTGATAGACATGTAAATACAGTATATCCCGGATATATTGAACTCGCATATATTGAACTCCTGCATATTTTGAAGTGACAAAAAATCCCCTGCAAAACACCTTCTTTTTATGACAAAAAAATCCCGCTTATATTGAACCCACTTATATTGAATTCCCGGTTATATTGAACACTTTTTTGGTCCCCACAAGAGCAAATTCTATGACTTTCACCCGGATATATTAAAGTGGTATTTTGAACGGAAGTGTGACCAATTTAGTTGAAATCATGCTGGTTACCGTCATTCTGTGTAGGTCATATACGGGGTCGCAGTAACTGATTTTAACTCATAATTAAAGACAAGTATCGTACATAGTGAGTACTTTTCAAGATAAATAAAAATATGATATGATGGCAGATATGTTTTTGTTAGTTGTTTAATTTAATCTTAAATAACAACATGGCATCCACGCCACAGAAGAGAAAAACTATGTCTTTAATTACAAAATATGAACTTATAAACGAAATTGACAAAAATGTGAAATCACAGGCTGTAATAGCAAAATATTTTGGGATAAAACCGAGTACTTTAACAATGATTTATTAACAAAAAGATGTAATATTGCAGGCTTACAAATCGGGAGAGTTTTCACCAAAACAGAAACGTTTTAGATCTGGAAATTATAATGGAATTGAGGAATGTTTATAAAAGTTGATTACAAATGTCAGAAATTAAAATATAGCAGTTAGTGATGAAATTCTGATGAATAAATGATATATTGAATTTCAGATATATTGAACTATTTTCCCAAGTCCCCTCAACTTCAATATATGTGGGTAATACTGTATACTGATTTTTCAGAATACATGTCATGGCTTAGATTGATGATATAAAGATCATTTTTAGGTGCACCGAGTTTATATCTGCATAGACAAAAAATACAGGCTACAACAAGAGATCATACTAACGTGGGGAATATCCCAAATCTCTTGTTAAACAGACCCAAGATACCAGGTACAAGAGAACCAAAAAGAACTAAATTTAATGAGAGATGGCCCAGAGGTATCACACACACATGCTGGTTTCTCGTCTGGTGTTTTCTAACCTATCGCTGATGTAGTGCTCAATATTGTAGTGATACAAACCTTATTAATATAGAGTGCATTTAAATATATTTTTTTTTAAAAAAAGAATAATGAGGGTTAATTACAGTAACGGTTTTCGATGTATTTGTTATATTGTATAATTTGGTTTGAAATTACAGGAGATAATGAATGTAATATTTTGTGTAATTTGGTTTTACATTTTGGGAGATAATGGATTTTAAAAAAACATATTTTAATATGTGTGTGTGTGTTTAATTTAATGTTTTCAATTGATCATTATTAAAAAGAATAATGAATAAAGAATTTATGCTAATACGTTGAGTTTTTAACTCATTAAAAAATTGAACCTGTTTTTCTAATAAATTTATTTTAAGTTAGGACTTTTAAATACATGTGTATCCATCTTTGAGTGTCACTAGTATGAGCTTAATTTTTTTTTTTTTTTTTTTTTTTTTTTTTTTTTTTTTTTTTTTTTTGCAATTTTAATATTTTGATATGCTTGTAAAGGTTTTCATCAAGTGAAAGAAAAAAGTAAGATTTTTTTGTTTTAATCAGTAGCTTTCCAATCACTGCTTTTTATGATAGATTTGAAAACAATTATTAGTAAACAACACTAGAAATTTTTCAATGTGTGTTGCCATGCAGTTAAAGTTTACACTAGATTTGCCAATTTTCAGCTTCAATTTAAAACTTGATGTGTCATTCTGTGAGAGAACAAGAGATTGTAGTTAAAGTGTTTTCATTGGTCTATTTAAGGCAGTTACATTTATACAGCTCTTTGCAAATTTTGCAAAGGCTGTCATTTCATTTCAAAGTGTCAGCAAATGATACTCTTTTACATCAACGTAAGATAAATGGGTGCTTTTGTTTTGATTACCCAGTCACTTCAAGACATTAATTATGCTAATTGATGTGTTTAGGTTCATCATGTGATGTCAAGTTAGGGGACCGTTTGTCTTTATTTTGGACAGTTCTAACATTAAGAAAACATTGAATAGTTCCAAGTTAAACAAATTTTAGGTTTAAAAAATCAACAAAAACATCTGTAATATAATCAATTGTTGTTTATGTGCAGAGGTAGAATAATTTGAAAATGAAGCACAGCAGGTCCATCAGACTTCTACAGTTTGAATTTAAAAATCAAAAAGTCTACAGACCTGGCACTCCAGGAATTCTAAACCTTTAAAAGTTCTTAAAAGTTGATAAAAGAAAGACAGGAAAGTTTAAATTAAAAAGAAACTTGACATAACACAAAAAAGTATAGAGTTTCAGCTAGAAAAGATGCACTTTCCTTTTCAAAGACTTTCTGAAGCAAACAGTACAATCTTATAAACACAGGTCTCCAGTATCTGCTAGTTTCACATCTAGACTTGAGTCGTTCACTCTGTAAAAATTTCTATCTGTATACTAGTATTTAAACTCTCTCTTCTCAACTTTCTTTTTGCATGCACAATGAATATTATATATCATGAGATACTGTACTTAAGTGCACTAGCACTTGTATTATAATTCTGGTACGAGTGTCATTGTTTAGTATAAAGGTTTTAGTGAATGAAATGTGCAGGTAAGCTGCACTGCTATTTAGGAGTTGTTAATTTTGTTATTGAAAAGCAATTTTTTTTTGACTACAAGTGTTCAGTGCCAAAGCAAATCTGGGTCATTAGAAGCACTGAGAATGATCAAGGGACATCTGTAATACACACTTTCTTGTAAGAGAGAAAGGGGGGGGGTGGCTAAACAATTTCATGAAGCCATTTTAGGAATTTTTTTAAAAGAAATCTTATGATAAATTTTGTAAGTTTTTAGTATAATTATGCAGTCATGGTTTGAAGTGTTGTTTGGGGTTACAGATTTTACTAATTATATGTGTTACTGTATAGTAGCTTTAAGGTGTTTGTTGGGTGAATGATTTAAACATGTGTTGATTGAAGTTAAATTTTTTTTTTTAATTTTTTTTTTTTTTTTTTTTTTTGTTAAAATCTATATAAAGGAAGAGTGGAGTATAGGTGATTAACCCAAGTCAGATTTATTCACTTATATTGAGGTGTTCAGTTCTGGTATGGTGTAGAAAATCAGAGTGCCTACAGAAAACCACCAACCTTCAGCAAGCAAACTGACAAAGATTCTCATACCTAAATCTGTATTGGATGCTTTTGAATCCAGGCAAGGAGAACGGATGTGATCCATAAGCATTTGCTTTAAGACTACTAGGACACCTACTCTTCCATAAGAAAGTAGTGCTTGTATAATGCAAATGAAAAAGTACTAAAGATCACATGTATTTAATTAGTGGTCCAGATATGCACTATTCTCTTGGTTTTCTTTATTTCTTTTATTTATTTATTTATTTTTTTTTTTCTCATTTTATTTATTTATTACATTTTTAAAAAATTTTTCATAGGTTTTTTTTATTATTATTATTTATATGTTTTCAGTTGCTTATGCTAAAAAGAAGTCCATGATTTTTCTACTACATACAAATTAATTTCTTTTCTTTTTGTTATTTGTTATATTGCTCTGTATGTTTTAATACAAATGTTTTAACTGAAAGAATCAGCATAGCAAAAAGTTTCATTGGTCCAGAATCAGTACTTCTACTTTTTACCCTTTTTCCTGTAGATTTTCCTGCTACTGGTTCAATTTGTTTATGTTCTGAATATAATGCAAAAAACTCATATTTATATTCTATTATACATGTAAAAAATATCATGGAGGTTTAAAAAAAATTTGTCAGTGAACAAAGGTATGTATGTCTAATTTGATCTTTTGATAAGTAGGTATGAAGTAACAGTGTGTTTGACACTAGTCAAGAATCTTTCTCTAAGCCATTTATCAAGGTGGTCAGTTCAGCAAGTCAATGAACTGATATTCTGTCCCACTCTGAGGATTTAGTAATATTTTAACTTCAGCAGGGAGAGGAGGTGTGTGTGTGATCCGTAAGTACACTTTAGACCTCAAGGCTTCCCTGTGATGGGGGATTTATTTGTAAAAATGAAAAGAAGTTAAGTCTTTGAGAAGAGCAGAGGTCTCCAAAATCAAAACTAAGTGGAATTTTTGTGCTTAAGAGTACCATATAATTCCAAAATGGTGCATTTGTTTTCAGATAAGATTGGGGTAACTTAGAGTAAAATCTCTATACATTTTTGTTTTCAGATAAAGCTGCAGTAACAAGAGATGCTACAGCTGAATTAGAAAGACTTAGAACAAAGAAACCAGCCGCTGATGCTAAACCAAACGGGCCTGATCCTGCTGCCTCTTGATACAATTTATATTATATATACGGATGATTGGGTTGTACATACAAAGACAGAAAAAAATATCAGTGCTCATTCATGTGTAACAGTACTGTTAGAATGTCGACTGATATTAACCAGTCACATGATGTTCCCTCAGAAGACAGATGCTTTTTTCATCAGAAAAGTTTCATTGAAGGGGCCAACATCACTAAGAATTCCTAATTGGAGATGGGAGGCTTATTTATTTATTTTAAGTCCCAGAGTTTAAAATATTTATGTATATTTATCATCTCTGAATGAATGTAGGCACAGAAAATAACGCATGTGCAAGTGGGACAGTCTTGCTACTTCCAGATTAATTTATGTCACTGTGTAAATAGAGACTAAAATGCAAACAGACAAAGAGTTATTTCCCTTGTGATAAAAATTGCCTGTGTATAAAGTATCGAAAATGTAATTTTATTTTTTGCATGCAATATTATGACTGCCCAACTGTCTAAACCAAGGAGTGAGTTAAAAATCTATAAATGTGTGATATATTCCTTTCATTCAACCTTGAGATCAATTTGGTATTATCCAAAGCAATTGACAAGATCATACCACTTTGGATCCAGAGGAATGAAGGGATATGAGAGAACTAATGTTGAATTATTATAATTGCTATAAGGTTAATTTGAGACATATATGTATAATGTAGTACTGATAATCTGGATCATGTCAGGTCAGTAGTTACACAATAAAACTGACTTTTCGCATTTCATCTCAGATCTTGTACATTAGTTGTTTAACCTGCCTTCCCTTGTTTATGGTACATTCCAAAAGGTTCCTGCTCTTCCCCTTCTTTCATCTAACTGCCATATCATGGATGTTGTAGCACTCAAAGCATTATGTTTTATAAAGAATATTGAAATTTGAAAATTAGTTCATGTTCTTCCTCATCTTTTATCACACTGCCATATCATGGTTGATGTAGCAAAAATAGTTGAATAATTCATGTTTATACGTATAAAAGAAAAAATAGAAATAACAACACATTTTCCAGGATTTACACTGGGAATAAAATATTAACATTGTTTTTCAGATATAGAAAATTTCTTTTCATTAGAGAAACAATATCATCTAGGGTTAGGGAATGTTATGGATTAAGGAAATTTGAGTAAAACATATTTAAGATGCCAATAATGGGGAAAAAAAATAACTAGAATGTGGTAGATCTGGGATGAAATATGTAACAATGGGACACAGTAGCAATAATAAAAAACTAATTGACTGTACAGTATATAGGAGAAGAAAAAGGAAAAAATAGCTTGTAAATTAGCTTATATGTATCAAAGCTTATATAAAAGAATTATTACATTATTGTGGTTTAACCATAATGTTTATTGTGTCATGTGAACACATACAGCAGAATAAGTTGTTTTTTGTTTGTATTTAAAATATTGCTATTATATGGTAATTGTACATTGTTTATTCTCTCCAATATTTATTTATGTTTTCTTTTTGTGTAGAACCTGAAATTTATCATGTTATTAATCTGTTGTTATAAATGTGTGATGGCTCGTTTCTGATCAGTTTTGAGTTGCGATATAGCTGTCTTGGCTAGTTCACAGGGGTTATTATCTCGTGATGAAAGACAAAAATTTTCAGACATTTCAGATAAATAAATGCTGCACAAAGATAGAAAACTGTCATTTTAACTCTGTTCTTGGACTTCTGAATTTGAAATTTTGTTCTTCTGAAAAAAATTGTAATACAATTGTTATTTTTATAAAAAATGGTAACTAATTATAGCAGTAGTGCAATTTTTAACAATGTCAACTTCATGGAAGAACTGTTTGAATTAGCCAATCAGCCTTGTCTTGACGAAAATAATCTGAACTACGGAAATGAGCCATTATAATTATTGATAGTTATTATTTTTGAAAATACAAAACTGTTCAAGGAGTTTACAATTATCATGTATTTCATAGATTAACTATAAAAAAAGGTACTGGGTTTAACAAGAGTATTTCAATGTATAATTTTTTTTCCTTACCAGTTTCTTAGTAGCTTACAACATAAGTGTGCCATTTATGTGTCTTCGGAGATTGTATAATTTTTTGTTACCTGGCAACTCATAATATATGCAGAGGAAACTATGTTTGTTTTTAGATGTAAACTTAGCACATTGGTAAAACAAGATGCCTTTAATACGCACAATGATTCTGCTGTAAAAGTTTTTTGGTAGAAGTAATTTAATGTAACCTAAATTCTATTTGACAACTGCATTGTAGCAATAATAATATTTAAAATTTTACAGAAGTTTTTTTAGTAGGTTCAAGTTAATACTGATAATAGAACATTTATTTTTTCATCAGAAGAAATATTTTCTAGAATTATTGGTAGATTCACAATGATACAGATAAAAGTCCAAAATCAACTTTAAGCATGTTTTATCAAAAATGGCCCATTCAGATCATTGCTAAAACACTTTTAAAATCTGAGAGTTTTGCATGGAATCTGAATTTTGAATACTTAAATGACCACACTATCGCTTTTTTTTTTTATAACAGTGGTGTAGGAGCTTATATGATGACCTTAAGTAATTTTTTTTGGCTTGTACTTATATCTCCAAGCAGAAATGCCATAGCTTTTTTACCGTATCTGCCATTTTCAAACTTTGAAGAAAATCGTCTACAGTTTTACATTTGACTAAAAGATTCAATAAGCCATTTTGTAAGCAGTGTAAATTTACAATTTTTGGTCACAAGAACAATGGGGAAGTCAGCATCCATATCAAACGATGTCAATGAACAATGAATCATTTAACTTGACTGAGGTCAGCATCTGTTGAAGAGAATAAATAATTAAAAGTATGAAACAAAACTTTCAGGTACTGTTTTTCCACTAACATGTATTAAAATGTTAATGTTAGCTATTTAATTGTAATTCCTAAGAAAATCATGATTTATTTAACATATAACTTAATAATATCATATATTACATATCTTATACTCTGAAGGGGTCACGTCGGATTTTAATCCAGGGAATTTTGCCATCAGCTAATATACAATGTATGGGCATTCTGTATGGAAGGAAAGATAAAAAATGAAATTTTCATTGACAGATGGAATTTACTTGTAGAAATATTATATGCTATTAGAATTAATGGAATTTAGTCAGTTTGCATAATTTTTTTTTACTTTTTCATGATTTGTTATTACTGCTTTGTTTGTAATAGTTTAAGTCATATAAGCTGCAGTATAGTGCTAGAGTCATAAAATAGTGCAATAAGATACATAGTTAAAATGTTTGTACATTATAATACATTGCATAAAGAACTGCTTATAAACATTTCCTGAATGTGTCCTAAACTGACCAACCTCAAGCTCTATAATTGTGTAACTTAGTTGAAGGTTTGAGTTTTCATTTTTAGCCTAGCTTAGCCTGGCCTGGCCTGGCCTGGCCTGTACAATATGTGTAGAGATTTTGACAAACCTTAATGTTAATCTTATTATCTGCATAGATAAATAAATAATGAATAAATAAATGCTAATAATTTATTAAGGACTTTATGTACAGGCAAGCTATGATGTTCAGCTTCTAAAAAATTTTTATAGCTTGTGTTAAAGGCATTTCCAGGTAAATTTAGAAAATTATTTTCTTCTCTCTCCTACCCGACATCATTATGTTTAATGTGAGTAAATGAGATTTAAGCCTAATATATATGATAATATCATGTCTGATACAGTATAACCTCAACAACTCAAATCCTCCCAAAGCAATTTTATTTACTTCATTTTCTTACAGTATCTGTTACTACCCTAACAACCTGTAAACCCTAGATGTAGTGTGGTTTGCCAGCATACCATGATATCCCCTAACATTTGTGTGGGAAAATTATTTCTGTCGGGTTGAGACTCGCAACAGTTAACATTTTCTTGAAAGACATTTTTCAAGGAAATCGTAATTTAAGCATTTTCCGTAACATTGCTCACAAACATTAGAGGGATTTGATTGTATGATGCACACGAGAACCCTATTGAAATTATTGGATCATGGTCTTTAAAAAATTTTAAGGTTGGGAGTTGAATTCATTCAGAAAGAACATCTTTAAAATTTAAAATAATATTAGTTAAATGAGATTTTTCATCATAAAATTTGAATTAATTTTGATTTTTTTTCTGTACTTGAATGATTGATTTATGATTTGACTGTATGTGAGGCCTTATAATATATTTATATATTCAAGTAATTATAAAAGTAAATATCTATATTTATTGCGATAATTGTTATACTTGGTGTATAAATGAAGATTTAATTTGCGTAGAAGTTGAATGTACATACCATTTATTTTTTTGTCATGAGGCATATGACTTTAAACCACTAAGGTTAATTTTTAACATGTAATCTTCATCCATTGGCTATAAACAATGCAGATGAACCAATTAAATTCAAAAACAAGACAATACCAGTTATAATGATAGCAGTATTTGTTTATGTACCTAAATTTTTAGGTAAATTCTGTAGAATCCAGCCACTTTATACAAACATATTTTCACTATTTTTTCCTATTTCGCCCAGTACATTATAAACATGATAGCTAGGATTTAAAATTTGAATTGAGAAAGTCCAAATAGAATTCAGTAATTTTAAATTGATTACTTTCCTTGTTGTCACAAACCTCTTTTTGAAAAATACATTTACTTATGTTCTTTCTGGAATATGCGGGTGATTTTTATTTTGTGATCAAATTAATCATTTTACCTCAGTGAGTTTTGTGTAGGTGCTATGTTCCAACTCGGTAGAGTGATTAAAAGCCTGACTCACTGCAGACAAGTTTTTTGTCCCCTTCTCTATTGTAAATGTGATGGGAAATCTCCCGTCCATCATCTTGCTTGTTCTAGGTTGTCCCTGGTTAGAAAAATATGGTCTTTGGTGTTATACAATGTGCTTACTGTATTTTATTATATTAGTGTTCTATGCATATTTCCTTTTAATAATTTTTTTTTTTTTTTTTTTTTTTTTTTTTTTTTTTTTTTTTTTTGATTGATGACATTTGGTTTCTGAAAATCTTTTAAAATCTTAAAGCAATGGCATAAATAATATGTTTGTTGTCATACATGTATCAAATTGCAGTGTTGGCACTATTGCATTTCCTCATGGATTAATGCATTGATGTTTTCAAATGTCTAGCCACAAAGTGGTCTTTTTCCATCCAACCAACCTTTCCTCTCCCCCCCCCCCCCCCCACACACACACACACACACACACACACAAGTTTTAGTTTGAAAAATGATTTTTTTTTTATTGATTAACAAGTACTCCAAAACATTATTTCTTGATTAATTTATTTGTAGCAAATTTTAGCAAATGCCTGTCATCAAAAAGTGAATTGAATTTTTGATTTGTTGTTCATGTTATCATCTTTCAAAACCATTCAAAAACAACATTTCATTTTTTTTTTTTTATAAAGCTTATACATTTATTTCAATTGTAACACTTGCCAATACTAGTGCGTTTTAGTAGTGTTTTTACTTACCATTTAGTCACAGGCTTTAGAAAATACAAGTACTTATATATTAATAACTTTATAGTAGTCAGATGAATCACTTGTTGAAAAGTAATACACAATACACTAGAACTACCAATGTTCTTAGCTTCAGGATGGTCAATTTTAACTCACCTGAACCAAATAGGTTAGGCTTGTGTTTCTGTATATCAGAGCATCTTGTGTCAATATTTGACATTTTTTGTTATAGATCCTTGTTTATTAGCCAGATGTGCAGATGAGCTATGTTGTCATTTTAACAGCTCTTTGAATTTTCAGTTCAGCAACACCTAGTCACTATCATACAGTCCATGTTGTAATAACAACCAGCTATACAGTCTATGTTGTCATAACAACCAGCTGTATACACTTGTGTATGTTACACATCATCACTCTCAAGAATAAAGCACCAAATTGAAACATTTGAAATTATACTAGACAATATATTTAGATATATAGATGTGTCCATTTTTTATTCTCTCATATTTTTCCATTGTTTTTGTTTATATTTTTAAAAATATTTATTAAACTAATAGGATTTTTAGCTTAGTATGGATTTCATTCTGCTGTCTATCTATATTCAGTTTTATATGTTGTCCAGTACAAACATAATGAAGTTATATCTATAAAATTATATAAAAGTGTTGTTTTGAAAAAGAAATACTAGTTTGATAACATAAAAATCTCATTTCTGTAATACTCTACCAAGTTCTACTATGTAAGTTTAATTTGGTGTTCCATTTGTTACACATAATTACATTGGCTGTGTCATTATCCAATCAAAGCTGTGCTTGTATTTGATGTTGGTTCTGCTGTATGATTAGCCAAATATTAAGCATGGGTAATGGAAATGTACTTGATTTTCTCTTAAACAAATAAATGTTTCCAAAACTGATGCAAAAAAATTGTGTTTGTGTTATTTATTAAGTTTGTGTCTTTTTTCCTTGTGGAATTGTGTCTCCAAGTTTTGGGTTAAATTAACTTGCAGAATTTGGGAGTGCTCTGGAAAACAGTACATATTACTTGTCTCTTCTTGTTGAATGGTGTCTCCCAAGTTTTAACTGAAGGAATTTAGGAGTGCTGTGGAAAATAGTACACATTCCTGGAAAACAAGTTTTCTAAACAAACCATTACAATGTTGAAGCAATCAACCTAAAATAGTGAAATTTGTTAATATCAGATTTGAAGGTTATGTTTTATGGAGCGTAGTAAAGCTTCATTATAATACTCTTTGAAAATGTGCCTCATAGCTTGCCAGAGTAATTTGCTAAACCTTTTTATAACGGTGACAATGAATCAAGGTTTTAATGTAAATTGTTTCCCATCTAAGTATTATTGTATTGATTCCATTGTTTCATTTATATTCAATCTGTAGTTTTACATGGCATGGATGTCATGTTCTTGCATTGTTAGTCTTTAAGTCTGTGTCTATAAATAGGGGCAATAAGAAATTCCTGTTCACCCCATAACACTTGAACGGTATGAGGGGTTTCATGGATGTAAGTCAGAAGTGCAAATAACAATGCATGAAGGTCAAGATCACAACATGCAAACATGCAATTTTTAGCTCACCTGACCAAAAGGTCATGTGAGCTTATGGCATGGCATGGCGTTTGTATGTGCGTGCATGCATGTGTGCATGCGTCGTTTACACCTATTTTCAACTTCTCCAAAACTGCTGGACAGATTTCAGTGATACTTGGTCAGAAGCATATAGGGGCCGGTGCAATTCAGATTTGTTCATGTCATTGCCATGGCTACTAAAACTAGGTCAAGGTGACCTAGGGGTCAAAAATCTTTAAAAAATCTTCTCCGAAAGGCATAATCGGAGGAAAAATCTTATGTGATATTTGGCTTCTTTAGGGTCTTGAGCCTATAGTTTGTTCATTTGGTGAAACTTGGTCGAAAAATGGGTTACTCGTTTTTAGCTCACCTGGCAAAGCCAGGGTGAGCTTATGGAATGGTAATGCGTGCATGCATCGAGCGTCTGTAAACTTTAATCTTCTTCTCTGAAACTAATAGGCCAATTCAAATGAAATTTGGTATGAAAGGTCCTTAGTTGCTATAGATTAAAAATTGTATCCGACATGTCCATCCTAAATCCAAGATGGCTGCCATTACTATAAATAGCAAAAACCTATAAATGGCCATTACAGGTTTATTTATATACCGATTTTGTTGAAATTTGAAACGTAGAAAATAGATGTCGGGGGATTGAACACATATAACAGGTTTTGCTGTAAGATTTTTTGTCTTTGCAATAATTACGTAATATGCAAATAAGGTTTATTTTTAGCCGAAATCTTTGAAAATCTTTTTCTCTGAAAGTGCATGGCCAATTGAAATGATATCCAGTGTGGAAGGTCCTTGTGTGGTATAGATTCAAAATTGTATCCGACATGTCTGTCAGAAATCCAAGATGGCTGTCGTTACTATAAATAGCAAAAATCGAAAAATGGCCATTTTGGGTTTATTTATGTACCGATTTTGTTGAAATTTGAAACATAGAAAAAAGATGTCGGTGGATAAAACATATATAACGGATTTTGCTGTAAGATTTTTTGTTTTTGCAATAATTACGTAATATGCAAATAAGGTTTATTTTTAGCCGAAATCTTTGAAAATCGTCTTCTCTGAAAGTACATGGCCAATTAAAAGGATATTGAGTGTGGAAGGTCCTTGTGTGGTATAGATTCAAAATTGTATCCGACATATCTGTTGGAAATCCAAGATGGCTGCGGTTACTATAAATAGCAAAAATCTAAAAATGGCCATTTTGGGTTTATTTATTTACGGATTTTGTTGAAATTTGAAACATAGAAAAAAGATGTCGGGGGATAAAACATATATGACGGGTTTTTCCATACGATTTTTGTTTGTGCAATAATTACGTCATATGCAAATAAGGTTCATTTTTAGCCGAAATCTTTGAAAATCTTCTTCTCTGAAAGTACATGGCCAATTGAAAGGATATTGAGTGTGGAAGGTCCTTGGGTGGTATAGATTCAAAATTATATCCGACATGTCTGTCAGAAATCCAAGATGGCTGCCATTACTATAAATAGCAAAAATCGAAAAATGGCCATTATGGGTTTATTTATGTTCCGATTTTGTTAAAATTGAAACATAGAAAATAGATGTCAGGGGATGAAAAATATATTACGGGTTTTTCCATACGATTTTTGTTTGTGCAATAATTAAGTCATATGCAAATAAGGTTCATTTTAAGCCGAAATCTTTGAAAATCTTCTTCTCTGAAAGTACATGGCCAATTGAAAGGATATTGAGTGTGGAAGGTCCTTGGGTGGTATAGATTCAAAATTATATCTGACATGTCTGTCAGAAATCCAAGATGGCTGCCATTACTATAAATAGCAAAAATCGAAAAATGGCCATTATGGGTTTATTTATGTACCGATTTTATTTAAATTTGAAACATAGAAAATAGATGTCGGGGGATAAAACATATATTACAGGTTTTTCCGTATGATTTTTTGTTTGTGCAATAATTACGTAATATGCATATAAGGTTTATTTTTAGCCGAAATCTTTTGAAAGTACATGGCCAATTGAAAGGAAATTTATGATAAATAGTGCTTGAAATAATAGAAAATAAGGATATTGCTAGTGAGTTTGTTTACATTTTACTGATTGGATATATTTAAAAAGAAAAAGCAAAGAACAATATAAGGGTATTCCAGGTGAGCGATACAGGCCCTATTGGGCCTCTTGTTGCTTTTAATTTTAAAAATATCTTAAAATAGCTTCAAATTGTTATAACTTGACTATTTGAACAGATATTGACATGGGATTTTCAGTTTTGACTTTTTCTTGAAATAACTTTCAAAATGGGGTCATGGTCAAAGTTCAAGGTCATGACCTAATTTGTAATTTTGCAGTTTGAGGCTATTTTCTTCAAAATTTTAAGAGATATATAATATCAAAACATTGTTATAATGTTCAGCATGACAAAATTTTGAAAGGTACAAAGTTTCATAACTATATGATAATGCATGGAGGAGTTGTTGCCCCTGAAATGTTATTTTTTGCTTATAAAAACTAAAATTGTGCATTAGCTTGAAAACTATTAACTTTTTGCATAGGCATATAAATTTGAATATTGTAGGTATTTACATGACGATCATTTTGATATACAATTCAAGGTCATACGTTCAAAGGTCAAGGTCATAGTTGCATAAAAAGACTGAAATTTTTAATTATCTTGGAAACTAACTTTTTGTATGGCATGTATATTAGAATATTGTAAGAATTGATATGGCGATCATTCTGATATAAGATTCAAGGTCTTACTTTTAAAGGTCAATGTCATAGATGCATTAGAAGACTCAAATTGTTAATTATCTTGAAAACTATTAACTTATATATTAGAATATTGTATGTATTTTGCAAATGATTATGGCCATATCCTCAGGTGAGCGTTAAGGCCCATTGGCCTCTTGTTTTTTTTAATTTTTTTTATTTATTTATTTATTTATTTATATATATATATATATTTTTTTTTTTTTTTTTTTTGATATTCTAATACGAATCTTTTTCATAAATCTTAAATATTATTAAGAAATTTATGGTACTTGTGAAAAGCGCAAATCTGAAGTCTACAACTTGAAAGTTTGAGTTTTTGGTTATCCGTATTTAGCTAAAATGTATTGGTAACATTAAAATTGAAAGTGCAGCATATTACTACAGTAAATTGCCTCCTGTGATGTCTTTGTTTTCGGGCCATCGGAATCATTTCTTGTATTTAGTGATAAGATTTTTCATTTGAGTACAAACAGATTGTTGTAGGTGTATCTGTACAACGAAAAGAGAATTCTTTATGATAACGGGTCAATTGTGTGGTGTCCTTTTTAAATTTTTTCTTATCAGCGGCTATGTGGGATATTTAGGAATGTTGGTAATTTCTATAGGGAAAGTGAAAGTAGACAATACACGTGGTTTAACTCAAGTTATGTGCAACCAGTTATCCGACAGATTTCGGGTATTCATATAGCTGGGATTTGTACACTTGTTTCGAATGATAATAATATTTAAAATGAATTTTTAGGAGTAATTGTAATTGATCTTTTGAAAAACATGAATTATAGTCTTTCGGTGAGGTTAATTTCAATAAAATGTTCTTTTACGTTTGTAAATGTCATGGTAAATACTATTACTAGTATACAATCATTTGTATAAAGTGGCCATAACGTAAAAGATTGGTGTAATGCACTTGCTTACAAATCGCAACGCCTATCGCCGCTAAGATTCGAATTCCACCCTGGATAGAATTTAGCGTGACAAAGTAGTTCGCATGCCGAGAGTCGAATTATTTTGGGAGAGAGAGCACCGGTTTCCTCCACCATCTCTGATCTGATTGCTTCGATATAAGTGATAGAATCCACTGAACTGTATATTCATAATCCGTGTGCTTATGCATTTCACGTGTTGAAAGTAGTAAACTTTTCAGAAATTCGTTCCACTTTCACATAAGATAAATAGCTATGGTGTTCCGGTTGCTATTGATCTCTTGCATGCTCTTGACAAAAACTTTCAAATCGCCTACATTTTGCTACATTGACTTGGTATTTAAAATTAAAAAAGTCACTCTTTTATTAGATTCTGCCGAAGGTCGGTGTTTTTCTCTGATTTTCTCCACCATTCCAGAACTGAATCCTTGATATAAGTCAGAAAATTCTGTTTAGGGTGCAATCTTTTTAAGATTATTTCATTGTTACAAGGTATTACAAATTTAAATATTGAATACGACGTTCCCATAATAGTGAAATACAGAAAGTAATGCACTGTGGATCTAATGCTCTATTCCAACCGTCTCCAATGCTCACCAGTCAAATGTTCGTGTTAACCTTTTATGATATTTTTGTCTGTGTGTCGTCCATTGTTCTTCTTGTGTCGTTTTCAAACCAATTATATAAACTAATTGCATTAAGTGTAAGAAGAGTTACCAATCATGCGATGTGGTTTGACCTTGACCTTTATTTATAGTCAGCCGTGAACCAAAAGAACAAGAAACATGAAACGTTATGTTCAACTTCTGTACCTGATGGGCTGGCAAGTTTACGAAGTTTTGACTTTGGCTTTTTATCAAGGTAATCGTGGCCTCATACTTAAACCTTTACACGACGTTTTCTCAAGAGTCAAAATGTCAAGAAGCCTTAACTAGCACTAGAATATGGATTGTTATTTAGTTTCCATAATTGCTTGCCACTGATCTTTGTTCCAGAAATACTTTTATCTTCGAACAGTTTCCTGATGCTAATTGAAACGCCAAGATGTTAAAATGCAATGCATGTATGACAACCAAGCTTACAAAATTGGTTGAATGACCTTAACCTAATTTTAGAACACGATGGCTTTAAATAGAAAACCACATCATAAATTATTATGATTTTTTATGTTATTGTTTTGAGATAATTATTATCTAGGTCCATTTCTCCTGATTTTTTACAAATAATGTTTTCTTTAGGAGTATTTGAAGAAAAAAATTGGCGATGTTTGCATGGAATAAACATACTAAAGTAGTTATACTTGTGCATTAAATAAAACATTTACTCTCGTCCTGGGAGCCTCGGTGGCCGACAGGTCTAAAACACACCCCTACGGATCACAATGCCTCTCAACCGCCTGGGTTCGAATCCCACTTGGGACCGATTTGTCGGTTCCCTTGCCGAAGGTCGGTGGTTTTCTTCGGACACACCGGTTTCCTCCACCATTCCAGAACTGACCGCCTCGAAATAAGTGAAAGAATCTTGACTTGGGGGTAAAACACGATTACTCCACTCCACTCCATTCTCACAGCCTGGGTTCGATCGGGTAGATGCTTGTGTGAAAAACTTTTGTCAGTTCAATTTGCTTGCCGAAGGATGTTGGTTTTCTCAGAACACTCCGAGTTTCTCCAACATCCTGAACTTACCGCCTCGATATAAGTGGAAGAGTGGAGCATACAACTCCATTACTATACGTGCTGAACATATTGCTTTAATATACGAAACTTATCCATGATAATTATCAAACACGAACTAGTGACGTTTTGACCGCTCAGATGTAATCTGACAACTGATACACACCAGAATCAAATGAATCCTTGTGGATTACGTAACAGTTTGGTGTGCACAAAGGGAGGGGGTAAAGAGAGATAACGATATGATTTTATGGCTGGTTTATATATATAACATATGTTTGTAATATATATGAAACAGGTGTGGATGATTCTTTGTTCGGTAACAAAGACATAATTCTGATTATGTTACTAAACTTGGATTGTTATTGGATAGAAATAAAGGCAAAACAACCCAAGGTCAACGTTTCAACGGCCATCTTTTGAAACATTATTTAACAATACCAGTTGCTCCGGTAATTAAATAAAATTTTGTGAATCTACAGACGAAACAAGAAAATATACATGTATAATATAATGATATCTAGCCTGTGTACAAAATACGTACAAGTAGTTCGTGTTTTGAATTATAAGTACATTTAGCTTATGTAAAAAATAAGCACATGAAGCCCGGGTATAAAATAAGTACATGCAGCTCATGTACAAAATGTGTAAAGAAAAATAATCATAAGTACATGTAGCTTGTGTACAAAATAAGTACATGTAGCTTGTGTACAAAATAAGTATATGTCGCTTGTGAACAAAATAAAAAATAAGTACATGTAGCTTGTGTACAAAATAAGTATATGTCGCTTGTGAACAAAATAAGTACATGAAGCTTGTGTACAAAATAAGTATATGTCGCTTGTGAACAAAACAAGTACATGTAGCTTGTGTACAAAATAAGTATATGTTGCTCGTGAACAAAAAAGTACATGTAGCTTGTGTACAAAAAAGTCATGAAGCCCGAGTACAAAATAACAACATGTAGCTCATGTACAAATTAAGTTCATGTATTTTGTGTACAAAGTAGGTACATGTGGCTCATGTGATTCGTGTACAAAATAAGTACATAAAAGTTCATGTAAAAAATAAGTACATGTAGCTAATGTACAAAATTAGCACATGCAGCTAGTGTACTAAATAAGTACATGTAGCCTAGGTGTTCAAAGAAATTGGTGATACCATCTAGTTGTTCCGGGGAATGGTTAACAAGAGGTATTTTTCTCTGTTAGGGGCATTTTATATTGAAGTTTTGACAATACTATTGTATGTAGCAGAATGACTGTTATAGATAACACGATGTTTCAAAAACGACTCGTAGGGAACGCAGCTGATGACTGTTTTGTCAAAAATGTAGCTGGTAGTACCAGAACGAATTTTCAAAAAAAAAATGTAGCTTGCAGAATCAAAACGAGGTTAGAGATATGTAGCTTTTTTAGTGTTTGTATAAACAAGAGAAAACATTCTTTGTCTGAAAAATTATTTTAATTATAGATATTTCTGAAATAAAGATATACTATCAATTATGAACACGTACACACACACACACACACACACACACACACACACAAGCACGCGCACACACGCAACTTCATTCAGTTCTACTGATCCCACCCCTCACACATACATGCCCCTTTTACAGTAGCTGAATTGCATAACTCCATTTAGTCTCCTTTCGTATTAATTATATAAAATTATATAAAATTAACACATGGAAAGTTGTTTACCGTGCATTTTAAAATTTAATTGCATTTTCGAATTCCTCGTTCTCGTGGTTTCTGAATAAAACTTAAAAAAAGAAAATTAATATCAATTAATTCAGGATTTCGAAAGTAACTTTTAAACCAGAAAATTCAGTCGCTTTATTGAAATTCTAAAAAAAAAAAATATATGCGCATAAGTATTATAAAAAAAGTTATGAAATAACAAAACTTATTCACAAAGCCTAAGACCCGGATGTTCAAAGCATTGTTATCTTAATCAGTTTGTTAAAAGTGGAAATTCAAAACGGATTTAAACATTTTGATTTCATTGTTTAGAATTTTTACCTATTGGAAACGAATTTTAATGAAAGAATTTTTTAATAAACGTTTTTAAAGCAGAAGCAAATAAACAAGATAAAAATTTTAATTAATGGACTGGTTATATTTGAGCTTTGAGCAATCTGACCCAGGGAGATGTTGAAAACTGATTTGCATTGTAAAACCAGAGTGACTTAACCCAGAAAGAAGCCAAAGTTAAAAGCTTTTCCTTTAGCGGGATGGCAAATTTCTTTTAATTCAGTCGAGGGATTAGAAAAACACATATTTGACTTTTATGGGATCAAACCCAACCTTCAATGGCCAGGCGGAGTTGTTCAAAGTCGCAAAAGAAACTTTACCAAATGATAAATGAAAATTTCTATACAGTGTCCGGTTCTAAAGGGGCGAACATCACCCCCCCCTACCCACCTATCAAGAGGGGTGTAGGGGGCGAATGCCTTCTCTCCTTTACGTCGCTGATAATAAATACATTTTTGTGCATTTTTCATATGCATGTATTACAAAAGTCCAGCACTCTGAACGAAAAATATTTTTCTCTTTAATGCATTTTAGATTGCAAAGAATGTTTACGGCACAATATCCGAATATAAATGCCAATGCAAGAGCCTTGTATTTCAGGCCTACACCGAATGCAGGATTTTGCGCTATATTTTTTAAATTTCTAGCGGACCATGGCACCGAAACCCTTGGAGGTTTGAGCTTTCGGCTCTCAATTTTTACGCCCCCCTCCCTTTTGTAAAACCTTGGATCCGCATCTGGTATCTAAAGCCCATTTACGACCAGTGTTTTCGTATCTTTTATCTGAATCGTTAGGGTATATACAGTGTCTTTGCTACTTTTGAACTTTTATGAAATAATACATTCAAAAGTAGCACATGTCAACAGTAAAAACCTGCTATAGCGACCACCTCTATAAAAAGACCACCTATCCATTCAGACCAATGTTATAACTATACCTTTACTTTCAACTAAACCCTCTATATAAAGACCATCTGCCAATGATTCATGGGTGGCTTTTATACAGGACTTACTGTAACCACTAAATTCAGCATTTTTTTCACTATTATGAAACGGGATCCCCCCCCCCCCCCCCCCCCAAAAAAAAAAAAAAAAATTGTCCGATTTACCATATTTCTTGGTTTAGCTAACAAGGCTTGGAACAACCAGATTTAAAATGCTATGGCTTTGTTTCAAACTGATGATCATATTTACAAAAGGGATATGTATACACGTGATAGAAAAATCACTATTTATATGAAATAAAACAGATAATTGGTCTTGTATTATCAACAACATTTTTTCTTTGCGTCATTCATATTATTTTCCGGAGTTTCCCCGGGTTTTATAACATTAAGAGATTTACGTAGCGTCATTCTGCCTATCTGTTCAGCGTGTAACACAGAAGCCATGTCTCGGAACATTTCTGTCACGCCTTCGTTATCCTTACAAGAAATTTTATAAGTCCCAGATAGAACATTTCCGCACTCTCTTGTAAAATTTTCAATGTCCGTTTCATTGACCATGTCCTCGCCCTCGGCATCCGCCATGTTTCCACATAGGAATATCTTGGCTCCTTCGGCGTTCATTACAATATCCAGAATATATTGAGATAATATTGTGAAGGTGTCTTTGTTTTTTATACTGTAACATAACAATGCCGCATTAGCACCACGATAATAACTGGATCCTATAAAACTCATCCTCTCCATCCCTCCAGTATCCCATAATGTTAACTGTGAAAAGAAAATAAAATTGAATTAACCAATCAGATTTAATTTAACAAAATGTCTATAACCCATGTAACCAATTACAAAACAGTTAGGTCAATTCCAACAACTAAAAAATTGCAACAACCAATCAGATTTGATTAAACAAAATGTTTTTACCTGTCTGTATAACATATGACCAATAACAAACTTAGTGGATTCGAACATAAAATTCAGGTTTTAACTAACAAAATGTACATACATTTTTATAACAAATGACCACAACAAATTAGAATAGATTTGAAACACAAAATATCAATGTTTCGAAGTGATCAATCAAAGTAGCAAGTTGTTCATATTTGCTAAGCAATGTAGCAATAAGTAACATTCTATCTTAACACACACATATATATTAGCAAAACACTTAGTTCAAGAAGGAAGAGGTATGTTCGAAATCTTTTATATATGTCAGGCAATATAAAGGGTCTCGGTCTTTATTGAATCCAACACGCTTGCTTCGAACATTTTCAATAGGGACCTACTCTTTCCGCTTTGTCATTCTCTAGCAGTGATATTGAAGGTCACAAAATAAAGGATTCTTATTATACTTTACAACTTTGCCTAAACCTTTAAATTGTCATTTTAAGCGTTGAATACACATGTTGCAAGTTTTATTGCAAATTGATGAAAATAATATGCCCAATGAGTTCTTGATTTTGTTAATTAACTTGATCTTTCTATCTGTTTGCGTTTGATAGATATATATATATATATATATATATATATGTATAGCTTCTGTGAATCCGGACAAAAAAAAACCACCACAACTTTCTGACTGCATGTGTTTCTGACCTACAACTCAACCCGAGAGAATGATATTTATTAGCCGCACTCAAGGATTAACGAAGCGTGTTAACAAATAATTAACAACTTCCTGACACCTTTCTACTACTTGTTATGAAGCAGTCTTTCGCCACTCTCTTAGTTATATTTCAACATACACCAAATTATGGGAAGTCATTTGCCGAATTCCAAAATGTATTTATCTTTCTGGGGCGGTACCTTAGATAGAATGGGTTTTCGTCTACAATGCACATTGCTGCTTGAGCATTAATTATATTTTGAATCCCACAGATCTTAAAGCGTATTCAAAGACACCATTAAGTTATTTAATTACTGAAGGTTAATTCTCGGCTCTTCTTTATATTGGATAATAATCTCTCTCTCTCTCTCTCTCTCTCTCTCTCTCTCTCTCTCTCTCTCTCTCTCTCTCTCTCTCTCTCTCTCTCTGAATTTTGGCCATGGATGCAAATTATCGACTCCAACCCTCGATGTAAAAATAATAAATCTGCTTGGTATTAATGCGAACAAATAGGATAATCTCAACTTCCTTAAAGAACAAATTTGAACTTTTAGTCATAAAAACCTAGCCTTTTTTTTATTTAACGCACCTTTACATCTTGACCATGTACATCAAATGTTCGGACACTCTGGTCAAGCCCTACAGTGGATTTCTTCCCAGACTCTACTGTAAAAGTGTTGTTCATGAATCGACGAAATATCGAACTTTTACCAACTCCATATTCTCCACAAAGAATTATTTTGTAATTAGGTGGCCCTGTTGCCATAACACTTCTGAAATTTGAAAAAAAAAAAAAAAAATCAGAAAACATACTCAAGTTTAAAAAAGTATTTTTCTATCACTATGGTTACGTCATGTACAGAACGTTAAATATTTCTTTTGGCTATTTTAGTTTATTAAATTTATTCAAATTTATTCAAATTTATTCAACATTTCTATTTAAACAAAAGGGCCATGAAGGCCCTGGATGCTAACCTGAAAATGATGTACACTCAGCTTGATTTTGGCAAACTGGATCTTTTATTTTTAAAAGAGATTTTTCCTATATTTCGAACTAGTGACCTACTTATTGACCCAACATGACTCATATAAAAACTTGAGCTAGCTTTTGTCAGGAGGATCAATCTCAGCAAGTTTGATGAAGATTGGTCTAAAATTGAGCCCTTAGGTGTGTTATCAAGGTTTTTATATAATTTAACCTAGTGACCTACTTATTGACACAACATTACCAGAAAACAAACTTCAGCTAGCTTTTGTCAAGAGGATCATTCTGATTAGGTTTGATAAAGATTGGACTAAAATTGAGCCCTCAGATGTGTTAACAAGGTTTTGATATTATTTGACCTAATGACCTACTTACTGACCCATCATGGCCCATATACGAACTTGAGCTAGCTTTTGTCAAGACGATCATTCTGAGCAAGTTTGATGAGGATTAAACTAAAATTGGGGCCTCAGGAGTGTTTTTTCTGGAATTCGACCTAGTGACCTACTTATTGACCCAACATGGCCAATAATACAAATTTGATCTAGCTTTTGCCAAGAGGATCATTCTGACTAGGTTTGATGGAGATTGGACTAAAATTGGTGCCTCAGCAGTGTTAAAATAGTTTTTATATTATTTGATAAAGTGACCTACTTATTGACCCAACATGGCCCATATACGAACTTGAGCTAGCTTTTGTCAAGACGATCATTCTGAGCAAGATTGATGAGGATTGGACTAAAATTGGGGCTTCAGGAGTGTTAACAAGGTTTTTCTATTATTTGACCTAGTGACCTACTTATTGACCCAACATGGCTCATATACAAACTTGAGCTAGCTTTTGTCAAGAGGATCATTCTGAGCAAGTTTGATTAAGATTGCATTCAAATTGTGGCCTCAGGAGTGTTAACAATCAAAAGTTGACGCACGACGGACAATGACCCATCACAATAGCTCACTTGAGCACTTTGTGCTCAGGTGAGCTAAAAAAGCCTGAAAATGAAATACCTAAGCTATACAAAATGTCGCTCAATCATATCTTGTAAAGAAAGCGACAATGTATCTTATCCCAGAATACCCAGTGCCATTAGAAGACATTACAAGATGCGAGTCAAGCTAAAACACATTTGACCAAATATATGAATATATGAATGAATGAATGGATTTATGAATAAATGATTTAAAAACAAATTAAGAGAATAAACTACAATACTGTAACACTACAATATCGATTAAAGGCGTTTTTATTTTTAAATATTTGATATTCGATATACGGTGGTGCCGTGTTTTCACTTCCTGGTAAATATTTTTGTTACCAAATGCGTTGTAACAATTCACGCTAACACCAATAGGCGTTAGATTATTATTCCAAGGGTCTAAACTTTATGGTATTTGTAATTACTTATTTAAACAGTTACAGGGATATATTTAATCTGATTAATATATATTACTTAAAACTCACTAAGTAATTAGAAATTAAATATTTCTTGATAACACCCGATGAAGGAACAAACATGTTTATATTCAAGAAGGAAATTTGCAATTGGAGAAATCTTCTTTGGTATCAGCCAACATAACAAAAGAAAACAAAACAATTACAACCATACATACAATACAATACAAAGAAAAGACAAACCAATGTTTGGATCTCACTGTTAATAAAATTGCCGAACACTGTAACAATTATCTATAAATGTGTTGAAAGCGATTTAGGGATCTCTAACCACCACTTGTTTCGTAAATACAATTTTCATCCAGTGGTCCATAAATACAATATATAATCAGGGGCCCATAAATACAATATACAACAAGTGGCCCGTAAATACAATTTACACCCAGTGGTCCGTAAATACAATATACAACTAGTGGTCCAATAATACAATATACAACCAGTGGTCAGTAAATACAATATATAACCAGTGGACCATCAATACAATATAAAGCCAGTGGTCAGTAAATACAATATACCAACAGTGGCCCACAAATACAACATACAACCAATGGTCCATAAGTACGAATATACAATATACAACCAGTGATGTATAAACACAATTTACCATCACTGGTCCGTAAATGCAATATACAACCAGTGGTCCATAAATACAATATACACCCAGTGGTCCATCAATACAATTTATAACTAGTGGTCCAAAATACGATATACAACCAGTGGTTCATAAATACAATATACATTCAGTGGTCCATAAATAAATACAACCGGTGGTCCATCAATACAATATACAACCAAAAATACAATATACAACCAGTGGTCCATAAATACAATTTACAATCTACGGTCCATAAATACAATTTGAACGCAGCGGTTCATAAGTACAACCAGCGGTCCATAAATACAACCAGTGGTCCATAAAAGCAATTTACAACCAGTGGCCCATAAATACAATATAAACAGTGGCCCATAAATACGAACATTTAGAAATTAAAAATAATTTTAGAGTATATTTATCAATCTCAAATCTTCGTTTACTTTGTGAATAATATAACAAATAAACAAAGTAAATACTGGAATATTACTTCAACAAAATTTACAAACATGGCTCAGTAATTATATGACACGGATGCATACAAAAATACGGAATCTGACAATTCATACATTAAAATGACAATTAAACATGGTAATACATTCACAACTCACAATATCATGTCCCATTTTTTATTTACCGTACTTATTTTGGATATCCAATTAAAGATATCTTTGTACCATTCGTATTTGTGTTAATAAAATGTTCATTGATGCAAAATTTATCACGTAAAGTATTAAGTTTTTTTTATACTTAAACTGGTTGTTAAAACATGTGATGAAAAAAGACGGGAAAGTATTAAATCATAAAAACCTGAACACTAAACATCTTTGTTAAAAATGATGGATAATGCTTTAAATTAAACAGTTAGTAATTTATCTTTTTAAACTAAATGCAGCTTACGGACACCGTAAGATTGGGATGTTTAACAATAGAAACTGGAAAGTAAATACGTGAGAAAATATTACTAAATTTGGTTGAACAGCATTTCTCTCTCTTTCTCTCTCTCTTCATTTATATACATGTACTTCTTTGCAACAAAAGTATAAAATTGGAATGGATTAATAGCGTTTTACTACTCCGTCAATGGACCACTGGACCCAATTTTTTCAATTATCCATTCCCTAAAAGCTTCCTTAACATAAATCTTCCAAACATGAAAACGTAATAATTTTGTTAATTTTTAAAAAGATTCGGGATTTAAGGTGCCATTTTGTACATAACTTGAGAGGTTTAGAATTATGGTGTTTTACGTCTCATCCTTGCACTTACATCGAGATGATTTATACTGGAATTGTGAAGGAAACCAGAGTATCCGAGGAAAACCATCGACCTTCGGCAAGCGAACTGACAAACTTTCCCACACTCAGACCTGCCCGAGTAGGATTCGAAACGAAGTGGTGAGACGCGTTGTAATCCGTAAGCGCGTACTTTAGACCACTTGGCCAAAGAAACCTTTAAAATGTCGAGAAGAAAAACCAAACTTATGATAAAACTGCAATAAAATGGGTTAACTCCCATCAGAGAATCAGAAAAACTCTCCGACAAGTACGGAAATTTATAGTCTGGATAAGTTCTGACAATTAACATGTATCTGCATAGAACACTGCGTTTTAAGACAGTTGCTAGTTAAAAAATAAGATCCTTGAATTTCAACCACAATCTGAAAAAAAAATGTATGAAAAATGATGAAAATAGTCCGGACATGTTAAGACACTTAGCGTGTATCTGCACAGAAATATTTGAGTTTTAAGAACGCTGCTGACTGTTAAATACGATGTTAGTATTTGTACCACAATCTGAAAGATCAGGAAATGGATTTTCATACAGTGTCAAGGTTGTCAAAGTTGACATTGACTTTTATGTCAATCTATTTATAATTTTACGAGTTTTAAAATATTTTAACTGTTTGAATGACACAGACACGCCTGAATGACGGGTATTAAAAGACACAGTTTAATCAACACTCATGTTGTCGGTAAATAGTTTGTTTACTCACAATTTTCGTTAGTGTGACATCACTTCCTGAAACAAACAAAAGTGCTAAGCTTATCACATCCCCTAAAGCTGAGAGGGCTCTTCGGGTATAGAATACATCTCCAGTCATCACCGGAAGACGAGTTTCCTATATAAACATTTGTTATTTAAATAACATCTGTGCCTGTGCGTTATTCGTAAGAAGATTATACACGTCATCAGAATATTGATTTTTGAAATTAGCTAAAAAGATAAATCTTCATGATCGTCTCAAGCGTAAAATAATCAAGAAACATGCTCTGTCATTTTTGCCCAAAGTATATATTTTTTGCTTATGCATTCTGATAAGGAGAAACTATATTTTAAACAAGAGGCCCATGGGCCTTAACGCTCACCTGAAGATATTGTCCAATGCAGTTTGCAAAGTGCAATAGACAATATATTAAGTACAGAAACTTTAAAAGTTTTCTCAAGTAAAGAACTCCGACAAAACTTAATCAGAAATATATCCACTCACATTTCATTTATAAGTAGCTTATATAATATGCATAAAGTAACTGTAGTGCAATGAATAATTTCCAAATCATAAATCAATTTCAGTATACTTATGCAGCTATGTCCTTGACCTTTGAACATATATGACCTCAAAATATATATATGATTGACATGTCAATACCTACAATATTCTAATATACATGCCTATACAAAAGGTTAATAGTTTCAAGATAATTAGCAATTTAAGTCTTCTTTTGCAGCTGTGACCTTGACCTTTCAACATATGACCTTGAACCATATATCAAAATGATCGTCATGTCAATACCTACAATATTCTTTATACATGCCTATACAAAACATTAATAGTTTTCAAGATATTTAGCAATTTAAGTCTTCTTTTGCAGCTGTGACCTTGACCTTTCAACATATGACCTTGAACCATATATCAAAATGATCGTCATGTCAATACCTACAATATTCTAATATACATGCCTATACAAAATGTTAATAGTTTTCAAGATAATTAGCAATTTAAGTCTTCTTTTGCAGCTGTGACCTTGACCTTTCAACATATGACCTTGATCTATATATCAAAATGATCGTCATGTCAATACCTACAATATTCTAATATACATGCCTATACAAAAAGTTAATAGTTTTCAAGATATAGTGACAAATATATAATTTTTATCAAATTCCCCACTCAGTGCCACACAATTTCCCCATTTTGAGTCCCATGGCTACCATTTGTGCAAATCTGAAAATAGATGACCTAAGGATGTTATAAATGAAATAACTAAGGTATATCTCTTGTAGATTCAGAGGAGAAGATTTTTAAAGTTTTTCACTATTTCCCCCCTTATGGGGCCCCAAGGGGACATAACTCCTTCATTTGTGCAAATCTGAAAGAGCTTCACCCAGGCATGATGGTTACCAAGTTTCATTAAATTTGGCCCAGTGGTTTTGGAGGAGAAGATTAAAATGTAAAAAGTTTACGCACGACGGACGACGCACGACAGACGAAGATGGATAGCAATAGCTCATCTGAGCTTTCAGCTCAGGTGAGCTAAAAATCGCAGGTCTGGTTAAAAAAATATATAATGCATGCCATGTGTTTCACAGTGTGGCAAGGCCGTGTAGCGGTTATAAAAGGCGTCTCGGCATTGTTGGTTCGAACCCGGTCGACCGCAAATGAGAAAGGATTTTCTTTGTCGTATGGCTTTACTTTTGGATTCGGTGCCAGTATTATTGATTGAGAGGTCTGCGATGTGTATCTGTTACAATGGGAGTGAGTGATATAGCATTCAAAAGTTCGCAACAAATGCGCAAAGGTACAATGCAGAAAAAATGCACTATCGTGCAATACATAGGGTCAAAATAAACCTTTTAAGGTTAATAAAATTTGTCTCGTCATGAAGCTGAAAAATTGCTTGTGTGACGTAAAACAACATTCAACCGACCAACATAATTTTACATAGTGTGACAATGTGCTATCGATCATAAAACGAACGTAACAAAATATTGTATTTTTTATAGTTGACAGCGGGTTAATTCACAGAAAAAATTAGTTCTCCGATACTCATTAACTCTTATACATGTACAATGGCAATCTGAGAAATCCTATATGATGGACAGTTTAAAGGCTACGTCATTACAAAGGGCGATAACTCTAGATAACTTCCGCAACATCAGACCTTTCATCGGCTTCGTAACAAAAGGCGATTTCACACTCTTTCAACAAGATTTTATCGTAGAGAAATAAAAAAAATGAGGTTTTTATTAAGAGCAGACAAATTTTGACAATACACTTCATACAATATAATATATAAAGAAATATGTCATGTACAAGTGTACATGTACTGACTATGCGAGACTGGGGAACGCCGCTTATCAATTGTGACCTTTACTAATAGTTTATCACAGACTAAGAATCTTTAAGTTGGTTTCGTACATACTTTTAAACTTTACCAGAAGTCCCATAAAATTTTATAATTGTGGTGTTTTATAGACTGCTGTTATTACATAGCACGACAATATAAAATATGAGTGTTAATTTCCACTTTCTGTATATAAATCCGTTGTCATGGTTGTCGGTGGTTTGTCCTAACTCTGGTTGCTCAGCAGTGCTGTCTAAATCTCTGTCCGTTACGCAAAGGTCATTGGCTCAGTGCCTGCTCATGAAGAGAAGTCATAGTTTCATTTTGACCAGGGGTGGGGTGTAACCACATAATATCTAACATTCAATTAACACCTAGAAATCATATCCCTCCCTTCCAACAACATGAATAAATCGAGTGACATTTTAATAATAATTTTGTTCACAGCTAAACTTGTAAACAAACAAAACTTATTTACAGTTAATTTACTTACTTGCATTTTCTAATTAAACACTCCCTAAACGTGGTCCTAACACATTCCCTAGATGTAAATCCCTGTAAATATTTTTAGTAAGTCTTTCACATGTAAATTTCACACAAGTAACTTTCACATTTTTATAAACATACTTCGTCAAGGGTGTTTAGAGTCGTCGACTAGGTCAGCTGATATTTTAACACATTTTAAATACTAACGTATACACATATACATATTAAGCATAAATATAACATAATTTACATATACAGTTAGCCTGTTGAGTGATTACGGAAGTATAATGAACGTATGAACATTTACTTTTGTGATCAATTGGTCACGTGATCTGAATTTCGGAAGTAAACGGATAGGCCTTAATATCTTTTTGCACTATTAAATGCAAGTACTTTTCAACGCAAAATGCACTTCATAGCAGTCACTAAACAAACAATACTACCCGTTAAAGGCTCAGTGGTTATTCGAATTCCAGTAATTTAAATCCATTTTAAAGTATGAAATTAAAGTCAAGGGTTTTAATTAAAATTTAAAGATTCGAAGCTTCATGGACATACGCTGTAAACTGTCAAACATCAAGAAAAAACCAAAACAAAAAACAAAATACCCGGAAAACACACCTCTGTTTAAATAATGACTGTTGTGACTCGGACCGTTTACTTTATACAGCTGTTTAACAGACCCAGGCTGTCTGAATTGTAATGCTTTTTAGTCATAATGAAATGTAAAGAATTTTCTACTACAAGAAACGTTTAACATTTTACTCATAACAATAAGATACTTAATTTTTTCCTTTAAAATCTGTCTATTTCAAACAATTAGGTTTAGATTAATAAAGAGTCGCTTAGACTAAGAGATAGCTCCTTGCTGGCCAATTGCTCTTGACACTGTATTCTAGCCATATTGTCTGTATCATTGTATTGTATTTTTTCTTGTGTTTCATTGTATTGTATTTCTTCTTGTGTATCATTGTATTGTATTTTTTCTTGTGTTTCATTGTATTGTATTTTTTCTTGTGTATCATTGTATTGTATTTTTTTCTTGTGTTTTATTGTATTGTATTTTTTCTTGTGTTTCATTGTATTGTATTTTTTCTTGTGTTTCATTGTATTGTATTTTTTTCTTTTGTTTGTTGTTGTTTTATTGTATGGTTCAATCCTTATTTGGACATGGATACCAATAAAGTTTATTATAATATTTATTTAGGTACAGTCCCTTCAAAAAGAACAGCATTTTTAAAGCCGAAAATTTCATAGATAGAAAAAATAAACACAAATGCAGAATTTTTGAAGTTAAGTATCACTTCTGTGTAAGTTTAATAAGTTTTTGGCTCAAAGAAGTTTTATATTCCGACTTAAACATCCAGTAGAAAGTGTCCCATCTAATTACAACACCTCGTTTTGAAAAAAAATATTGAAATAATGCAAATTCATTTATTTAATTATTTATTTAATTATTTATTTATTTGTTTATTTATTTATTCATTTATTTATTTCATCATTATTCAACGTATCAGTGGGTGGGTGAAACATTAGATTAGAACACACACACACACACACAATCACACACACACACTCTCTCTCTCTCTCTCTCTCTCTCTCTCTCTCTCTCTCTCTCTCTCTCTCTCTCTCTCTCTATTGGGGCCTCAGTGGCCGAGTGGTCTAAAGCGGGCGCTTATGGATCACACTGCCTCTCACCGCCTGGGTTCGAATCCCATTTGGGGCAGATCCTAGTGTGAGAAAGTTTGTCAGTTCGCATGCCGAAGGTCGGTGGTTTTCTCCGGGCACTCCGGTTTCCTCCAGCATCCCATAACTGACCGCCTCGAAATAAGTGAAAGAATCTTGACTGGGGGCGTAAAACATCATTACTCCACTCCTCTCTCTCTCTCTCTCTCTCTCTCTCTCTCTCTCTCTCCTCTCTCTCTCTCTCTCTCTCTCTCTCTCGTGTTTGGAATAGCAACAGTTATATTATTTTCGTTTTATTATTATTACCAATTTAATACATACAAAATATTTTTTCAGACAGTTAAATTTTACACTGATTAGACGAAATATAGGAACATGATTTATCTTGGCAACGTGTGTACAACGTCAGTTTAATTACACTAAAAACATCTCGTTACACTTTACCAAAATATTACTTTTCTTGTAACCAAAAAAATTTTCCCTGACCAGTGGAACCCGATCTATTTTCTTACAGGCCATCGGCGTAAGTTTTGACCGCTGCTCAATTAAGAGAAAGTATTTTAACAGATACTTGATACGTTGATGAAGAAAAGAAAAATGTTTATATATAGAAAACTTGAGTGATTTGTCAGACTGTGGATAAACAAATAGACTAAGGATTTATTATATAGCTATAAACACGGGCAATAAAAGTGATAAATTGATATCTGATATACTGGTGCTAGGTAAAACATCAGAAATGAAAAGGGAGGATGGTGATGAATCTCATAATCTCGCAAAACAAACACGAGAGGTAACTTCACATACATAATCTAATTCTTAAGAAGGTACCCTCCCTTTAACTGACCGCCTCGGTGACTCAGTGATAAAGCGTCCGCCTCGACAGCGGAAGGTCGGAGGGTTCAAACACCGCCTGTGTCATACATACGACATTAAAATTTAAGATACTTGTTCTTCTTCTGGTGCTCGGCATTAGAAGGACACTATCGACTGATTCACCCGGGGTCAGGATAAGTTGGCTGGGTAAGTGGTATATTTGTCTGTTGTATACTGACTTAGTGACCTAGCACCTTCGACATAAGTCGCCCTGAGTGCGCGCTAGTACAAAGCAGACGATTATACACATTCGCAAATCCCATTACACACAAACTTGTTCTTAGAATAATCCCTAAAGATTAATAACCTTGATGTTGTCACGAATAGCTGAAAAATTGCTGATGTGACGTTAAACAATATTACAGCTAACCAACAACTCTCTTTTCAACCAGCTACATGTAATAGAATTCAGACCTCATAAAAAATTGAACCTGGCTGAAATCATGATAATGATCTTACAGACAAACTAATTTTTATGCCCGATAATGAGACTCCAAAGCCCCTCTTCTACTGGGTGGAAGTTAGGACCAGTGGGAGCTTAGTATCAAGGAAATGAAACAGAAGATTGTACAGAGCCTTCGTAACCCAGCAGTGAGAGAGATCACACAATTTACCCAATATCCCCCATGGGTTTGATGGTTGGTCAAGTGTTTAACTTATCAGACTAGTAGATCACTTAATTATAGCAAGGGGGATCGATTGAACCATATACCATCCTTGGGGTGCTGCTGAGTATCAGGTGCGTAACTGTATCATATTGAGAGAGGTCCAGTATCATTTGGAGGGGTTGTTTGGCTGGTACGGCACTGTATCAGATTGAGGGAGATCCAGTATCATTTAGAGGGGTCAAGTACGGTATTATATTGGTAGACCACCTCATTAGAGTGAGGAAAATCCCAATTAACGCAATACCATCCTTGGTTTTAAGTTTGTCAAGTGCTAAACTGTAACAGATTGGTTTGAACACTCCATTATAGTAAGGGAGATCCTGATTGACAACTACACCATCTTGAGGTTGTTAACTCGTATATTTAAATTGCATTAGACTCAAGAAGATTCATTATGGTAAGGAAAAATCCTGATTGGCCTCTAAACCATCCGGAGGTTGACAGATTAGGTGCTTAAATCGACCAGTTTGTTTATTTTTCTACACGAAAATCCACACACACACATGTACTCTCTCTCTCTCTCTCTCTCTCTCTCTCTCTCTCTCTCTCTCTCTCTATATATATATATATATATATATATATATCAAACTTTTACTACTGATGATACATTAATACATGTGTAATTGTGATTACTGTATGGTTTACATACTTGTGTACAGCTCCACAGCTCTCATCAATCATTGATCTATACCAGATGTTACGATCTCATTGATGCGAAAAATTGTACGGTACAGCTTGAAAAACATTCTCACTTGATATCAAACAAAACAATTTCAGACTAAACGTTACTGCAGATTTTATTCCTAATCCAGATAACTTGGGGAAAGGGGTATTGTGCAATTCCGACTCTGTTGTCCAGTCGATTATTTGGTTTAATCTCTGAATTCTTAAATACAAAACTCAGCATTTACAAATGAAATTAGAGGAGACCTTAAAAGCCGATAAGTTGATGCTCCGCGTCGGGGCAGGCGTGACACGCTAACGAACCCTCCCAGTATATTGCCCTAAGAGCACTGCAGAAGTCAAAATTTCTGCCACTTCACCTACAGTTGGTGACAACTCGATATAATTGAAATATTCTTGATTTGGACGTAAAACTCCATTAAATTAATCAATTAATCTTAAATACAAGTTTCTGATTTTGAAGTCATACCTCATATTTGTTAAGGCCACTCGACACATTTACATTTTTATCAATAATGACTTGATGATGATGTGTTTTTCGGCTTTTTCGCCCGTTTATTTCGACTTTTTGAAAGTTGTTTAACTTTTCTGTTATTTGAGTATTTACGTAAAAAAAGTTGAAGTGTGTCAAATGTCCTTAATAATAATTATTATTATTTACATAAATTTGGCGTTACACACTTAATAAAAAAAGTCATTATTATTTTTATGAAATATTGTAATTTGTTGTTGTATAACATGTAATTGACTGTGACCATTGCAACCAAATACACACAAAATAAATATTTATTTATTTATTATGAGTATTATGGGCTTCTTCCACCATTTAAGCATTGTCCGTCTCGATATAAACGAAAGAATCTTGACAGGGGCGTAAAACACCATTAATTCAACCCACTTTTTATTGGTCCAAATCCAGTACCCAAAATAGAACTTTTAAAGGTGTGGTAATATCACAATCCTTTATCGTTTGAAAAGTTTATCAGGTAACGCATTGGAGAAAACCGCTGTAAAAAAGTGAAATGTAACAAAATGGCATTGATGTGTGAAAGCTTAGATAAATTTGGCTCGGATTTGTCGGTATAATTACACGGTGTTTATTATATCATAGTTTGATAAGAGAAAGTAGAATTATATCTTAGCAAGATTGATACTTTTAACTTATCTTTTATGAATAAGTTTGTAGCATTTTATAAGGGTTTTCATGTTACAAATTAATGTTATTCTTTTTAATTTGAATTACTGATCAATGGAAGATAGCGTGACATGGCTCCCCATGATGAAATCTAATTAAAGCAGTTTTATCCGCAACAACTGTCGGATGCTAGCTGACTACAGATGGTGATGTCATCAAATAAGCACATGTACTTATTAATTTAATAATTATGCAATTGATATGGCAGATACATGTACATCTCGATCACTTCCGGGGCACATGAAATCATTTCCTTTTTTTTAATCCCGGAAATTACACAACTACAAGTACAAAAACTAAAGACACTAGATGTGTCTGAAAATCTAGCTGCCTAATAAGACTAATTGTTAAAATATTTTGCAATCTGGAGAGTTTTATTTTACTAGAACTCCTAGAAACGGGGAAGGAGGTCTTTCAGTTAGGGGTTTCAATTCTTCGGACAAAAGAGCCAAACAAACTAAGGGGTGGAATTTTTAGTATACTCTGCAACTAGTATTGAAACCGGTAGGCCCTGGACCCCAGAGTCGGAGCTGGTAGGTTCTGGGCCCCAGTATCCAAATTTTTAGGATCTGCACCCCAGTATCTCAACTCGTAGGCTTTGGGCCTACGATCACAACTAGGATCACAACTGATAT
Organism: Tegillarca granosa; assembly: GCA_029721355.1. Classification (NCBI taxonomy): domain Eukaryota; kingdom Metazoa; phylum Mollusca; class Bivalvia; order Arcoida; family Arcidae; genus Tegillarca; species Tegillarca granosa. The sequence goes on along the minus strand of CM056603.1, from coordinate 29,988,575 downwards.
GTTCTAGACCCAAGTATCATGATAGGTAGGCTCTAGACCGTAAAATCACAATTAGTAGACTCTGAGCCCCAGGATCAAAATGTGTAGGCTCTGGATCACGGAATCACAATTGGAAGGCTGTGGACGGCAAATGGAAGACAAAGGTGTTGACAGTAAACAAATACACATAAAGACAGGTCCCGAATTAGTGGTCCACAAATACACATAATGACAGGTCCCGTATTTATTGGTCCCCAAATGCATATAATGACAGGTCCCGTATTTATCAGTCCACAAATGCATATAATGACAGGTCCCGTATTTATTGGTCCACAAATAATTATAAAGACATGTCCGTATTTATTGTTCCACAAATACTTATAAAGACAGGAACTGTGTTAAATGGTCCACAAATACATAAAAAGACAGGCCCGTATTTAGTTTTCAACGAATGAATATATGCGTATTTGTTCTATTTAGTGGTTCACAATTACATATTAACATGGGACCTGTATTTAGCGGTCAACAAATACATATTAAGACAGGGTCCGTATTTTGTGGTCCACAATTACATATAAACACGGGGCCTGTATTTAGTTTTCAACCAATGAATATATGCATATCATATTTCTTCACATGATAGGGCCCCGTATTAAATGACCGTTTACTGATAAAGTGTTGCTTCAATAACAAAACATTTAGCCAATAATCGCAATTACTTAATAATTTTTTATAAATTGTCCAAACAAGTCCAATTCAACGGGTCTTATGTTAATTATTGTTTAGTTCTATTCTCAATAAAAATTATTTATTTTTGTATTAATTTTTAATTTTGCATTTATATTTAATGAACAGAAACTAACAAAGCAAGTTAACCCCCCCCCCCCCAGGTTTGTAAACATATTAAAAGAAAACAATAACAACTTACTGTGGAGGCTGGCTTTCAAGAAAATTGAATCCATATGCTAACATTACTTTTCCTGCCATAAATAATGTTCTCCATCCAAAACTTCTTTAAATCTTAATAAAATCCTTCCAAAAATATTCACAGAGAAAAAATGGACATGAATTATTCCTTTACAGATTTTGGTTATTTTCTTTCTAAAATTGCAGAGGTATATTTATTATTAGGCACTGTATCATCACGTGCAGTTAGTTACGACCTTTCACTGATATCTCGAGGGATTATAAACACAATCTATATTTTTCACTAATATCTCCATCGCCATCTGATATTCTCATAACGTGTGAGAAATCATAACTTTTTTTCTGTTATATCTGAAAAAATCTTGATATTTTTATCCAATATCTTCACTAGACAATGAATGAGAATTTCATAGAATGGCTGGTTGTATGAAAACAATGAAAATGCTTTAATGAAAGTACTTCTACTCCATCCACTCTTGAACAGAAAGTGACTTTAAAACCGTACCAACAACAACATATGTTGGCAGACGATGAAACACGATATCCCGCCTTGACTCCTTTAAACTTTCCAATGTATCGCAAAATCACTGCATCTTTCTACAAATTTTCGAATGATCTATAAAATTGTTATGTTTTTTGAAGTGGAATATCATTTCGTTTTTTCAATTTTCTTTTCTTGATTTTATGATAATTTTCACGTTTTTTTAACATGCACACTTGTTTTACATATCAGTGATTTTCACTTGTATCACGATAACTGTTCATTTATTATCTAATTCGGTATCATAGTATGGTTCTCCACACTGAGATTGCAGTGTTAAAAGCATTATGTAAAATATTGATTGTCAGGTTGTAAAAAGTCAAATCATATTAGTTAACATTAGTCACATGTCGACATCGTAATTATTGATTGATTAATAGACAGAGAAGTTGTTAAAATTATCTCATATCAAATACTCTAAAATTAGTCACATCGCGGCTTTATAACTGAGAGAGAAAGAGAGAGAGAGGGGGGATGGGGCTTCTAAAAAGTCAATGCATATAATAGCTATTCTAAAATCAGTCACATCATAGTTATATATATGAGAGAGAGAGGGGGCTTCCAAAAAGGCCATGCATAAAACAGCTATTCTAAAATAAGTCACATCGCGGATTTATATAAATATATATGACAGACAGAGAGAGAGAGAGAGAGAGAGAGAGAGAGAGAGAGAGAGAGAGAGAGAGAGAGAGAGAAAGAGAGAGGACTATTCATGATTGATAAAATTTTTGAAAAAACTAATTTTAAAAAATTACTCAGACCTTGATGGACAGGGAGAACAAAAGAAGGTGTAATCACCGCCCCTCATTAAATTTAATGATGATTGCATGTATCTCAATATCAAAGCCCGTTTGTTGCATTTAACAATACAAAACCTTATAACTTATTTTCTTTCCGTGCCTTTATTTCGCACAGATGCTTCTCCTTTTCCACCCAGAATTTGACTTTCATTATTTTATCTAGAAACAAACAAACAAACAAACAAAAAAAAAAAAAAAAAAAAAAAAAAAAAAAAAAAAAAAAAAAACCATACTTGTATATTACCAACAAAATAGCTTTAAAACGTTTGGTTCACTTCATTGCAATTGTTGAAGACCAATGGATTGATCTCAAATTAAAGTATCTTAAGAGTTTCGGATTGATACCGAACCCTAGCACAATCAGTAACGTAGCGGCATGCTGCATGGCTAGTGTCAAACTTTACACACCCTCGAAAAAGAAAATATATCATTATCCTGACCATAATCAAACACGCCCTTAAAAAGGAAAAAAAATAAAGCCGCGATTTCGTGCATAACCTGTAGCAATAATGCCTGATGATGGTGATTAAACCATAAAATATTCGGAAATCAACTAATTCTTTCCTTATTTTTTTTATTTTTGCTAAAATATTGTTTATCTAATGAAGTAATTGTATTCCTATATTCCAAACACGATGATTTTTCCTTTCATTTTATTTCTTTCTGTACAACACTCAACACACACAACACTACCTACAATTCCACATTTAAATCACATTTTCACAATAAAGGGTTTGAATAAGACCAAAAAATATTTTACATGGCGCCCTTTAATTACACCCAGCATTAGAGTCCTATATTACATGCATCCAGATAATTATTGTATAATGCACCTGATTAAGATTCCCGCCTTAAATAACTACAGAGATTTATTGCTTGTCCAATTTCCATAATTTACTGATAATTACAGATTATAAAAGTTTTTCTAGATAAAATACGAGTATATTGACATATTTCACTTCGCTGATTCATCATTTGTTTAGAATGTCTTATTACAAATACATGTATAATATATTTTTAAATTTTAGTTTTGGTTGGTTTTAACGGTTTTTTACTTCGTGTATTTCATCTAAATCTTGGTGGTCAGTTTTTGGAAAAGGGAGTTGTTCAGTTGATATTCGTTTTTGCGTTTTAGGAAATATTTATCGTGATGGGCAGTTCTGGAGAAGGTTTGTCGGATCGAGTGTTGAAGTTATTATTCATTTATATCGAGATGGACAGTTCTGGAGAAGGTTGTTTGATAGGTTAAAATGGATTTTACTTATTCCAAGGCTGTCAGTTCTGACATAGGTTGGTTGATCCACTGGGATGATGTTACTATTTCACATATATCGAGACAGTCGGCTCTAGAAAATGCCAAATGACCGGTTACAATGGTGTTTTTATCTCGCTTATATCGAGGTGGTCAGTTAAAGGAACAGTTTATCAGCCGAAATAGAGTTTACTATTTCACTTACATCGAGACAGACGGTTCTAGAAAAGGTTGGTTGATCACTTAGAATGGGTTTTACTATTCACTTTTACCGAGACGATCAGTTCTGAAAAGGGTTTGGTTGACCCGATTGGAGTTGAGTTGAGTAATGGTGTTTAACGTCCCAGTCAAGAATATTTCACTTGTATCGAGACGTCGCCAGTTATAGGCAAAAGTACAGATAATTTGCCTGTGTGTTGCGCTGATGGCATTATACAGCAGGGTTCTTTATCGTGCCATGCCTGCCATGACACGGGACCTTGTTTATTTTAAGTTCCCATCCGAAAGAACCGTGACTTTCATTTCGTATTGCCAAGTGCTTGGTGAAAGAACAGTCACTACCCACTTTCAAGTCTTGGGTCAGACCCAGCCGGGGTTCGAACCCATGACCTTCTACTTACGCAGTTGACCCGATTAGAGTTTACTATTTCAATCACATTGAAGCTGTCGGTTCTAGAAAAGTTTGGTTAATCGGTTGAAATGGCGTGTAACAATTTCAACAATAACTAGAATTTTAAAACTATTGGTTGATCGGTTGAAATGATGGTTTACTATTTCACCTAAATCGAGACAGTCAATTCTGAAAAAAAAATTGGTTTATCGGCTGGAACTGATGCCTAAAGTCTGGATATAACACTCAAGTATTGCTTACACTCTCATTAAGAATTGGATCAATAGAATGATGTCTGCTGTCCAGATATAAACACTAAATTTTTGGGTCTTTGTACTGATTCCTGGATATATCACTAAGTATTACTTGCACCTGTTATAAAGAATATGATCTATGGATTGATGCCTGTTTTAACAGTAAAGTATTGATTACACCTTCATAAAGAATTGTATCTATGGAATGATGTCAGGATATTTCACTAAAATATTGCTTACTCCAACATAAAGAATCGTATCTATGGACTAATGTCTGGATATATCAATAAAATATTGCTTACTCTATCATAAAGAATTGTATCTATGGAATGATGTCTGGATATATCACTAAAATATTGCTTACACCACCATAAAGAATTGTATCTATGGACTAATGCCTGGATATGTCACTAAAATATTGCTTACACCATCATAAAGAATTGTATCTATGGATTAATGTCTGGATATGTCACTAAAATATTGCTTGCACCATCATAAAGAATTGTATCTATGAAATGATGTCAGGATATGTCACTAAAATATTGCTTACACCGTCATAAAAAAATGTATCTATGGACTAATGTCTGGATATATCACTAAAATATTGCTTACTCCATCACAAAGAATTGTATCTATGGACTAATGCCTGGATATGTCACTAAAATATTGCTTACTCCATCATAAAGAATTGTATCTATGGACAAATGTCTGGATATGTCACTAAAATATTGCTTACACCATCATAAAGAATTGTATCTATGAAATGATGTCAGGATATGTCACTAAAATATTGCTTACACCGTCATAAAAATTGTATGTATGGACTAATGTCTGGATATATCACTGAAATATTGCTTACTCCATCATAAAGAATTGTATCTATGGACTAATGCCTGGATATGTCACTGAAATATTGCTTACTCCATCATAAAGAATTGTATCTATGGACTAATGTCTGGATATGTCACTAAAATATTGCTTACACCATCATAAAGAATGGTATCTATGAAATGATGTCAGGATATGTCACTAAAATATTGCTAACACCATCATAAAAAATTGTATCTATGGACTAATGTCTGGATATATCACTAAAATATTGCTAACTCCATCATAAAGAATTGTATCTATGGACTAATGTCTGGATATGTCACTAAAATATTGCTTACTCCATCATAAAGAATTGTATCTATGGACTAATGTCTGGATATGTCACTAAAATATTGCTTACACCATCATAAAGAATTGTATCTATGGAATGATGTCAGGATATATCGCTAAAATATTGCTAACACCATCATAAAGAATTGTATCTATGGAATGATGTCAGGATATATCGCTAAAATATTGCTTACACCATCATAAAGAATTGTATCTATGGAATGATGTCAGGATATATCGCTAAAATATTGCTTACACTGTCATAAAGAATTGGATCTATGGACTTATTTCTTGATATAATACTAAAGTGTTACCTTCATCATCACAAAAATTTGATGTATGGAATGATGCCTGAAGATATCAAAATTGCTAACACTGTCATAAAGAATTGGATCTATGGACTAATGTCTGGATATATTCCTAAAGTATTGCTTTAACGTTTATAAAGAACTTGATCTATGGACTGATGTCTGAATCACCTACAGGAATACTGGATATATGGAGTGCTCTTTAGATCTTGAAGTTTTTTATATATACATGAAAACTAGGTCTATAAAAATATTTTCGAAAATTCATTGAAACATTACAAATATGAATTGACATTTTTTTAAGATACTTACATAGCATAAGCCTTATCAGTCCAGCCAAATATTTCAACATAGCTTCCATTGATGTATTTCTGCTATAGATCAATCAAGCTAAGTTACCGATAAACTACCAATCATAGGCATATCAAAGGGGGTGTGGGTGGGGGGGGTTTAGGGGTGGTTGGGGTTATCCCCCTATCTCTGGGAATTTTTAACATAAAAATAATTTCCAGTACTGAAATCAGATTATTTTTATGTAGAATGTCTCTAGATATAGCAGTAGCTCATAGCTCAGTCACTGATGTACCAGCATTCTTCAAGTAGATAGTAATACAAACAAAAGAAAACACAATATTTATTAACAAAACAATTTTAATACAGATTTATAACAAAAACACTGAACAATGAAATGATATTTTGAAAAATATGTTCACTACTGTATCACAAGTAGAAATCTTAGTATTCAGACCACTGAACCTCTTTTAAATTTTTTAAAAATTATGTACACTTCCCCCTCCCTAAATCAAAATGGTCATGTAGTAGCATGAATCTATTTAAAATTAAAATAATTATGTACACTTCCCCACTTGAAATTATATTTACGTTTTACCTTTTCTACAAAATTTTAAAAAAATGTTTGATTTTATGCAAAATACAAAGAAAAGTCAATAATTGAAAACAATTAAGCCGTGAACAACTTGCACTGATAATGGTAATTAAAAGTTTCTCAAGAATGACATGAAAATACAACCATGATTTTAAATACTAGTATTATAATTAAATGTATCATAAATGAATGCAAAATGTATGACAGCACTTTTAATTTTTTTTAAAAATTTCTATTCAGTGACTGAGAGTTGAAGGGCCTTTCAAGGTAGATATGCAAATTTACACTACTCACCAGTAAATGTATACACTATTCACCTGTCAATGTATACACCATTCACCTGTTAATGTATACACCATTCACCTGTAACAGTGTACGGTACCCAGTGTACAACTGTTTTAAAAAAATATTATCACTTTTGATCTTTTCAACAAAATATCTGGTTATATGTGTATGCTAGAAACAATATTAAACCAAATAATTAATCTAACCAGGGTTTGAAAAAGTCGGAAACTGGATTTAACAACACAATATCTTTTATTCAGGCTAACCAATTCAATGAAAATTTTCGTTTTTGATGGAAATGTACAGCTCAAATGGAAAAACGGACAGAAAATATAAAAAACCTGTATTTAACAAAATTTTCACGTTTTTGACAATAATGATATAGCAGAAAGCAATGCTGCTAGTAAATATGGTAAATATGTACCTACAAAGCAGGCGCATGTTAAAAATGTACCAATTTGGTGATATCATGTGCTAAACATGAACCAGTCTGGAAAAATTAATAAAAATGATCTGTCAGCCCGTTTATCCATTATTTGTGGTTTTTTCTATTTTTTACATTGTAGTGACACATATATGGTGTACCTATAAACATGACATATATATGTACAAAAACTGATATCATAACAAAATAAAATAATTCATCTATCTGATTACGACTTCAATAATTACAAATTAAACTATTTTTAAAAAACAATAATAAAAATTAAAAATATTGAGAAAATATTTTGCAATTCAATATGTATTTTGTGTTGTAAAAATTATAAATATAATTGACACTGAATATTTTGAATGCAAGTACAGTAGAACTTTGAGAACTCGAAGTGCTCAGGACTGGGCTGGGGACTTCAAGTTATTGGGGTGTTCGAGTTATCAAAGTTGAAGGATGATGTCCACGAATGATGTCACCTTAATATATGTTTCCACTATAGAAATCTTGATGTTTTAAACAGTTACCTGTACTCGAATGTAAAAAAAAGTAAAAGATAATTTTTAAAGAAAATATATAATAAATAATTTTTAAAGAATTGATATTGACGATAAAAGCTTGCGAAACGTGTTATTTTATTTTAAGATCATGATATATACGAACAACGAAATCGGAAATCAGATATATGTACATATTTATCAAAATGCTTAATTTTTACATTCGTTAGACAATAGGAACAGAAAGTAAATGAAATTATAAAGCAGTGCAATAAGTCATTTAAGATTTTAATGGAGTCGTGAGTACAATTGAGTTAGTCGTTTAAATTAAGCTTGGAGAACTTAAGTCAAAAGTAATAGACCGCGGCATATTAATTGGTTTCTTTTATTAGAGTAGGGGATTAGCGTTCATGTTAGGCTTAATTGTCCGTGACGGTACTGAATATTAATCTGTTAATTGATTCTAATTAATACGGTAGATAACAAGAACTACTCGGTTCATTTCTCTACTATAACGGTAGCCTAATTACCGATATGTGATTTATCCTTTGATCATACATTGTTACAAAAAATTTGAGTTTTTGAAGTTTATTTTAATAGATTTTTAAACTACAGACCAAATTTTTACTTCGAGTTATCGGGGGTATTCGAATTATAGAAGTTTGAGTTATCGAAGTTTTCTTAATATAGTTTATATAGAAAACTTGTCGGGACAAAATAAAGACTTCGAGTTATCTGTGGTATTCGAGATATCGAAGTTTGAGTTATCGAAGTTCTACTGTAATAATATTACACATCAAATGTTGAACACTGTATTTTCAAAAAGACAGCATTTTTCTTGCACACCTAATCCATTAAAAAATTTTCTTACTCAAAATCACAAATGTTAACAGATGTACATGATTTTGCAAACATTTTCACAGAAATTAAAATAAATTTTGCAACAATGAAAACTTGAGCTTATTTCAAATTCAACAACTGCAAATATGCATACATTATTGTAACCATGCACATAAAAGAAGTATTGCAAATTTCCCTGATAGATCACAAAAAAAGATAACCGGATATGTATACAGTAATTCATATCTAGATTGATCGGTGGGTGGGATCAGATGTCAAATGTTAGTTACATGATGGCGGGGTCAGGCGTCAAATGTTCTCTTTGAATGACAGGGGACGACCCATTTTTCTGAGGTGCACCAGCAGTGCATTTCCAAACCGTTCTCAAAATTACATGAAAAATGTGAGTCGGATATAAAATTATTTTTAATAAATATTGTAAATATAAGAAATAAAGTAATTTTCCAATGTCTTTATGAACTTGTAAAGTATAATGGGCTGTCTCAAGTTTTTGCATAAAAGGCTTTGCTTTTACAAGTTTACAACTTTACAAGTTCATAAAGACATTGGAAAATTACTTTATTTCTTAATTAAAGCGTAAATACTTCCTTGATAAATTACATCAATATCAATACAATAGAACTTGCCAGTGTACCCTGTGATCAATACCTCTTAACGTTTGTGCGAAAATGAAATGGATATTGTTTACATCAAATATTCCTTAAAAAAAGTTGTCATTACCAGAAAATGTCACTTTATGCGATTCCATTGCCAGTAGAGATAATTGTCCCACACAAACACTATGAGGTATCACATCAGGCTCTGGGGAATTTCATTTTCTCTGATCACAAAAGAAGCACCAGATTTAAGCCAAAGAGTGACAGATTTTTTCAGGTTGTACATACCAAATCAGAGCTCAAGACATAAAAAAAAAAAAAAAAAAAAAATAAAGGCATCTCTGGTCCTTTTTTAGACTTATTTTGGAATTGGAAGATCTTTCTTTATGGTCAGTATTTAATTCCTTGGTCATTGTTGGTCCAGTCTGGTCAGTAATACATCTTTCCTTGGTCCTTTTGTGTCTTGAAACCCGGCCATCCTGAATTCCGTTTTATATTCATAACACCAGTAGATGTGTCACTGAAAGTAGATAAAATGTAAATTAAAACAAAACAACATAAAAATAATAATTACGCGCAAAATAAATGTCACTCCTGAAAAGAGGAAAATTTAGGACAAATCGCCCTCTGCCATATCTTTTATATTTTCAAGTTAAAGACACATTTCTCTCATTTATTTGATATTGGGTTATTGCAGAATTTAAATGCTCAATCACATTTTTGCTGAGAGAGTTTAAATGTCATTTAAAGTACATTTATCTGACACAAAAAATTTAGTCAAAGTTAGATAAATACATGTGTTAAGGCATTGAATAAATTGATCTTGTTTATAAATTTGTTTTTTTAAATGCAGTTGATGAAACTACATGTATATTTATAAACACTAATTTAAAACACTAATTTAAATATTTCTTCCATAATTTGAATTAAACTAAAATTGTCAGCAGAGAATTAATGTCACCATCCATGTAACTTCTAATACCGTCACGTCCTTCATAGCCTTGATACATGTATTTGCAATTTGACCCTGACCTTGTTCAAAGATCAAGACACATCATTTGCCTATGAAGATTAATAATGTCAAGTTTCATGAAAATCCACAGAAGTCATGGCTTAGACAGGGTCTCTTTGACCTTGACCTTGATCATACTCCAAGGTGACAACAACACATGTATCAAAAGTTTCATAAAATCCCTCCAAAACTGCAATAAATTAAGGCTTAAGACATAAATTACACACACAGAAGGAATGATTTGGTTTGATTTGATTTAATGGGGTTTAACATCCCAACCAAGAATATTTCACTTATATCAAGACGTCACAATCTATAGGTGAAATAGTAGAAATTTTGCCCCTTGCAGTGCACTTAGGACAATGTGCAGGAAGGGTCTTTAGCATGTCACACCTGCCTTGACACAGGGCATCAGTTTTTAAGGTATCCCTCAAAGGACCCCTGACCTTCATTTCCAAATGCCGAGTGCTTGACAAAAGAACAGTTACTACCAATATTCACATCCTGATCAGACCCAGCCGAGGTTTGAATCATAATCTCCCACATTCAAAGCATATATTGTGTAGCCAGCTTACCTATCTGGCTACAGTTACTTTTACCAACAATGATTTGTGTAGCCAGCTTCCCTATCTGGCTACAGTTTACTTTTACCAACAATGATGTAGATAAATATAGCAGTTCATTAAACTGGTACTGTACAAACAAGAAGAGGCTTAAGGAGAGAATAAACCCTTTCTTATGTAGCAGACAGGGCTTTATAGGTGGCCAGGTGGTTCAGTGGGTAGAGTGCCCTGCTTGTATTGTGAAGGACCCAGATTCTAGTCCTGGTTTGGGCACTGGATTTTTACCTTTTACATTTGGGGGCCCGTTTGATCATATGAAGTGTCCAGTCAACAGGTTGGTCTCAGGATTGAACCTGGTAGTTTCGGTTCAAAGTAGTTGAATCAAAAAGAAAATGATTTAAAAAAAAGAAGAAGAAAAGTAGGAATGTGGTGGGCGGGGCTTAATAGGTGGCCGGGTAGCTCAGTTAGTAGAGCATCTGACTAGTATTTGGAAGCTCCCAGTTTCAAGTCCTGGTTTGGCTGCTGCATTTTTCTCTCTCCTGTTACACTTACTTACAGTTGACTTTGGGTATGTTGCATCATGCAGAAAAGCAATGGAAAGTAATGTACAATGTATATTAACTATGTGAGGAATTTTCTATGTGCTGTTTTGAGAATATTTTATATTAGGGTTGTTGTGTTGTTGTTTTATGCTGTATCAGCAATTTTTCAGCTTGTCAGAAAGAAAACAAGTTTATTAACCAAGAAATTTGCAAAAGTGTTACTGTAAATTAGGAAATTTTCATTTCACTTAATACCCGCGCAAGACAAATAAAATATCTATTCACGCCATATTGATTTTGCATAATCTGGTGATCACCAACACAAATAATACTGACTTTTTATATAAGCAATAGTTTTATTTTTACAACTAGCTTTACTTGCAAATTAACGCAAATATAAAACTCGATAAAATTTCCTGATTTACAGTAGTTAATCTTGTACTATCACAAACTCAGGGCAACCTTAACATGCTAGCTCACAGAGTCAGAATACCACAGACAAGCATTCTACTTGCCCAGTTACATTATACTTACACATGGTGAACCATTTAAAACTCTGTCCAACTAACACCAAGTGCCAGAACCCAGTTTCACAATCAATTCTTAACTAAGATTTTCCTTAACTGGCAAATTTAAAATCTTCATAATTTTTAAATTTTTTTAAAGTTATTCTCAACTTTTAGGTGTCATTTTGAAGAGCACATGATGCTTTTAACATGGGTTTCCATATTTTTCAAAAATGTCTATTCATAGTTTAATTACAATTGGCAAAATTTGCTATATCAAAGTAAAGGAAAATTTTAGTTAAAGAAATGATTCTAAAACTGGAGCCAGATAAGATATGAAAATTTTGAATTCATATGCATGACTTGGCTGAGGTTCCAATCAAGGGACCTTCCTCTCCTAAAAGATGAAGCTCTACTGCAGAGTCAACTAGGACAGATTTAATCTCTTTGTAAGATGGTCCAAACATTTACAGAAATATTCACTTTAACTAATAGATCTATGTAATGTTTTTTTATAAGTCAAACTAGACAGTTATTTAAGATTTATCGCCAAACCTCTAATTAAATTCTTGATACTATATAAGTATTTATATTAGCATGTATTATATTTGGCAGTCCAGAGGGTCTCAAACATTTAGTGTGTATTAATATTGGTTCATTTCTAGGGTGAAAGAATCGTCACTACCAACTTTCAAGTCTTGGTCATACCCAGCCAGGGTTTGAACTCTGACCTTCCACATACTAAGTCAGCACTATTCTAAATGACATACTGTAGTGGTCCCAATAAATGAAACAAGTACAGGTGGATATAATCACAATACAACTGTTAATTCTTATACATATGCATAAAACATCACAAGAAACAATTTGTATTATTTGACTCAGAAAATCACTTTCTGGTGATGTTAAGAGTTTCTAATGTCAAGATAAAGACTAGTATATATCACTGTATTCCATCATTTCACGTATATAGGAGGTCAGGGTTCAAACCCTGGATGCATTTGACAAAGACTTGAAAATTTGTAGTGACTGTTCTTTCATCAAACACTTGGCATTTAGAAACAAAAGTCACCAGGTCTTCCAGATGAGACCTTTAAAACTGATGCCCCATGCCACGGAAGGCATGTCACTTTAAAGAATTTTCCCTGCACATTCACATTGCCATTAGCACACTGCAAAACTCAAAATTTCTGCCACTTCACCTGCTGAGTGGAATGGTATTGCTTATGCTCCAGTTCAATTTTTTTTTAATTATATCATGGCAGTCAGTTCTAAAATGGTGGAGAAAACTACTAACCTTTAGCAAGTAAACTTTATCATAAGTGGAGTAATGGAGTTTTACGCCCCAGTCAAGATTCTTTCACTTATTTTGAGGTGGTCAGTTCTAGGATGGTGGAGGAAACCGGAGTCCCTGGAGAAAACCACCGACCTTCGGCAAGCAAACTGACAAACTTTCTCACACTAGGATCTGTCCCGAGTGGGATTTGAACCCAGGCAGTGTGAGGCGCTGTGATCCATAAGCACATGCTTCAGACCACTCAGCCACTGAGGCCCCTAAAAAACTTCATCAAAGGGAATGCTTTTATTCTGTTTAGCCACAGAGGCCCAGTAAAATACTAATGACTGTAATAATTTTAACAAGTTATATCATTAGGTATTAAACACAAGTGACACTACTTCTACTACATACATAGATACATGTGAGAAACACAAGGGAAAAAAGAGCAGAAATCAAGTCTTTTACAATGAAGAGATTTTGCTAAGGGAGGTAACTGTGAAATGTTCCCAAACCCCAAGTGATAAAATCCATTTTCCTTGTTTCCCTCTTTTTCTTATTGAGAACTCTGTTCTATTTTACATAGATAAATGTAAATCAAACGGGTAAATGTGCAGTAGGGAAAATAAAGTAGTTAACTAATGTGTCCTGTCAGACATTGACTATGAACAATATCAAATTCTTCACAAATATAACAAACACATCAGATACTGTGAAAAAAATATTTAATAAGACTGTTTTCAAAACATTCTTGAAACAAGTACAATATCACTTTGTTTCAAATCAGTACAAAAAATGTACGAGGCATTTAATAATATTGAAAAAAAAATCAAATTGTGTTAATTATGACAAAATTAAGGTGATAACAACTTATACATGATATTATAAGAGCTTTAACAAGCTAATAGAGTAATCATTCGTGGAAATCCCGAATGACTCAAAAATAAAAATAAATTACACACAATCATGCTGGTATTGTTTACAGAACAAAGAATTACTTACATATATCAATATTTTAACAACAGAAGAAATCATAAATTTTAAATATCAATCAAATAAAAAAGACCTTGAATGTATTATTTTTTTCTAGAGTCGTTTTATTTAGTTTGATCTTACAAGTACTGACATCTTGGCAAATGGTACAGTGCAGCTTAAATAAGTTGAAAACATAAAAAAGGTATGGCTTAAGAAACACACCACCTTCGGACACAACATAAAAATTATAACCTTAAATGATATTTCATTTTGACAGATCTTTAAAATGACCTTTAATATTCTGTACATAACCTTAACATAACATCATCTTTAAAATGACCTTGATATACAGGACTTGACCTTGACATTTCACCTTGTAAATATTATAAAGTATTTTACAAAATACACAATTATAAAAACATCTGACAAAGACACATTAGTGAATTACATGTGCTTCATTAGTTCCATCATTTTTTATGATTTTTTAAAAAATATACAATAGTACATCAATACCAAAATTCTACATATCTATGATAAGAAAAAAAATATAGAAAAAAGTTTTGAGTTTAAAAATTTGCAAATATTTTAGAGAACAGATGTAGTGAGTAAAATAACAAGTTGTGACAAGTATAAAACATAAGAATGGAAGGAAAGAAAGGAAGACTAAGGTCGGTTGGAAAGAGGGAAGAAAGGAAGACAGGAAAAGAGATATATGTACTTATGTAAAATAATTACAATGTTCATAATCATTTGTTTTTGCCATCTATTTACCTATATTTTTAGGTGCATCTTTTGAAGACAATTTTTTTAATTATTACATAAACTTAATTGAACAGGGTTGTCAATAAAGACAAAAGAAGGTAATGTACAATTGAAAAAATTACATGTACTTGACAATAGCCAGCAAAAAAAAAAAAATATATATACATTTTAAAAAAAAATTCAACATTAGTCTGCATAAGTAATAATTAACGTAAGATGTAACAATTCTGTTGTATCTGTGTTGCAAACAATGTAAAACATCAGAAAATTTATGAGGCGTTTAAAAAGCTGGGCTATTTGGTGATTTACTAAAACAAAGAATTGCAATTTTTACAATTGGGTCAATGTTTGGTGACTTAATAAAGCAAAGAATCGCAATTTTTACAATTGGGTCAATGTTTGGTGACTTAATAAAGCAAAGAATCGCAATTTTTACAAATGGGTCAATGTGTCAAGATACAAATGAAAATGTAACTATTGTTTTGAACATTCTCTTTGTTACAGATTAAAAAAATATATACTGACTTGATTTCCCTTTTAGCGGGCCATTGCATAAGATGTCCCCATAAAATGTACTTATAGTTTTGAATATTTTCTTCATAACCAAATTAATTTAAAAAAAAAAAAAAAAATTAAAAAAAAACCCAGTTTGTAGTAATATTATCCTTCGGGCGATTTCGTTGTTCATCACAAACATTGTTTAACTTTGTTTAACTTTCATTAATTAAATGAACTTTTTTAAAGTACAGTATAATACATGTACATCAGTTTTTTAAACTACATGTAACAAAATCTTGATTTGGAATAATGATTTACATGATCTTGATGAATATTTTGATGAAATCCTATCCAGATATCACATGACACATCAGCACCAATATCAGGGTACCACATCTGCACCAATATCAGGGTACCATATCTGCACCAATATCAGGGTACCATACAAGATTCACGATATCTAGATAGTACACCAATACATGTACCAGGGTACACAAGAAGTGATGACATTGAAAGTAGGTTAACCCAAAAATGATGACATCAATGCCAGAGAACGTTAAACAAACTAGAATCAATATAAGGATACCTAACATGGTATAACTTAAATACCAGGGTACCATGCAAGTGGCTGTCAGGGTACCTGGCAAATGATGTCATCAATACAGGGTAACTGACTAACACTTTTTTATTTCATTTTTATACCTGCCACTGGTGATTCTAGAGGTATTCTAAATACCATTAAATGTTTGTAATTCTTGGTTCTGATTACTGTCTGCGTCAGGATACCTGGCAATTGATGTTGTCAATGCCAGGGTACCTGATTAGGATTGCTTACAGGTGTTATTGTATACCTGCCACTAGTGGTGTTAGATGGATTAGGAATTCCATTAAATGATTGTAAAGCTTGGCTCTGATTTCTTTCCATGTCTTGTGATAGTCTTCCATCACCTTTGAACTCTGCTATACATTTCCAACTATCTAGATAATTTGCTACAATAAAAATAGAACAAATATATTCATGAACCATTTCAACAAGTAAAGAAGAATGTCCACATACAAGGGTCACTTATATATAATGACCAGAAAGACTCGGCTTTAACACTATTCTGTTCTAAATCTTTTTAATGAAGAAATACATTTTAGTTTTCATTTGTTGGGCTATATATACAAGTTTATTAAAAGTTTATCCACAGCCTATGGACTCACTAAGTTCATGCTATTTTCACTTTCAATGGCTTTAAATGGGATTCAAAAACATTCTAGGATAACCATCTGATTTTCTGACATCATTCAATTAGGAAGTTGTTGACTTGTATAATGAGTCTTGTTCAAGGGCACACCACACAGCTTAATTGGGGCTCAAGCCCTTACACTATGCATCTCCAGCTTTTTTATGCAAAATGGACTATTATTATTGTTATTATTATACTTACCATGAAACACAATCATGGTATTAAAAGCACCATCAGAATAAACGTGAATTATTTAATATGTGAAATGTAATAAAGCTGCATTAAGTTTTCCAAAGAAAAAAATAAAACGGTGCTAATCTAATTAATGATGTTCCTAATGAACAATGTTACATTTGGTTCAACGATAAATACAGAAATTACAGTATTTGCCCAGCAAGATGCAGCATTTGGGATCTAATATTAGAACATGGTTACGTCATCAAAACCCGGGTCATTTAAACACAACTTTCAAATACATCTGGATATTAATGAAGGACAATTAATGCAATCTGTCATGTTTCACTTTCAATTCTAGGCTTTTCCGTACATCCGTGCGCATGCTCCAAGCTCATCATTACCATCGTAAACCACTGACCAACCGGTCAGAGGATTCCGTTTATTTACAGCTAAAAGAAATGAAATTTTAGAAAATGAATGTCACGGATCGTGGTTAGAAGATATCTACTTTAAAAAAAATATATTTTTAGAAAATCAAAAAAAATTCAGAAAATTGGTAAACTTAATGCAGCTTTAAGTAACATTATTCCTTATATATTCTACTAACCTTTCCAAAGTCTAACACAGCCATCATCACCAGAAGATGATAACACAGTACCAGTTACATTCCAACATATTCTCCATACCTAAAATATACAAAATGTATAACATACTTAGGCATCAACAACATTGCTAACAAGAGAACCAGCCATCTTATTATCACCAGAGAGCAATTATAACTGCTCTTTCAGCACAGTCATAGATTTAAAATGGTTTTTAGAGCCATCTCTAATTTTCTTCTCGAATGGCAATCTGATACAAGCCAAAATTGCACACTGTATAATCCATGCACAGAATATACTAAATGTGCAAGATGTCCAGTTCATTCATTTTTCCATAACAAAAGTAAATATAATTTCATTTCTATACTTAAGCCTTAAAATAAAATTAACTTTGCCGTTGACCACCCGACCCATTTAAAATGCCCCAACCCAAAAATTTTATTGCCATCAATTTCTTTTTTTTTTTCTTCTTTTGGCTTTTCATACAAAGTAAAAAACAGTATGAAAGGGCAATAACCCTAGCAAGCAATCTGTGAGCAGGTTTACACAGTAGTGAGAAAATTCCACTTTCTCCATGGGAGAAAACACAAGGAGGAACAAAGAAGACTTTAGTTAGCAAAGAAATTGTAAAATGTGTTTTAAAAGAGACATATGAAACCAATTTAACTTTCAAAAGTGTAATAGATCAAGTTTTCAAAATATAAAAAAAAATTGATTTTTCCTACCTACCTACCTACATGTGGATAGCATGATTTGGAAAACAGCAAACAAAGAATTTTTTAAGTTAGGCCTAATACTTAACTAACATTCAAAACCCCCTACATACCTGAGAATCATGTTCTGAAAATTCTGCTACTTGTTTTATTACAAATTTATTTACACCACCTTGACTTGCCATCACTGTATCTCTCCTAAAAATTTAAATTGGTACAATATAATATTCAAATATTTATATATCAGAAAACAAATCTAAAGTGGTGACATATTAATCGAAAATTATCTATCTATAATTTCTTTTTAAATTGTATTTCTTCATGAAGAGAAAAGGTCAGCTCAGTTGTAAAGAGGCTTCATATTTTGTCTGCCTTTGGGTCCTTTCCAAGAACTGAACTTTCTATTGTGACTATCAGTTACACAGAATGGCAGTTACTACGACATGTAATATGTAATTGTATTCTACAAATAAAACTCGATAGAACTTCAAAAAATACAACATGGTTTTCTAAAATACCCTGGATAACTTATAATGCCCAATACTTATCTAAATACAGAGCTGTCAACCTTAAATGTCTTAAACAGTAATATGTATTAATGCATAAATAAAGTCACTCAGCATGTTTATTGTTTAGTTACTCACCCAAGGGGAGATAAACTGATGATTTTTAAATCCTTTGAAGCTATAGCTAAGAGATGATATGATCTTCCCAGGTTTGGTGCAAATGCAACATCATGCACTGGGTCTGTCACCATACTCAAAGTCTCTACTTTGTTCCATTTTCTAGAAAAAAAAAAATTCAAATAGTCTAATAAAAGATGAAAGAATGAAATGTATCTGTGAAATATACCTTGTGGAATCATTAAATTAATTTTCATATGTCATGTTGTATTAACGGGCCTCGGTGGCCGAGTGGTCTAAAGTGGGCGCTTACGAATCACAGTACCTCTCACTGCCTGGGTTCGAATCCAACTCGGGACAGATCCTAGTGTGAGAAAGTTTGTCAGTTTGCTTGCCAAAGGTCGGTGGTTTTCTTTGGGCACTCCAGTTTCCTCCACCACTCCAGAACAGACTGCCTCGAAATAAGTGAAAGAATCTTGACTGGGGCATAAAACACCATTACTCAACTCACTCATGTTGTATTATATGGAATTGTTATGTTAATTTTCAATATAATAATATACCTTGTAGAATCGTTATATTCATAAATTTGTACTTTGCCTCCTGCAGATGGACTTTTATCATCACTTCCTACTGCTATCATTGGTGGATGCATTCTTCAAAAAATAAACAATTAAAATTAACAAGCATTCTGAGAGTATTGCAAAACAATACATAGTCCCCTACCGGTCACATATTTCACTAATCCCAAAGTTTTAGGTAAAATGTTATTATATGGTACAAAGATTTATAGTTATATATTACACGTATTGTTCAAGATGTAAAGCAAAACTTGATCATAGTAAAATCAAAAACCAGCAATGGAGTTCTCAAAAATTTTAAGTTTAATCATGAATAGGTTAATTCTCCGAAAACCTTCTTATTTTTGAGTGTGTGGAAAGAGAATAATTACTAGGTCAATTGTAATGCAATTTAGTTTATGTTTTATAATATATCATTACACATACATTACAGGAGGCACTAGTCTAACAGTTCTTGATTTGGAGTGTAAAAGTGACCTCCATACCAAAAAACAATTTATTAACTGCAAGCGTGTAGAAAAAAGTGCGAAAAACTGAAATATCAGTGAATATTCAAAGATCAAAGGGCCATAACTCCCATAAAAATTAGCAGATGGAAACGAAACATAAACTTATCTGTAACTCATCATAGTAGAGTCACATACCAAACATTAGTTCCATTTCTGCAAGCGTGTAGAAAAAAAGTGCGAAAAACTAAAATTTCTGTGAATATTCAAAGATCAAAGAGCCATAACTCCGGTAAAAATTAGCAGATGGAAACAAAACGTAAACTTGATCTGTAACTCATCATGGTAGACTCACATACCAAAAATCAATTCATTATCTAAAAGCATTTAGAAAAAAGAGCGGAAAACTGAAATTTCAGTGAATTTTCAAAGTTCAAAGGGCCATATTTCATGTAAAAATTTGCGGACCAGAATGAAACGCTAACTTGATCTGCAACTCATCATGGTAGACTCACATATTAAAAATCAATTCATTATCTAAAAGATTTAAGAAAATAAGTGTGGAAAAATGAGGCGTGACAGACGGACGGATGGACGGACAGAGCGCAAACCTGAAGTCCCCTTCGGCTTTTGCCGGTAGGGGACTAAAAATATAAGCAAGTACTTAAACTCATCATTCAATATACATGATGCTAGCTAGCTCCAATATTGCTCAACTGAATCTTAATGTGCAATTCAATTTCAGACGGCAATGCAAAACAAAATTTTTAATTTGCAACAACCAAATGTTTGCAGAGAAGATTACATCATAAAAATATTTCTTTAGAAAAGCTGGATAAATATTTTCAATTTCAATCACATTAGAACTAATTTGATACATAAATAAATCTATATGGACTGTATCCTGTTTGATTTATTTATACAAATGGATTTTAAACTCTCTTGGATTTTAAACCGCCCTTGACAGACATAATTTTAATCTACATGAACCAAGGCCTGTTTTAACCAAATTAAGTTCTAAAATTGGCTCAGTACTTTTAGATGAGTTGAGTTGAAAAATGGTCTTATATGCCAAAGATATTTTAACATATATGGTGTCAGTTGGTTCTTGGATGGTGGAGGAAACCGGAGTGCCTGGAGAACACTGATCTTTGGCAACCAAACTGACAAACTTTCTCACACTAGGATCTGCTTCTAGTAAGATTTAGAAGTTGGCAAACAGAGGCACTATGATTGGTAAGTGCTCATTTTAAACCACTTGGCCACCAAGTTCCCTTTTTTTAGATAAGAAGGTGTTCAAAGAATGGTCTTAAAATGACATCTTATTTTCAGGATCCATGAGGAATCCTGACTGGGACATAAAATCTCCTGCTCTATTTAAATCCAAACATTTGCATAATCTGTGAAAATTGGATCAGTGAAAAAATCTTTGGAAAAAAACATAGCTATACATCTACTTTCTATATATGAAATTTGAAATATATCAATTCACAATTAAATCTGTTTTGGCTATAGATGATTTCCTATATACAATAACATAGATAATCTTTGTTAAAAATTTTTGATGTTGGAAGACCATGATGGATGCAGTTTTTATCTCCATTTTCTTACCGTGAAAAATTCCATGACAGACAACTACAACAAATCTTGCAAGGAATTTCATGCTGAAGTGACCACTGGCTTAAATTCATAACATCAGGTGCTTCATAAATTCTTACTATTCCATCAGCTGAACAAGTGGCCTAAAAATATCAATATACATTTTATAAATCATTCATTAACTTGCAAACTATGCACTGGAAGCTATTAAACATGAAAGTCTACTCCATTCTTACTGTGAAAACACAGGCACTTGTTTTGTATACGGGGTCCCCCCTACCTATATTTACCACAAGGTAAATATAGGTAGGGGGACCCCGTATACAAAACAAGTGCCTGTGTGTAAAAACCAAAAATTTTATGTTGTGCATCAAAAATATTTAACTAAACTTTTAACAATGGAACGAAAAGCTTACAGCTTCTTTTAACAATACAACAACAACAACAACAATAATAATAATAATAATAATAATCATATTAATAATATCTAGTAATAATAATCATAGTGACTGCCTCAAGATTCTCTTGAATGGGACACAAAACAATTACTCCAATGAACTCTCATATTTGTAAAATTCCACAAAAAACAAAGTCAGTATCCTTTTAAACATGTCTTGGTATAATGGTTACTCATGACATGCTAAAATATTCAAACCAAGACAAATGACAGATAATCAACTGTAATCATACTAACCAACTGTAACCCTAAATGTTTTGGTGCAAACTTGACATCTGTCACAGAGGTTCTGCTGTCTACAAGGATTGACTTTTTAGCCCAGTTACTCAAATTGCCTTCTCTGCTGAAATCGCCAATAACTTCTTCCCATACAGCTGCTGTGCGGTCAAAAGAGCAAGTGGCAAGGACTTGTCCAAACTCTGGGTGGGCCCATGTAACCCTCCAAACTGATCCACTGTGTGTCTGTCAAAAATAAATAATAATTGTTCATAATCTTTAAAGTAGTTGAAAATGAGAGAGAGTACATGTAGGTCACATGCATATCTTGTCCAGCACAAAATATATATGATCTTAACACTTCTGTGACAAAAGTATATTGAGCTTGGGTATTGCATAACTTATACATGATTTTATACAATCTTTAAATCTACCCTTTGATAATGATACCCTAATCAAACATAAAAAAAAAATGAAAATGATTAAAATGACTCCATAATCATGACCAAAAAAAAAAAAAAAAAGTCAATTTTAAACAGTAAAAGTTGAAAAAAGTTGAAATCACAAATGTTTTAATACCGTCCTTACCTTCCAACTTGCTGTGCAATGCCATTCTTCATCTTCCCCTAAATCCCAGACCTGAATAATTCAAAATATTTTAATTCTTAATTTAATTCTTAATGCAATGCTCAGCTTAATGCAACTTCAAATATTTTAAGAAATGCATAACTGTTATAGCTTGTTATTATTTATTATTATGTATTATTATTATTATTATTATTTTTTTTTTTAAAAAGTTTTACTGGATTTAACAAGGAGCAGTCATGTGACCACTAGGGTCTTCTACAACCTTTCAATTTGTTTTTTTCAAATGGCATCTACTGTTACTGTGCAGTTTTGATGTAATTTTCAATGAAAATAACTCTTCTTTTTGTCTGGAACTTGAAAGGGAGATTAAAATACAATAAAGGTGAAATTAAGATGTTAAATTGTTTACTTTTATTTTCAATTGAACATTAAATTTTTCAAAAAAAAAAATTAATTAATAACATAGAGAAATAAGAATGTCAGTACAACAAACTTTTGCAACATGAGAACAGAAGGAAGGTACTAGTTACCGAAAAAAGTGTACTTGCAACTAAGACCATAGCCCATATTCGGTCTAGAATTGGTATGGGTAAAGCCTGCTTATAAATAACGCATATGAAAAATATTGAAAACAAAGGAGAACACTTGACAACACATCTAACTTCTACATTGGTATCAACCTCATAGAAGATGCCATTTCAGCAAATTATGGGCAATTACACCATGTTAACTTTTGAAGTCATGATGTCACATTATCATTCTACGTCAACTGTAAACCTTGTGTTTTCATGTTCCAGTGCTAGATTTAAGCAGTGTAAAACCTAATTCTGATTGTCTCACTGTGTCATTAGTGTCGATGGGGCAAGTTAGCTGCAATATTTAAGGAATATAGGCGAGACAATTCAGTGATACATCAGTGAATTGCATCGTTTGGTAGCAATATAATTCATCTGCAAACATGATCTGGATCAGGAAACATCGTTAGAAAAAATAGAGTTATTCTCCTTTGAAAGAACTCTTCAAATTAAACATCATTGCTGACTTAGAAACGAAACTGGTCAATGCACCGGCTAATTCTAAAGCCCCAATGTGGCAGTATTTTGCAATTCTGGCAATCAAAAACAATTTAAGTGTTTGGGAAACAAACAGCACATGCTGTAGAAAATGTTATGTGTCACTGAAATACAGTGGGAATATCATGAACATGATGACCCATATTGAGTGTCATAAATAAAATGAAAATTAACATTGCTTGACCAGATTTACTTTTTAGCAGCTGATGAGTACAGAAGTAAAACTCCAATTCAAACCAGGTGTAGTATATCCTCTTTAAGACAAATATTGGATATGCATCGTATTATGACCCTTGTATCCTGCCTTTTCTGCGATACCCACCCCTATAAAGGAAGTAAATTGTGTAAAGAGATAACGTATGTTCCTTATTGGATTTAAACCCTAATGCTTGGATATGAAGTCTGATTTTTTCTACATGTCATATTGCATCCTAAAACTAATTTTCTTTGCAGTCATTTGAAAAGTTTACCCTTAGAAGGCAGTGATTACAATTAAATTAATATTTTGAAAGATCTGTAATAATTCGTTAGTGCCAAAATAACATATTGGAAATCCAAAAGGTAAGGTACCTTCACAGTTTGGTCACTTGAACAAGTGGCCATTCGCCTGCCATGAAACGCATATGAAATATCATGGATAAGGTCTTTATGTTCGGCTGGGATTTGTCTCGTGACAAACATGTTTGCTTCTGACAGTTTACAATAAATCAGTGAAAGTCATTATAGAACCTTCAGTGCATTGTACAAAAGCGAGGTGTAAAACGAGATGTTGTTTGTGTATTCCGCTTTTCTTTTAACCTACTCAACCTAATCCATTTAAGCGGTGTCGTGCTGGAGTTCATCTTACAAGAAATACGATTGGTTGATCAAATATTTCTTAAAGACTAATCCAATCAAAAAACGTCTTTGAAATTCTTTGGGATTTTTTTTCCCGGAAGCGGAAACCACCAATAGTTACCCTAGATGTAAAGGCTGTTTAAGGCAGAATCAACTGTAGTTACATTGACACAACAGAATTGTTTTCCAATGTAGATTCCACTGGTACGTAATTAAATGATTAAATACTTTACATTAAATTATAGCGCCATTGTCGATTTCATTGAAGCAAAGATCATATTTCAGTCTGACTTTGGGCTCTAACGTTTTTGGTTGATTTATAAAGTTAGGTTTTACAATTTACATATTTTACAGTTAAGTTTTATGCGTATCAAATTGCCGCAGAAAAGTTTAATTGATTATCTGAAATTATGTATCCTATGTTCCAAATCAGTTTATTCTGTAAGTGGAATTTAATGTTTTTCTGTTTACAAATGTTCCATCAAAATTTTGCTATTTCACCAATACTGCTGTGGTGGCATAACACTAGTGTTATGAAAAACAACAAAATTTTGCAACATATCATATATTTATATTGTTATGACACACATGCATTTTGACATAACTCGAGAACATCATCTCAGAATAAGCAATGAAAAATCTGCCTAAAGAATTTACATGGTTTTTTCCTCTACCCTAAATCTAAAGGATTGTCAATGAAAACTCATACAAGTTTGTCAAGTTTTCCTTCTGTGGTACCATTATTGTAACTTCAGGAAACTACTTTTTTGTAAACTTAGAATAGTTGTTCTGTGTCTTTTGTCCATTTCCTTCAACCCAACATGCATAATATGCATATTTTACCAAGGAGCATGATGTTTTGATGACTAACTTCTAATTTTAAGTTTAATTCAATTGAAAGAAACAATTATTTTTTGGACTTAACCTGTTTTAATAAAATTTCTATATATTTTTAAAATGGTTTCTGCATAATATATATTATATGTACTAAGTATAAGTACTTAAAAATAGCCAAATTTTTCCATGTTCATTTTGTGAAGAGATTTATAAGAGGTTTATTGTGAGAATACAGTATTGATTGTTTATATCATTTGGCAAATATATTTTACAATTTTTCATTTTGTTCATTTCATTTTTTTTTTATTTATTTTTATTTTATTTTATTTTATTTTATTTTATTTTATTTTATTTTATTTTATTTTATTTTATTTTATTTTATTTATTTTATTCTTTTCTATTCTTTTATTTTAATTTAATTTATTTTATTTTATTTTATTTTATTTTATTTTATTTTATTTTATTTTATTTTATTTCATTTCATTTTATTAATTTTTATTTTATTTTATTTTATTTTATTTATTTTTAATTTTCATTTTTATTACCAGTATTTTTTTTTTGATACCACAAAGTTTACAACATGAAATGTATAAGTGCTGTTTTATAATACCTATTTAATTAAATATGATTGTGCAGTAGATATAGCCTGATCATTGACAAACTGAAAGCCATTAAATTTGGTGTACAAAAAACAAAATTGATAAAAATGGAAGTTTCAAGACAAAACACTTAACACTTGAGTAAATGTAAATACTTCCTATCAATTCTTTCCAGAGTCAATTAAACAAGCACAGGAAGCACTATCTCTGAATATCCTATATAACTATGTTGTAGTTACTCAACTAGAACAGTGAAAACATACAAAGTTAAAATACATTTCAATGTAACTGAACAAGCGTTAAGTTAAAATTGGCTTAAACAACTTAAAACTTTTGGAAACATTTTGTAGATTATTTAAAGAATTTTGAATTATTTTCTAATACTGAAAAGAAAAAAATTCATTTTCTTTAAAATTCAAAAGAAAAAAAAAGAAGATTTTTCTTACTTGTTGATTTTGTGAATTACCGCATATATGAGTTTTTATATAAATAATAAGATAATCTTTTTTTCTGTTTTCAGAATAAAATGACAGTATGCCTGTCACTAGATTTCACCCATATCATGGACTTAACATCCGGCTTTTTCATGAGAACATGGTTGCTTGCAGAGAGCGGAGCTTTGCTCATGCTCTTTCATTCAGTGAAAAGCCATTAAAACCAGGAGAAATCTTTCTTGTGGAAATAGAAAAAAATGAACGGGGATGGAGTGGTCACATGAGGATTGGTTTAACTCAGTATGATCCTGCGGACGAGTTTGAACTCCCCCAGTATGCATTGCCAGATTTGCATAACATGGGGAAATCATGGATTTTTGCTGTGACAAAATCACACAACAAAGTAGTGTATTCTGATCAAGGAGATGATCAGAACCCAGACAGTCTCCACCAATCAGTGTTAGGTGATTCTGATATTGTTTATACACCACAAGGTTCATTTAGTCGAAACTTGTTATTACCTCTCGTAAGACTTAATTTAAATAAAAATGGAGAATCGCCTTCGTCATCACTTCCAAAAGATAATTTGCCAACAGATATCGGAAGTCGTATTGGTATTATGTATAGAGTTATCGGTGATAGTGCTGAAATGCACTTTATCATAAATGGTGAAGATCAGGGACCATGTGCTCGTAATATACCATATCAGAATGGACCGTTACATGCTGTGGTTGATGTTTATGGTACAACAAAACAGGTTCGAATTATTCAGTTATATGGAGGTAAATATATCATAGTGTCTTTTTTTACAGTTACCATAAGCTGTGTTTTCATAAGTTAAAATCTCAAACTTTGGAATCCATTGGAAAAAAACTACATTACTCAAATGACTGATTTGTATATATTTTCAAAGGAAAGCTAAATTGAAATAAAATAGCCTATTAAGGAAATTTGAATTCATGAATTCATTGTCAACAAATCAAAAAATTTTCATGGTAAAGTTTATTTCATGATGCTTAATGTTTATGTATTACAAAAGTAAGGGAATTGTCATGGGAAAGCCAAATTCATGATAATTAAATTAAGGAGATATTGTGCGAGTCAAGATAAGCGTCACTATCTCTTTTTCAACCAGGCTATTCCTTTACTAGTACCCAAAGACTGGTGTCATTTGGTCAGTTTATATCAATGAGGTAGCACTCTAAAGTAAACGAGGCAAGGGTCTTCTTGGTGCCATGCATACCTTGATAAAGACATTGGATTTTAAGGTTGATGAATTATTAGAATTGAGTTGGTCTGACTTGACTGTGTTTGATTATGGATATCATGTATATTGTTTATTGTATTATAATCAAGTAACCTTCCTTTATATTTCTGTATACTTCTCTCTGAACGAGACTTTGTTTTCAAAATAACCTCTTTTACAAGATTGCCATTTTCAGACTGTGGGGAAATGTCCACAAATCAAACAATTTTGTTATTAAACTTTATAATTGAGTCTGATAATTATCCCCCACTCCAACGAAGTTGGCGGGGGATATAGAAATGGGTTCCGTTCGTTAATCCGTTTGTCTGTTCGTTCGTCACAAGTACAATGTTGTTTTTCTGTTAAAGTTTTTCAAACAGTTGAAATTTTTCAGAATTTTTCATTCTGATTTAAAGAAATTATTATCATAGTTAAGTAATTTATTTTTAAACATGTGTATATGTTTTTTATAATTTATTGCAAAGAAAACCCATCTAGAACACAATGTTAACCTTTTGCGTTAAAGTTTGCTGCATGTTTTATATTATGATTTAAGAATAACAATTTAATAATAATAAGTTCATACCAAAAAGAAATAGTGCTATCACTTCAAAAGTGTTTACATATTTCTCTGCAACATTTTAATACCTGCAATTTTAGTATTTCATAGTAAAAATGCATATTTTATATGGAAAATGTACATTTTGAGAAAATGAACTTGCTTACTTATTTTATAGGATTTTCTGTAGAAACTCTAGATATCATGTAATTATTAAAAGAAGTTTAATATATGTACATGGTTTTTGAAGTGGTTCAGGTTTTTTTTTTTTTTTTTTTTTTTTTTTTTTTGGGGTAAATATGTTAGTTTTAAAAAGAAAACACTGATTTTGAGAAAATTCTTTTTATTGGCTATTATTAGTTGACTGTTATCTTTGATGGAGTTCTTTATATTGGGTGGGTATTTTGGTGTTGGATTTTATTTTTCTGAAAAAAATATACTTTTATTATTTATTATACAAATATTTAAAAAAAAAAAAGAAAAAAAGAGATGATGGTTATAATGCTACTGCTGCTGATGGTAATGATGATCTATGCTGCTGATGATGTTGAATTAATGCTAGACAGTGATGATGTTGAATTTTTTTAATGATGATGATGCTGATGATGATGAAAACTTGCTCTTGATGATTTTCATACAGTGGAATGAATATCATTAAGTGAGCAAAATTAGTGATATAAAATAGTAATTATTACATTGTCACATATATATATTTTTTCATTAATAGCATATTACATGTGGAATTTTTCAAACAACAACTTGATGATGATGAACAAATTTTCTCTTTTGATTATTTCCTGTTTTTGAGAATGATGTTATATATTTTTGACATATGCATTTATACCTAAATAGCTTATAATCACTTTTGTTTTCTATATATACAACATCAACAACAAAAATGGAAAAAAAAACCCATTAGAAAAACAATCAAGTTCTATCTATATTTTACTGATGAAAAATGTTTACTAATCATGGATATTGTTGATGTTTTGATTATATATGAAATGTCATTTTAAAACATTATAGTTTTCCAGTCATTGTTAAGATAACAAAAGACTATAAGTTTAACATGATATTGAATAGAAGTTATAATCACTGAAAGTATTGGTGGAAAATAGAAAGTGAGTAGAGCGGGGGATCTGAATGACAATGTCTTCTTGTTTAGACTTTCAAGTGACATTGATCTACTTATCATACGTATATATTTAAACAATTTTGCATTGATTTTCATTTTCCAGTCTTGTCATTGCAAAATGTATGTAATTAAATAATTATTTAATAATTCAGACTGTCATATGACATAAATCTATATTAAACATTTTTTATTTGATTTTCATTTTCAGTCTCGTCATTACAAAATGCATGTCGAGATAGGATATTACAGATGGTGAGAAGAGAAGAGGAAGACATTAATAACCTCCCCTTGCCTAAAAAACTCAAACAATTCTTACGCTACGAGTTATAGCATTTACACAAATACCAGGGTTAGATATTTGACCAGCGGGGAGGAGCATAGACTTTGTGATAATGATACAAAGAAATTCATGATATTATGTTAGTGTAATAACTGATGTCCTACCCGTAAGGTTACCGTTTGCTTCATACAAATACGAAACCACATATGGACCGACTGTAGTTCATGGAACAAGATATTGACAGAATAGATGATTGTTTTAGTTAATTTGATTTGTGTTATTGCAAAGTTTTTTGTTTGAGATTTTTTAAGGGATAACCTTGAATTTGAACCAGTCTATTATTATTCATAAAAGTACTTGTGTAAAAAAATTGGTTTCCTGATCTGTAGACTGGTTACCTTGATTTTTGAGTCTGGTTTCCAGTCTTTTAGTACACACCAAGGATTTAGGAGCAACAACATTAAAATGGACAAAATTTGGTGATATGTATAACATGATTTTGGTTTTATTTTGATGAGTTTGAAAGATTATTGGCTGAAGTTTGAGAATTAATCAGAAGACAATTGATTGAAGAAGGATTCTGTGTTTGTATGTTATTTTTAGATCACCCTGACAGTCGTTTAAATGTTTGTGTCTCAAATAAAAACATCACATCCTTTTTTGTGTATGTCAATTAAATTATTATGAAAAATATATCACAATAAAAGTACAAACACTGTTGGATCTAGATCTTGTACGAAAAGATTTTTCAAGTCTTTTAAATGATTTTAGTTCTGGGTTTCCGTTTGACCCTTGGTTTTCAGGGATTATATCAAGTTTCTTCCAAATTTTAAAATTTAAATCACATTAACACAACTGATTCTTACAAATGTCAGGAGACACACACAATTTACAAAGAGGAAAAAAAACAGTCTCATGGTTCTTATTACCATTTTAGTAGCTCACTTGGTAGAATGCTCGCTTTGTATGTGGGAGGTTGGGGTTCAAACTCTGACCGGGTCTGGCCAAGACTTGAAAATGGTAGTGACTGTTCTTTCACCAAGTACTCTGCATTTAGAAACGAAAATCATGGTATCCTTCGGAGGAGATCTTAAAAACTGATGCCCATGTCATGGTAGGAAATGCACACTAAAAACCCTCCTTCACTTTGCTCAAAGCACACTGCAAAAGTCAATTTCTTCCACTTCACCTACAGCTTGTTGTGTCTTGATATGTGTGAAATATTTGTGACTGGGAGGTAAACCCCATTAAATCAAATCAAAGCGAATCTTCAAGAGAGTTCGTGATTGAGAGAAATATTGTTTAAAGCGGTAACAGCATTATGCAACTATCCTTAGCTAGAAAATATCCTAAGCACACTGCAAAGGTAAAAAATTCTGCCACTTAACCTGTAGTTGGTGACATCTCCATATAAGTAGATTCACTGAAGCTGTTAACTTTATGTTATGATTTATCTGTAAATGATGGGGATACGCACTGGCTGAGTGGTCTAAAACATCTGCTCACAAATCTCAGTGTCTCTCATATTTTCCTAGTGTGAGAAACTTTGTTAGTTCACTGGCTGAAGTTCTGGTTATTTGTAGATTCTCCAGTTTCTTCTAACTAAGTTGTGTAACAGATTTTCAGCTAATTACTGTACAGCTAGACCTATCTCAAGGATTAATCTATCCCATGTTGATGCAGTGCATGAGTTTGATCTTTGCTTTTACCTTGGTCTAGTTCATTAATAGTGTAATACAACTGTACTGTTATGACAAATATTTTTTAGCATAAAAATTATCCAAAATAAATTTTTAGAGCCAAAATAGAAAAATTAGCAATTGGCTAAATTTTCCAATGGCAGAAAAACTCATGACAACTTTGAGTGATGAACGAGAAGAATATACTAAGATTTTTAGCAACTTTGAATAAACTGACAAGTTTGCCCTTGACCTTTATTTAATTGTGAAACATTTAAACAAAAAGCAACAATTTTTATATTTATCTTAAGCACCACTGAAGGTCACAATTGCATAGTGATTTTCTTAGGAGCATAATATGGACCCAAATGCAAAGAAGTTTAAAATTAAAAATTATTTAGTACCAGTGCATATTTCCTACAGTAATCTTAAATCATTTAAGATCAAACTGAAACAAAAAGCTGGAACCATTTATATCATTGTGTTAAAATGGTTAGTTTTACAATATTGTTTTTGAATACAACTTAAGATCACAACAGCCTGACCCTGATTTCACATAGTTTTGAATCCAACTTGAGATAACAATGGCCTGGCCCTGGTTTCACATAGTTTTGAATCCAACTTTAGATCACAATGGCCTGGCCCTGGTTTCACATAGTTTTGAATCCAACTTTAGATCACAATGGCCTGGCCCTGGTTTCACATAGTTTTGAATTCAACTTAAGATCACAATGGCCTGGCCCTGGTTTCACATAATTTTAAATCCAACTAAAGATCACAATGGCCTGGCCCTGGTTTCCCATAGTTTTGAATCCAACTTTAGATCACAATGGCCTGGCCCTGGTTTCCCATAGTTTTGAATCCAACTTGCGATCACAATGGCCTGGCCCTGGTTTCCCATAGTTTTGAATCCAACTTAAGATCACAATGGCCTGGCCCTGGTTTCTCATAGTTTTGAATCCAACTTAAGATCACAATGGCCTGGCCCTGGTTTCACATAGTTTTGAATCCAACTTAAGATCACAATGGCCTGGCCCTGGTTTCTCATAGTTTTGAATCCAACTTAAGATCACAATGGCCTGGCCCTGGTTTCACATAGTTTTGAATCCAACTTGAGATCACAATGGCCTGGCCCTGGTTTCACATAAAATAATCTTAAATTTAAGGAAAAAATTTAAGTTAAGGAAATTCTTAAGTTAAGGAATGATTGTGAAACCGGGTTCTGGAAAGGCAAAGATGCTTTTAACATAATGAATGATATCATTGCATGGAGGATTATCTTGTATATTAGCTAAAGTGATAAATCTTGACCATAAAAAAATATTCAAATTTTACAGGTTGTGATATTTTATCTAAAAATTTTTTCAGCAGCTAATCATGAAAAGGACTATAAAACACAGGCGGTTGTTTCGATATTTTAAAAAAATAAAACTTCTGGACCCTTATGGGTTTTATTTTTTTTAAAATATCGA
Organism: Tegillarca granosa; assembly: GCA_029721355.1. NCBI lineage: Eukaryota > Metazoa > Mollusca > Bivalvia > Arcoida > Arcidae > Tegillarca > Tegillarca granosa. The sequence continues at coordinate 29,955,669 of CM056603.1, read as the reverse complement.
AACAACCGCCTGTGCTATAAAACTATAAATTTAATTACTGAAAAAATTTAAACTTTATAAAAGTTCAAGGTGTTTAATTCTAATGCACTTTTACATCATCTGTGAAATTCTTCAGAGCAAGGAAACCTATGGCAACGAAACTTAAAGGGGGTGTTTCAAGTTCTAAGGCAAGGATGACCTTGGCTTTGGTCACAGTGACCTGAATCGGTATAACCATTAAACATCTGGTCATGAACACATTGGCTCGGAAGCTTTAAAAAAATATGAAAAATAAGTGTTTTAAGTGTTATTTTGCAGAATTTTTGAAGTTGGTGAAAAATGAATTTCATGGAAAATTATCGATATACAAGTATATAAACTTGTATTAGCCTCGCTAACACAAATAATCCTTAAAAACAAACATCCTGACACCGAGCCCCTGTGTATGGAACGTCTATACACCGTTAGCAGCACGGAAATAGAAAGGATGTAAGCGTATACATCTCGAATAAACGTTTGTTTCTGGGAATTCAGAGCTGTCACCAACTTCCATCTGCTTTCATCCGCTAGGCTTCCGGCGATAAACATCCGTTTAACATACCCTCTACATACTACCCACGTCCTTTCTTTTCCGTTCTGTTTTTGCAAATTTTCGCCAATTTCTGGAGCAGAAAAAACAGATGGAGCCACCCCCACCCTCCAAATTCTGATCTTGCGTTGTGTCCTTTTTGCCATACGTTTTGTGTCCATCAGCCAGTGGGACCGGGCGTTTACACATGTGATAATTCTTAACTTCAGCATTAAAATACTTTGACATTTCACGCTCACTCTGGGGTAAGCCATATGCTCTCTGCACTTACGTGCAAGAGAGCTAATATATATATATATATATATATATATATATATATATATATATATATATATATATATATATAAACCTTAATTAGAGCACAACACCGAACGATTTGAATTATTGATTAATTATTTTGTTTATAACTCTTTCCTGGTTAACATAAAATTTCTTACAACTTGAAAATTGAAACAATTGTTTCATAAACATATTTTAAAATGTGAGGAAAGATCGTAAATTCGCTTGCAATGTTTTTCCGGGTTCATTACCTTCCCCTTCTGCCTTTTCCGGAAATGACCACCTTGATGGTAGTTATGACGTAAAGCACCTCACAACCAATAAACCATTTACTAAGTCATGGTATCATCCTTGTTTTTGATTAATACCGAACCCTATATGCAACTGAAAAAATAAGAAATTAAAAAGAAGGAAATAAGTAACTTGAAAACATGTAATGGCAAAGCCAACACAATCGATAACGGGAAATAATTCAATTATAAAAAGTAAAAAAAGACTGTATTACAAAGGATGGAGTGGACTCAAGTAATGGTGTTTTACGCCCCAGTCAAGATTCTTTTACTTATTTCGAGGCGGTTAGTGGTGGTTAGATGGTGGAGGAAACAGGAGTGCCCGGATAAAACCACCGACCCTTAAAAAGCGAACTGACAAATTTTCTCACACTAGGATCTGTCCCTAGTGGGATTTGAACCCTGGGTAAGAGAGGCCTTGTGATCTGTAAGCACGCGCTTTAGACCACTCGGCCACTGAGGTCTCTGTATTACAAAGAGAGACAGACGTATGGCCGCTGATTATAAAATGTTCCAACTTGGGATGGGTATTGGGGTTAATGTCCAGAGCTGTGGTTAAAAGTTAAAATTTCAAAAAGTATCTACGGATAAATGTTTTATTATTACACAAAAGCCATAATTTTTTACCGTGTGATCTCACGTGCATCAATATGTGAAAGTAATGAGTCATAATTACTAAGTCATTGTAAACGTCTTTGTTTGTTTGTTTGTTTTAATCACCATCATCATCATCATCATCATCATCATCGTTAACTATATTTCATTATACAGATAAGCAATGAAATAGAAGGAACTGTTTATTGCCAGTATGAACTTGGAAAAGGCCAACGCAATCAAGAACACAAAACAAAACAACAACAACAGCCAAAGACACTACAAAGGGAAGACAAACATACTTTTGACCACTGATTATAAAATTTTTCAACTTTGGGACAGGTACTGGGTTAATGTCCAGTGTCGAAATTTCAAAAAGTTTAATGGATAACTGATTTATTTTTATTTAAAAAAAAAAACAAAAAAAAAAAAACCCCTTAAGTTTCTCTTGTGGGTTCTCATGTGGATCAGTATGTGAAAGGAAGTAATTGACTGACCAACTTGATGAAAATTATGACGTAAAAACACCCCCACGACCAATGAATCATTTACTGCAAGTCATTGTAACATCCTTGTTATTATTATTATTTTATAATGATAATAATAATAATCATGAGGTCTATTTATCAGAGATCTGACTGCCTGCGATTTTTATTGTCTCTGTCTTTTATCCCACTAATTTTGCAAAATAAAAATTATCTGTTCACCAAAAGAAAATCAGAAGATTTTTGATAGGAGATTTTCAGTATATATCATTGAAAACATATACGAAAGGAAGGTCACAGTTTCCTGGAATTCAAAGGTTATCAGGACACCTGGTTCTATTTTAACAAACATTTCTTAGTTAAGATTTTCCTTAACTTACATTTAACAAATTATAACAATGTTTTATACAACTACAAATGGGCAAATTTTTTCTCAGATATCTCGAAAATTATAGAATATTGTTATTCCATATATGACGGATTTTCAGTCAAGGAAAATCTCGGTTCAGAAATAATTGTGAAACTAGGTTCTGAACACAAAACCGGCTTTTTTACACACGATTTCTATATGAAATCGACATCAATATTTACAATCTATTTTGTGTCTGATTTTGAAAAAAAAAAACATCGGTATAACAATGGGAACCAATTGTGCCCTTTATTAATTTGTTCCATCTTTGGCATAGTGAGGGGTTGAGGGTATAAGTAATAAGGTAAATATATAACAAAAATACCCGTTAAATTTTGATTTGCCGTATGTACACATTTCGGAAAGTCATTCCACATCAGTGACACTGGGCCGAAAAGTTAGATAGGTTAAATCAAAAGCCAAACAGTTGAAAATTGATGAATCCTAAGTTCTAAATGTATATGAATCCAAATCCAGCTAAGGATTGTTTTACATGAGGGAACAACCCTTAGTTTTAAAAAAGATAAAATATTAAGACGTTGAAAATTTTGCTAAATGGAAATTAAAAAAAAAATATTTACCGTATATAACGTAATAACACATAAAATGCTGCACTTTTATTTCAATTTTAATCAACAAAATCTGTCGTATTATAATAAATTAATCTAGCTATCCGTCCAAATGTTGTGTTTAATTTCTTAATATTTTGTGGATTATATTTGGATTTGATATTTTCATACCACATGTGTATTGCATAATTATTGCTATAGTCATATAGTTGATTGTATAGAAGATGAAAATGATTTCCATCCGGGTAATTCAGTGTTTTTTCTTCGATATGTATTAAATGAGGGTGTTGTTGTATGAGGGTATACGGTATAATACAGGGGTGATAATCGTGTTCATTTTTGCTGCTGAAATTCTTGTAGGTTGTCCACCAAACATTGAAAAATTGTGAATTTTTAGCGGCTACCAAAATACCGGTATTTACCCTACCAACAGACCCACGAACGGGATGGTATTCTAACCCAAGCGTCACATTGTATACTCGTAAATCATGAAATGGTTTTAATCCTAAAATGTCATTATCAAAATAAATTCCACCAATATTGTACATGAGAAACATTCTGTAAATATCCGTATAGTGGTTAGGCCGAATTACACGCCTACCTAAGATGGATTTAGGCGGATTAGCCGGTACTATTTTTAACGTTTTAACTCTTTTCTTCACATAATTCCACCAATGTCCAATCGGCTCGTAATCACAATGAAAATAAATGGCATCGGGTTTTACAAATAAATAAGTCGACATAATACTCAACATTTCGTAAAATTTCCACCTGTGTCCTCTACCAAACCACATAAAATGCACAATGTTTGGAACTATATATGTTTTAGAAGGTTTCAGTAATGATGTTGGCTTTTTGTTTGGCATGGTAACAATCTCGGGTTCATTGTCATAGCTTTGTGGTGCTAGAGTACCGAAATCCCATTTTTTTGCCTCTTCTTGAAAGAAACTATATACCTCCGGTGGTGCGCCTATTTCGTCAAAATTATCCACTCTTTTTAAAACAAATTTATCTGGGTCTTCGATTATTAAATATCCAATAAATAAAAATCCCATTAGAACAGATATAAAAGTAAGGCTTCGATTTTTAAACCTAAAATGTAAATAATAATAATGATAATAATAATATTAATAATAATAATGACAATGATTCATGTAATGTGATCGAACCGTATGATAAGAAATCAATCGTTTGGTTTGCTTTTTATATCAAAAAAATGTAATGTTGTCTTTCTGTTTCAATTTCTGAATACGATTCTTAAAAAATGTATCAAAACATATATAAATTGATACATCGTATTTTTTTTTAATCATCCTATTTTTCCTAATTTTAGCCTCTCCTCTTGCTTGTGGGACCTTGTTGAGTTGAGTTAATTAATGGTATTTTACACCCTAATCAAGATACTGTCACTTATATATCGAGGTGGTCACTTTTAAGATGGTGGAGAAATGGAAGTCCCGAAGAAAACCATTTACCCTTGACGAGCGAACGGACACATGATTTTACTCTGGGATCTTTCATACTGGGGGTTCGAACCTAGGCGGTGAAAAGCTTTGTGATTAGTAAGCACTCTTTCTAGACTACTAGGACACCGACTCACCCCGTCCCCCTCAATGTTGGTTTTTGGGATGTGATCTCAGACTATGCCTTAATATATAAAACAAATACTTCAGTGCCATTTTATATACATGTATAATAACATACCTTCTAAACGAATCCATACTTGCTGGCGTCCATACAACGGTAATTTTTTTTCCACTTTTCTAAATTTTATACTAAACTGTCGCGTTAAATATTTAATAGCAATGGTTGTTTCTGTTTCTTTTAATAGTATAATATGAAGATTAACTTTCTTTGAACAAGAGGCTTACAATGAAATCTTCTTATACAAAACAAGGCAATAATTTAAGTCGTACCCTTTTTAAACTATGTTTTTCGAGCTGTAATACCTGTCGGGATACTTAGACAATACGCATAATCCAGTATATTTAAATGATATTAAGCTTAATTGTCTAAAATTTGTCAGAGACACGTTTATATAATAATAATAATAATAATAATAATAATAATAATAATAATAATAATAATAACAACAACAATAATAATAATAATCTTTTTATTTTTGTTTAAACACATCATACAGCGTAAAAGCAGATCGTGGCTTAAATAGTAAACCATATGCACCCGAAGAGCATAGAACATAATTATATTTGTATAGCATGTGTCAAAGTATGAAAAAATCTAACGTCTACAATAGCAGATCGAGGATTAAAAGTCGTCTTTAAACTGACAAACTTTATGCACTTATGAACATAGGCAGTTTGCAAATTTTTTTTTCGCGCGGGGGGGGGGGGGGGGGGGGGTAGGCCAATGACAATATTGAGGCGGTAAACATTTTTTCTGATATAAATTTTGTCTTTGGTTAATCAGATGACTTGGTTCCATCACCAACCACAGAGCAAGAGGTCCTTCGGATGAGACCTTAAAACCGACTCCCCGTGTGGTGGCAAGCGTAAAACGTTGAAGAACCCTCCTTGTACATTACCCTGGGTGTACTGCAAAGATAAAAAATTCTGCCACTTCACCTATATTTGGTGAAGTCTCGATATAAGTGAAATTTTCTTGAATGGGATTTAAAACCCCATTCAGTATTCAATTAATCACAGAACAAGGCCTTCAAAACAAACTTAATCCAGGCAGGTTTCGTAATGACTGTTGTCTCAACATGACAATATTAACGTGACAAGACAAAAGCAAACTGACCATTTCGACCGAAATTTCCGTTTTCAACGGAAATGAACCGCTCAAACGGAAAACTGGCGGAAAATATATATATATATAAACTAAATTCAACGTATTTTTCACCGTATTTTACTATAATGATAACGCAGAAGGCAATACTACTGGTTAAAAGTGTACCTACGAAGCAATATCGTGCGTGTAAAATGTACCAATTTGGTGATATCACGCGTAAATCATTCATGTACCAATCGGCCGGAAATTTTTTTTAAAAAGTTATTAGTCAGCCTGCATATTCATCCAGGGATATTTAATAAACCATGGAATTATATAGAACTAAAGTTATGTTGCAAAACAAGCAAATTGAAAATGGTTCAATATAAAAAATATCAAGACATTATATTCTATGCATCAGTAACATACTTGCTCTATTTGATATTCCAATTTGTCGCATTTCCTGAGCTGGCAAAAGACATACTCTGGAGTAATGTTTTCTTTTTGGAAACTTTCTGTCAAAATTTCCATATAGAGTCTCTTTAGAATAAGGACGATAATTCCATTGTTCGTCATTTTGTATCCAGTCGTAAATAAAAGAGCAACTCTTGTTTTGCAAAAGAAGCAAATCAGGGGTCTCTAAACTTGCACACTACAGATGTTAAACGTACGTGTTAAAGCAGGTGTCATATTATAAATTTTTGAATTTTCTGAATGAAATATTCAAAAATTTATAATATGACAACTTATAAATTTTTTAATATTTCATTCAGAAAATTCAAAAATTTATAATATGACACAGGAACAAAAATGGCTGCAAAAACTTCTGTGTTTAAAATTTTTGACATTTGCAAATATTTGGTAATCAATTTGCAGAATTTTAATGGAATTTTAAAGAATTTCAACATGTTCTCACTTTTAAGCTTCCTACATATTTTAACTTTTCAACCATATATTATAACTGTTCAACTATATATTATGAGTTTTCATCGACATATTATAAGTTTTTATTGACATATTTTAAGCTTTGGACCATATATTATAACTGTTCAACTATATATGACATTATTTCAACTACATATTATAGATTTTCAACTATACATCAAAGCTTTTCATCTACATATCATATAAGTTTTCAAGCATATATTTTAACTGTTCAACTATATATTATGAGTTTTCATCTATATTTTATAACCCTTCAACTAAATATTATGACTTTCCATCTATGTATTATATCTTTTTCATCTATTTATTACAACTTTTCAGCTACATAATATAGTTTCCAGTCTACGTGTTAAAAGTCTAGAACAACATATTATAGTTCCTATCTATATAGTTTAAGTTTTTAGCTTCATGTTATATATTTTCGACAAAATAGTATGGGTTTTCAACACTTTAACATACATTTTGAACCACATGTTATAATTACAGTCAGTACCGAACTATATGTTACTGATATTGAACCACATAGTATAGCATTATGTCTACATGCCATAAGTTTTGAACAATGTATTATGGAGAAATCACTACATGTTATATTAAATGGACAACACATTACAGTAAGTCATCTATATAACATTTTATTTGCGACCTTAAGACAGTCCTGGCGTTCCATACATCAGAATAATTTATTGAAGCACTGGTAAATCCGTCACGAGAGAGGAGTTAAAACCGTGAAAGTCGGGAAGTTGTATGATCAATGGTCTCCATGTGTGTTTATTTTTATCTTTATTTTAAAATAAATATCTATTTAACTGGAACAATTTGAGGGCTTTATAAAATATTTTGTCTTTAAAAATGTGATATGTCTAGCTAAATGTATTTCCGGTTCTTTGTTCTTAACCATTTTGTAAATTACAATGTATACGATCTGTACCAGCTAAACGTTTTGAATAGCACCATATGTAGTGGCTTTAAGAAGATGTTGATGAACATTGAATAAAATTTCTTGAACATTGCACATGTTTACGTTTTCTCATAACATCGTGTCTATTTCCTTTTTAAAACAACACAATAGGCCTTATTCGCAAATATGTGTAGTGTACAAGAAGAAGAAACCGAAATTCCTGTTCGCAAAGAAAAATCAAGGTATCTTGAATCTTGTAAAAGTTTTTGCCTACACGTTCAAAATAATTGAATGATTTTCCCAGTTTCAACTTCTTCAGTTCTTATTTAATGTGTCTGATTAATAAGCTGTCCATTTTATCATCAAACTTAAAATAAATACGTGTTTTTGATTTAAATTTTAGCCCAGGAAAATTGTGCATGAAATGTAAAGAAGAGAAAGCAGTGTTAATTACCAGAGTTAATGATGCATTTTGCAGGTGAGATCAAGTTCTCTTACTAATTACCCAACTGAACTCAAATAATAATAATTTTTATTATTATTATCCTCTACTTTCCCTTCTTCTTTCCCGTCTCATTCCCACTTCTCCTAACCCCCTCCTCCTCTTCCTTATTCTTCTTTTTATAATTGTTTAGGTATTTTGACAGCCCTTAGGATGACCCTTAAACCAGACAAAAATAAGTTGTGAAAGTGTACTGAGATAAATAAGACTTTTTAATTACTTAATTACCTAAACTTTTTTGAAATGTTCAAGAAAGGGAAAAATTCCAGTGGCAAAATGGTTACTTGAAACTCTGGACCACATTTATAGGTAGACCTCACCTATTAAGATTTAAGCCTGGTATTTTACATTCCTTCTTTTTTTTTGATTCAGCTGTCTTGACTTAAAACCACCACAGGTTCTACCCTGGGGCCAATAGGTTGGTCAGCCTGTTTTTAAGGTTGGACAAGCAGTCTTATGTAACATGCAGTGGCAAAACTTTAACATGGATCCTTAGCCATACTGTAGGGTAGTGATGTCCAATCGGACAAAAAATCATAATCGATAATTGGAGAGGTATAATGGATCAATTAATCAATAATAATCGGAATTACTTAGTAACTGTACATCAGTATTCAGAAACAAATAAAGCTGAATATAAATACAGTATTCAGAAACAAATAAGGCTGAATATAAATACTTTAATTGTAAAAGCCAAGTGTTCTTGCTTTGTGATTGTAAGTTAATGGCCAGATTGCTCCTTGCCCTGATAGACTGATAGTGGCCAAAGCATCGCACTGTGTAAAAAGTGTCTGGATACAATATCCTCGTCCGCCATTGTTGTTTTTAGTAGCAAGAATCTGAAAGGAAACAACTTTACTACAATCCGGAAACTACTCGCTGACGTCAGCGATGATCGATTATTTATCTTGTGATCGATTATTAGGATCGCTGCCCTGACAACGACCGACAATCTATCATCGGCGATAATCGCGACATCACTACTGTAGGGATGCTCTTTCAACTGAGTACCCCGTCACCTATCCATCCTAGTCAGTCACAGTAACATGGTTGTCAGAGTTATACACCAGGGAGTATATATTACCATTTTAGTAGTCCATTCAAGATTGTAAATATCTTTATTATCTGACTATGCAGTTTAAGTTTTTGTTAAAATTTTTAATATTAATTGATTGGATGTGAATGCAAACTTAATAATAGTTTTTATTAACATTCATCATTTTACGTAAATTACAAAATATGAGTTTTTATTATATGATTGATGTGTTGTAGGGCATGCTTTATGGTTTATGTTACCCACAAATTCAGAGCTGCCATTGGAAAATCGAAATTGATAAGAGATGGAGAACAAGTACTTGTTGGATACTCAGGTGGTCAGTCGTCCAGTTGTTTACTGCATCTAATACAAGAGGTGTGTACTATTGGGCTTGTCCATTTTTTTGACAAAGTTTAACTGAAATACTTTGTAAATTTTTATGTAACATCTTAAAGTATGCCAGTACTTTGGTAAAAAAATGAGTTTTACTTTTGTGATACTTTAGAGATAATTTTCAATCTGTAACATAAAACTGATACCTCAATAACATTGTTGCCATTAGCTTCTTCAAATCATTGAACCATTTGACTTGATTTGTATAAATAAACAAATTTTGATGAAGCTTGCTCAATTTTTGTGGAGTTTCTCAACATAATTACTAGTAGTGAGTATTTGGATACATTGAATTTGTTCTGGGGCCACAAATTCATATGGCTTATATTACATGGCCTCAGTTACAACTGATGTTTTCTAAAACTCTGGATATGTTCATAATTCATATTGTTTCTTGATGCTGTGGAGTTGAAGTTAAGCCATTTGAAAAAAACCAATCAACTTCTCTGATTTGATATGATGGGTCATTGCTTTCTGTTGGAAAAGAACTACATGTATTAATTGCTGTACATGTATTTCATTATACAGTTTTATAATGAAATTCTTCTTTCAGGGATTAAGTGAGAGGGCACATAAAAAGTTACGATTCCAACCAACCTTATTGTTTATTGATGGTAAGCACATACAAAGTTACAATTTCAGTCAGCCTGTTTCATTATTGTCATTTAGATGCTAAATTTATATTTCTGTTTGCCTGTACTACAAATGTATAATTCTTTACCATGACACATTTTCTGTTTTACCCATTAAGATTGACCAGCTTTTCATCTTGACTGTAATTAGAATTACTAGATCTTAATATTGTTGCATGTTATTCATTTAGATGCAAAATTTATAATAAAGTCAACAATATACTTTCCATGGTCAGTATAAAAGCTATATTTCCTTGATTATTTTGGGCATTTTCAGAAAATCAAAATTTGACCATTAGTGTACTGAGTACACATTGTTTAAAAATATATTTTATTTTTATGCAGTGGTATTTTAATAATACTCATTTTTTATCCATTCATTCATTCATTCATTCATTCATTCATTCATTCATTCATTCATTCATTCATTCATTTATTTATTCATTAATTCATTCATTCATTTATTTTATTTTATTTGCAGAAGGAGCTGTCACAGATATACCCCATGAGGAAAGAAGAATAATTCATGAGAAAATTGTACAGTTAATGGAGGGTACTGGCTATTCTTATCATGTCAGATCTTTAGAACAGGTAAAATAGTCATGCTAGAAAGATGAATCTTCTAGTTAAATAATAAGTTACTTCATTTTAATGATTGGAGTCGAGTTATGGTGTTTGTTGCGCAAGCCATGATTCTCTCACTTATAAAAGAGATGATCTTTTCTAGAATGGAGGAAACTGGAGTTCCCAGAGAAAACTGTCAAATCCTGTCAAACAAACTATAAACTTTCTCACACTAGGATTGGATAGATTGAAATTAAAACCAGGTGATGAGCAGCATTGTTTTCTGTAAACTTGCCATCAAGGTCCCATATGATAGAAGTGATTATTATAAATTTTTTTAGTCTTTTGAGTTTGTTGTTTTTTATCAGATGACAAATGTTTTTAAATTGATTATTACTGATTATTAAAATAATGATAACTAGTTATAGGGGGCTTATTTTAAATTTTAGGCCATGGAACTTGACATCATTGATAAAAAGACAGGAGAATCAGATGGAGAACCCAGAGTTCCAGAGCTCCATGGTAACGAATCAAGTTCTCCAGTTTTCTATCCTGAATTGGAACAAAAGTTAAAGTCACTGTTAAATTCCCTGAAAACTTTGAGTGCCAAAGAGGAAATGATTAGACAATTAAGGTAGGCTAAATTCCGTGGAGTCAGTTTCATTTGTTAGATTTATGGAATGCAAAAGTCTCAACAAACTATAATTATCTCAGTTAAAATGGATTTAACTCAGATGAAGTTAATTAAACTCATTTAATTTTAATTAACTGCAGTTTATGGGAATTGTAGAATATCTAGGTTTATTTAAGAAAATACTAACTAATTCACTTTAAATGGAAAAAAAATCAATTCAACTAAGAATAATTGATTTAAACAGCATTTATGTGACTTTCGTGAAATATTATTTGTATGAACTTGGAATTCTTCTTTTCTAGAGTAAGTTAGTACCCAGAAAATTAACTGAAATTAACTGATGTATAATGAAAAAATATTTTCTCCAGTTAATGAAAAATAGTTCAATTCATATGAATTATTTGCCATTTGCCAGATAAATTGAATTTAATCTGACAGTTAAAATGAGTTCATCTGAGATAATTATAGTTTATTTATTTAATTAATTAATAATTGTGAAACACAGTGAAAACTTGCAAATTGAAATGAAGTCCCACACATATTGAGCTTGGTTGCTGTTAGCAACATGAGTAAGTCTGTGATACATTTGAGTTGCATATTGAGCTTGGTTGCTGTTAGCAACATGAGTAAGTCTGTGATACATTTGAGTTGCATATTGAGCTTGGTTGCTGTTAGCAACATGAGTAAGTCTGTGATACATTTGAGTTGCATATTGAGCTTGGTTGCTGTTAGCAACATGAGTAAGTCTGTGATACATTTGAGTTGAGTAATCTTGTCTTTTGCACCTATCAAGATCCTTCCATGTATGTCAAGGCAGTCAGTTGTAGGATTGTAAAGGAAGCTGGAAAAGCAGGAAAAAACACATTCCTTAAGTATGTTAACTGACAAATTTTTTCACATTAGGATTTTCCCAAGTAGGATTTTAACTGGGCAGGCAGTAAGAAAGTCTGTGATCCCTATGGGACTTTAGACTGCTTTATAACAGAGCTCCCTCCATTTAGAAATTAAATGATTTTTGATATTTATATATTTCAGGCAGTGTCTTATGACTAGTGTTGCTAGGCAACATAATTATTCAAAGATTATGGTGGGAGAATGTAGTACACAGTTGGCAGTGAGATTATTATCAGACATAGCTCAAGGAAGAGGTGCACATGTTTCCATGGAAACAGTAAGTAATTTATTAAGAATTTAAACAGTTTTAGCTTGAAGGTAATTCATATTTTGGCAATGAAACAGTTTCTTTGTTACTTTTCCAATTATTGCCTCTTTCTTAATAGTTTAGAAATTATGTTTTTTTTAAGTTCACAATAAAGTTATTCTTTTGGCAATTTTGATTGTTGAATAAGGCCAAGAGTCAGTTTTACAAGTCTTATGTGCCCAGACATTTTTTTTTATTAAAAACTGAAAAAGTAATCATTTTGAGCACTAACTTAGTGCTAGATGAGTAACATTCATTTGGTTTTTGTTAAATGAATGGTTACTATGGTTTCCTTTCAAGGCCAAGTTAAAATTATTGCTCTCTTCCTTTAAAAAAAACTTGAGGACCAGACAATGGGAAACCTAATGTGAAGTATGAAAATGTAAATAACTTAGCATTTTCATCCTTGCATTTTAGTACTGTATGCCCTCTTTGAGGTTTTTATTTTCATTTCAGCATTTTAGCAGAGGGAGGGATAATAGAAACTTTGCAATTAAGAACACAATAAACTATTTAATCTTTCATTTCATTTCAGACATTTGCTGATAGACGACATGGAGATTTGATAACTGTTCGGCCAATCAGGTACATGTTTTTTTTTTTTTTTTAGATGATTCAAGTTTGTTAAACTAAATTTTGCAAGCAGAAATGTTGTATAAATGTATCAAACACAAACATACCAGTCCATATCCAAAATCAGATAGTGAATGAAAATTCCTTCTCTCTTTATCTTTTTCAATCCTTTTTTTTTTTTTTTTTTTTTTTTTTTTTTTTTTTTTTTTTTTGGATCCCATGGTATATATTTAATGAAAATTATGTTCATAAATTAACTTTAACTGTATTGTTTTCAGTCAACTCAAACTAAAATGTTTTGGCTCTATTAATTTATTAAACTACAAAACATGTTTTGATACAACTTATTATATAAACTACTGTCAGGGGCTTGATTTATTTGTAATATCAAACATGAACCGACCTTGTAGCTTTCATCGTCTCTTAATTTTTTATCCCTTGCATAAACAGATAACCAAAACTTGAGGTTTTTCAAATCTTTTTAGCTCACCTGACTGAAAGGTTTTAAACTTTTAAAGTTTCTGTACTTAATATATTGTCTATTGCACTTTGGACATATTTTCAGGTGAGCATTAAGGCCCATGGGCCTCTTATTTAACTTAATAAGTTTATTAGCAAAAATTCGGGCAAAATTTTTGAAAATTCACATTGAAAAATTAATGCATACAGTCGCTATTTTCAAAAGAAGTGATAAAATTTTAGAAAAATTGTTTAAAACAAATATTTTTAATTAAAAAAATTGTAACATTAAATGGTTATATACTAGTATACACAGAATCATGCACATGAGAATGTTATCCAAGTGAATTTCATTTTCTAAGAGTTTGACCTTATTTTGATTTCTGTTTACCAATCCCTTTATTATAGACTTTTAATAAGTTAAGTTTTTTTTTTTTCATTTCTTTGTTGAAAATAAGATAACAAGACTCAAACTGTTTATTTACTCTGCACCTCTGTAAATTGATAAATTGACCAAACGTTACCTTAAAATAGTGTTTACTGATGAATATCTTCATCATTTTCAGGTTAATGTAAACTTGAAACTGTTACAGTATTTCATTTTTGTTAACTAAAAAAATGGACACTTTCCAAATAGCTATGCAAATAGGGTTTGCTAAAATATCACATGGTCAAAACCCTAAACATTTTTTGGGATTTTTATTTTGCAAGTTTCAATACTAACATATTTTTAAGATGCTGTTCAATTTTCTATTATAGGGATTTCAGTTCTAAAGAAGTTGCTATATATAACAAAATATGTAATGTAGAGACCATATTTATACCAACATTGACAACCAAGGTAAACATTTATATATATAAATCCCTCTTACTTTTGGAGCACTTAAACTACAAGGATTTTAGTTCAAAAGAAGTTGCTATATATAACAAACTATGTAATTTAGAGACCATATTTATACCAACATTGACAACCAAGGTAAACATTTATTTTACTCTTCTGAAGTTGGAGTTTTCAGACCTTAAAAGTCATGTGACTGTTATTTCTGTCATTAAGTAAGCACTAATTCATACATTGTGTAACTTCTTTTATAAGATAAAAAAAACTTATTAACATGTATGTACAGTACTTTGGTTTAAATATCATATTTATATTTTGTTTTTCTGTTAGACACAAGAGGGCAGCACTATAGAGCATTTAACAGAAGCATTTGTGACAGGTCTCCAGACGGACTATCTATCAACAGTTAGCAATATAATCAGGTATGCTTTGTATACAAGAAAAACCTTTATAACTGAAAGGCCATCGGGGCTTTGATTTTGACTTTTAGTTAACCACATATCCAAGTTATGAATTTTTTTAGTACACTAAATGAAAACCACTTAGACAAGTAATGATTTTAGGTCACAATTTCTTCAAGTTCTTACAATTGCATGGTTATTCTTTTAAAAGTATACCTCTTTATGAATGGAACTCTCCAGCATAACACATGATCGGTACCTCTTAACATTTATGTGGAATAAAATGGATAAAAATTACTTAAAAAATCCCAGGAAAAACATTGTTATTATGGGAAAATGCGATTTGCCAATAAGAATAATTGTTCTGCACAAGTGCTTTGAGGTACCACATGGTGTGCTGAAGAATTCCATTGAAATGATGATTAAAAAGAGTGGCTTAACCTTGTGCATTTTAATGAGGCTTTAACTGTTGTTAACAATTGTATGTTGTCTTTTTTTTTCAGAACTGGAGAAAAACTTTCAACAGATGTCAGTAAAGAACAAAATTGTGCATTGTGTCAGGTATTATTAGAAAATAGTTTTTAAAACAATTAATGAAAAACCTCTATGTCCAGTTATCATTGTAACATATACCAGTACATTTAAAGAAACACTTTCTTCTCATTGTTTGTTATGTTTTAAATATTTTTAAAGTTAGTTATTACAACATAAAAGAATCCATCTGATACACCCTATTTTCCTATAAAGTTGTTTTTTGAATTTTTTTTTCTGCCTTGGGTATTAGTATGTAAAATGTCAGTCATAATCAATTCACTCATATTGAGAGAAGCTGGATCTGCAATGTAAAAAAAAAAACATCAAACCTCTGAAGTAAGCAAAAAAAAAATGTGTTTCTTTCAAGATCTGTTGAACTAGGGCCTTATTTTTTTTAAAGGCTATGCTTTGAAAATGTTTTAAGTGAGTAACAAGGCAAAAGTAAACATACTGAGGACACTGGTTTTCAAACATCTGTCTGGCTGATACTAGATACAGTGAAAAATATTCTTACAGTATTTACAATTTTAAAATAAAACTTGTTTCAAATTACTGAACATTGAAGAAACAATTTATAAAAATTGGTATCTTCCATCATTGTTTTTAGTATAATTGATAGGAGTGGAGTGGAGTAATGGTGTTATATGCCCCAGTCGAGACTCTTTTACTTATTCGTCTTTTCAAGGCAGTCAGTTCTGGAATGATGGAGGAGACTGGAGTGCCCAAAGAACACCACCAACCTTTAGCACGTGAACTGACAGGCTTTCTCATTCTGGGATCTGTCCTGAGTGGGATTTGAACCCAGAAAGGGAGAGGCACTGTGATCTTCGAATATGTGCTTTAGACTTCTTGGTCACTAAGGCCCCAATATAATGGATAAGAGGCAGAATAAAAATATATTTTGGTCAAAACAGTCTGCCACATGTAGGCTACTGTTTTAAGCTTGACAAAATGTACTTTTGTAAGAACAGGTAATGTATAGTAGTGAAGATCCAGTGTTAAAATCAATGTTTTATACTGATCAATTAAGAATAACCTTCACATCTTGATTACATTTTGTTTTTAGGCACCACTTGATACTGATGTTCCAGTATCATCAGCTCTGAATGCTGTAGAGTTTTCCATGCAAGTTTCCAGAAAAAAGACAGAAACTACAAAAGTAAAAGAAGACAGCTCTTGTTGTGGTGAAGGTGATGGAAGTTGTCATAGTCAGACAGATTGGTTTGTATATTTTGGTTTTGAAATACTGTACACCCAGAAATGATTTGTGAATTATAATGGCCAGTCGTCATTCCAAAAAGTAAATTATTTCAGAAAAGACCAGATTGCTAGATATGATGTAATTGTCTAGGGTTTCATGTATTGGGAATACTGAAAGTCCCATCTGTATTCAATTTTCATGGTTATTTCTAGTATACTAGTTAGTAACTTTGGTGATGTTTTTACAACTTTTGGAATTCACTTTATAGTGACATATTTTGTAAAAAAAAGTTTAAATAAAAGACTTTATAATAAAACATTTAGCCTTTGCGAAAAGGTTGAATAACAGTTGAAGAAGTTGCAAGAAGAAGGTTTACAACAACCATATAGATTTGAAGAATTATAGAAAGAAAAAATATTATTATTCAGTAGTTAAAAAAATAAGTTATAATTTTTTCCTTTTTTTTTTTAACATGATTTTAATCAGTCACTTATATCTTCTTATTCTTTAAATATACTTAGAACTATATAAAAAGTTTAAAAAGTTTTAAAAGCAAATAATGTAAGTCAAAAACTCCTTTTCTGAAGATTTTCATCTAGCTAGTCATAAGAAAGTATTCAATAAGCCATTATATTTTCATTTGTCACAAGTTAAGAGATGGATGTTTTGAATTAAAATTTAAGGTGTTATAAACAATATCGCTTCTTTAAGATATAAAATTGTCTATTAAAAAGTAAAAAAAGTTAAGAAAAATATCTTTGCCATACCCAAGACATGAAAGGGTCAGCATGTAATGTGTAAGATTTTAGGTATTATGTTTTTCAACTGACAAATGATGATTGCCTTTGGTTGAAGACATTGAAAAATAATTGTTGGAAATATATGCTGTTTTTCAGACAAATGCTAATTGCCTTTTTTTTTTTTTTTTAAATATTGAGAAGTAATTGTTAGCAAGATATGCTGTTCTTGTTACAGGTTTTGTTTGTTATTATTATAATTTTTATTCTTTTTTATTCCTTTCAGCATCAACAGAAAAGATATTGATTCAGAATTGTGTTATGGTTGCAGACTTATAGTCAATGACCTGGTAAGTTAATTTTATTTTTTTTTTAGAAAACACTTTCTTTACAATACAAAAAATGTTTACTATTTTATTGTCCGAGGAAACTTTACATTAACATTTTTTTATTTCAGGATGACATCAATGAGTTACCTCCATATTTGCTGAAGGAGATATCTTGGAGATCTAGAAGGTTTGTTATTATTTTTCAATTTTTGAACATGTCACTGATTTTTTGTTTGGAACTACCATTTTTTTCTGCTTTTGGAAAATAATAGTAGTAATGCTCCATTAGGCTTGTTTGATTGACCAGATAGTTTTTACTACATGCACTTCTTTTCTGAGAGAGCCACATGTAACAGTAAGAAAGATATCTAATTGTTTATGGGGTTTTGGTGGGCAATGGTGCACAGTGCTTAGGTTCAATTCCAAAAACAGGCAGGTTTAATGCAAGAAAGTTTGTCTGTTTGCTAGCAGACAGCCAAGGTTTTCCAATCATTCTTGTTACTTTCATCATTTCTGAACTGACCTCCTCCCATTGAGTAGGTATAGCATGCCTCAATGCTGGATGACATTGCAGAGGAATGTATCAGTGCCTCTATCTGTCTAGGAATTTCACTCTAAAAGATCAAATTGTAAAAAAATTGTCAGTTTGCTTGTTGAGGTTTGGTGTTTTTTCAGCCATCAACATTTAGGAACTGACTGCCTTGGTAAAATGATAAAAGAGGAAAAATCTTAACTAGGTCATTAAAACTCCTTCCTCCATTTTGAACCACTTTTAAACCAAGGTGTTACTGCAATACAGATGGACCCTTGTCAACTAACTGCATGTGTTTAAGGATTTTTCCTTGTAATGGGTATTTACTGGTTAGCTTGGTAACTATAATATAACTGAATGGTTTTGAATGCAACTCCTATCATAATAGGACCAAAGTGCCAGCATGCTTAGAGTGGCCTTTGCACACTCAAGTCAAAAATCAGTTAAATGTTCTGATATTGGGATCAAATCAAACACATAATCTAGATTTTGCTTTAATGATATTTTCATATTTTTTCAGTATAAAACCAATAATTATGGACCAGCAATTAACATTGAAAATACTATGACTTAATAATTCTTTCGAAACAGTAAATATTGTTTAATGCATAGCACAATGTACATTAAAATCTGTACTTTATTTATTTTTTGTAGATCAAAGATGAAGAGTGATATACAGCAATATTTATTATAGTGATACAGTGCTTTATTTACTTTGATTGTTTTACCTTACAAAGGGACATAATTTTCCAGAGTTATGGACCCTGAGTTTATCATAGAAAAAATAACAATTTAAATATTGATGTGGGAATACAGTTATTTTTATATGTTTGATGGACCAGAACTAAACATATTATGAAGAATTTTATTGAGTAACCCATTTCCTGTTCTGTTTGAGATGTAGGTCACTAGGATATCCTTAGCCTTATGGGGGAATTCTGTGGTCAGGTGATCTGAAGCTATGGTTTACAGATCAAACGGCTTCCCACCACTTAGGATTTGATCCTACACTAGCAGATCATAGTGTGAAAAAGTTCATAAGTTTGATTGCTAAAGATCTGTGGTTCTCTTCAGGAACTGCACTGTAACAGTTTACTGTACCATCTTTAAACTTCTTATAAATGAAAGAATCTTGATGACTGGAGTATAAAACACCAGTACTTCACACCCTTTCTTAACCAAATACAAGTGTGATATGAAAATGAAAATAATTTTTATGATCCTGTAAATGAGTTGAATTTATTAATGGTGGTTTACACCACAGTTCAGATTCTTTTACAGGGTAGTCAGTGCTGTGATTGTGGAGGAAACTGATGAACTCAGAGAAAAACCATCAACCTTGGGCAATTAAACTAACAATCCTACACCAGAATCTGCCCGAGTTAGGTTTGAACCCTAGAAGGTGAGAAGCACTGTGGTGTGTAAATGTGCACTTTAGACAACTCAGCAACCAAGGTCCCTAATCCTGTACATTGTATTTGAATGTTACAAATATATAAGGGTTTATTAATTGCATTAAAAACTTTTTTGAAATTGGAGGAATGATCTTTAGCTGCAAATACAGATATTGGCAATATTTTGCAGTCATTCTCATCTTAAATCCTAGAATTAAATATACTTCTTATAATGTAATTTAAAAAAAAAAAAAAAAAAACATTCGGATTGGTTATTTTACATTATGCATTTTTTAACAACTAATCATGCCACTTATCCTGGTACCCGGTACTAGAAATGACAAAATGGCTATTAATGCTAGTCACATGACAAGACTTATACACCCTAAAGCCAAAGTTCAGAGTTCAAAGTTCAAAATGTTATATTTCACTACCAGTGCTGGCACCTTAGGTTTAATGCACACAGTAATATAAATATTGTGGCTCTTGCTAAAATGATAACATAGTAATGTAATACAACATGATTTGATGAAATATTACATAAATATAATATAAATACATAATACAAAATATTCATATTGTATTTTATAATAATGATGCTTATTTGAATAATAAGTAGATTAGTGTGACAAGTGACTGGATATGTCCCTAGAGCCTAACATATATTTATGCTGTATATCAAAATTCAAAAGCAGTTTATTGGAAGTTTTCATTACTTTTAAATTTGAGCCTTTTTGAATGATAAGCAGAAGGACAAGTGGTTGACTAGTGTAACCAGGAAACCAGAAACAATTAATTATTATAAAATTAGTACTTGCAGATATTGAGACCACTAATTAAGAACCGTGGAAGTGCATTGGATATAAAAACAAATGGCATTCAGTGTTTGGGAGTACTGGCTAGAAGAATTGAATTATTTTACTAATACCGTAGTATTTGTATAAAGTGCTTTTTTCTATTCCGAAATTTTTTGTTCCTTTATTTGTTTATTTTTTACTTTTTCCTAAAATCAATGAACCTTCAACAGTACTTTCGATTTCAAATGCTATATAACTTTTAAGGATGTTATATATCAAATAGAAAAGATAAATACATATAATAATATCCACAAAAAGTAATAAATATGGTACAATATTTTTTCAAAATCTATTTTCTTTCTTTTTTTTTTTTTTTTTAATTTATGCACCAGTGTTGATGATGTCTTTTGTGTTTGGTAAATTGAACTCATTTGGAATTTAATACGAAAAAGCTTTTTAATTGCAATGAATGGATCATGTGCAAAGGGGAGTAATTCTAATATTTTTTCAACAGCAAATTTAAAATAAAAATTGCATTGTCTCCCTTTACCTATGCCTACAAATCGCGATTTTATTAGATATGTCAGATTTTCACGTGAAATAACTCCGCGCGGTTTTCTCACAATTAAAAGTTTGAAGAAAAGGTCATCAACAACCAAGTCAAAATAAACAAATAAATATATAAATAAATAAATAACCGCGAACTTGTTTATAATTGAGAATAAAGGTCCTGCAACAACGTCAACAAAATAGTTTTTTATCTGCAAGTTAATTGGAGGTGTCCATCGAATATGTCACTCTACGTCGTAATAACAATATCAACTGTTATCCATTATTGACTGTGGTTTTTCTTTTACCAAAAGCTATGATTAAAAAAAACTAAAAATTAAAAATAAGGTCATTTGTAACGGAGTCCAGATTTTGTCAATCAAATTAATTTTTAAAATAAATTTTTTGAACAGGGGTGGTTCATGAAATGAATTAAAACTTTATTGGTATCAAAATTGATTATGAAATATCGAAAAACTGATCAACAGATGGTTTCCTCCACCATCCCAGAACTGACCGCGTCGATAAGTGTAAGAATCTTGAAAATGAAAGCAACATCTCTCCATCTAACTCTTCACTCTCGAGGAGGCTTCAGTTGCCAAATGGTCTATAGCATGTGCTTACGGATCACAATGCTACCCGTCGCCTAGGTTCGAATCCGGCACTTCGGACACATCCTTTGAGAAGTTTGTCAGTCCGCTTGCCCACGGCCCCATATCATCAATAAAAAGGGTCGTTTACCAAAAGCCCCAACAAGCTGATAATATGTTAAACAGCACTACTGCCAATATAATAGACACTCTTGGCCTAGGACACCAAGCTTACTCAATTTAGGTCCTTAAACTACAAAAAGCATAATCATATAGCGACATTCAACTCATTAGCACTCGTCTTACTTGGCTTTTGGTGACAAGAGCAAGGTTAATTATCTCTGAAGATTAACATTAAAACAAGTTCTTGTATGCGTGAATTGTGTGAATATGTGTTGTAATCTGTCTTGTACTTTCGCAGACACTGGGCGAGTTATTGTTCAGGTGCTAGCTCACCGATTCACTATTCTAAAGACAAGCAAAACCACACCCAGTTACGTTATCCGGACATCGTGTGAACTTGTAGATAGATTCTGTCCTCTGTATCACAGGCGCTTGTTTCGATATTTAAAAAAAAAACAAAAAACCTTGACCCGTCTTATGTTAGGGTCAAGGGATTTTTTTTTAAATATCGAAACAAGCGCCTGTGCTCTGTATCTCAAATATTTAAGCATTGTGCATAAACCTGTCGAGGTTTGAATCCCTGACCTTGCAATCTAGGAGCGAATGCTCCACCATTGAGCCACCGAGGTGTAGACGTGTTACGTAGACGTGTTACTACATGTTGTTTAAATCTTGACGCGTCAAAAATGTTTGTTTCAGGTACCAAGGAAAATTTTGATTGGCATCCGAGGTCACCATGGTAATATGATGTTTATCCTTGGTATTCAAAATCGGAGAAATATTTTCATGAATGTTTCATTGGATATGACATTTACAAAAATATGCCTGCAATGAATGATTCCATGCAAATATCAAAATACCGAAGTCCTGACGATTACATGCACATAGTTAGAACTCCATAGAAATTACATATTGTGTCCATGCCAACTCAATGCAGCTGAGTACGAAGAATTGGTGATTCATGACATGATGTAATTTTCTTATTATATATTTATATTTGGCACAATTCATCAACCATTCATCTTGTCAGTGAATACTAACGATTGTAAACAACACAGAAAACACGTGTAGAACATTGATTGCGCAATCATTCTAAAATGCTAGAATGTATTCATGAACTGAAGAAGACCGAGGTGATTACCTAAGCTAGTCAGAATTCGCTGCGTAATGCAAGTTATCTACCCAGCCTCCACCCTTTTTCTGAGACAATGTGATCTTGTGTGTAGTCGGTATGCAACAATAGCTTGCTGTTTCATTCTTAAATGCAACCCC
>CM056603.1:29101188-29293688 GCA_029721355.1 Tegillarca granosa | reverse complement strand
TAAATAAATAAATAAATAAATAAATATATATATGTATATATATATATATATATATATGAAATAAAATATAAATATTGTCAATTTTATGTCATTTGTTTCATGCACTATTTTCTGTCTATCATTGGTTTAATTTCGGTGGTAAATTTCACACGAGGACACTGCAAAGAAGTTTTGATTGAAAATAAATGTAAATATAAACATTGAACAGTCCAGTTTATGCAATTATGGTGCTTTAACAGAAGGTTTTCACGGCAAACTGTTTTATAACATGCTAGCACATTATTCAGTTTGCTGGAAAAACCTTGTAAGTTATAGCATCATATTTACATAAACTCGACAGTTTAGTGCTAAATAGTACCAGTATAGTTGGAAGGGCTTTAGTGGCCAAGTGGTTTACAGCGCAGGCTTATGGATCATAGCTCCTATCAATATATGGGTAAATCCTAGTGTGGGAAAAATATGCAAGTTCAATTGCCAAAGGTTGGTGATTTTCTCCTGGCATTCCTACCTGGTTTTCTCCACCAACGCAGAACTGACCACCACAATATAAGTAGAAAACATTGACTGTGGCCTAAAACATCATTTATTATAAAAAAAATGCAAATGTCAAAATATATATTACTTTAAATACAGAATAAAAAAAAAATACTGGAATTTACCTCACAACATGCTGAGTGGAAGAAATAGTAGTTCTTTACATGTACTTTAAAAACTGTATACACATGGGCTGCAAGTTTGTTGTAACATGCCTGAGTGGTTGAATTAAACCATTTGAATTTACACTCTGTTTCCTTGCAAACTCATAAAATTTGATAAATTTAAAATGTAAAAAATGTTTTTTGAACAAATAAGGGCCTTGAAATCCATGTAGTCTGCACATGAGCTGCAAGTTTATTTGTTGTGCATGCCTGAGTGGCCCAATTAAACTATTTTAATTTTCACTTCGTTTCCTTGCTAACTCATAAACTTTGATAGATTTTAAATATAAAAATTTGTTTATGAGCAAATATGGGGGCCTTGTAAGCTGTGTGGTCTGAAGTGTGAAGTGTGCCCTCATAGGTCCTAGTATGAGAAAAAACCAGGAAGTCTTTTTGCTTGCATATGAATGTTGGTTTTCTCCTGGCCCTCTGATTTTCATCCACTATCACGATCTTGAAAGAATTTTGACTGGGGTTAAATACACAATTGCTCCTCTCGACTCCAGGTTTTTCAGTGACTGAGTGGTCTAAAGTGCTTGCTTAGGGATTACATTGCTTCTCACCACCAAGGTTTCCAATCCCACTTGGGCAGATTCTGGTGTAGAAAAGTTTGTCAATTTGTTGCCAAAGGTCAGTTGTTTTCTCAATGCAGTCCAGTTACCTGAATAATCCCATAACTGACGAAATAGTTGTTGGTGAAGAAATTGGAACTGGAACGTAAAACACATACTAAACACCCCTCCACTCTTGTCTGCGTATTTGTCTGTGTTTTTATTCCTTAACCAAAAAGGTTTGGTATTTTTTCTAGTTCTTTAGAAAGATAAGAGAAAACTGGTCTTTAAATTTCATTTTTTTTTTCCTTAATAGATCTTTCAAATACCGTATGCAGATCATAATTTACATATGAAAAAGTTTCTTTTACGAAGTCCACCATTTTGCTTAACATTTGATCAACAGACCAGTACCTTTTGTATTGAACAATAATTAACTTATGTTTTTGATATTTTTTATTGAGTACAAGTTTTTTTGTCTACTATTTTACATTTAATTTTTTTCCTCTTTTTTTCAGGATATATTAAGATGTCGTGTTTTAACATCAGGAATATTTGAAACAAAGTTTCAAGTTGATAAAGTGAATTTTCAGTAAGTATAGGATCTTGAACAAAACACTCCAGTCAAATGCTAGTTACATGTATTATTAAAAATCTTTTGTATAAAGATTTATGTTTTCTGTTATAAGTTGGTTGATTAATTTACCTGTGTACAAGAGTCAAGAAACTGTCATGGTTGATTAGTGGTAGAGCATCTGCCTCAGGAGAGGGAGGTTGTGGGCTAGAACCCTGGCTGTGTCATACAAAAGACTTTAAAATTTGAGATATTGCTTATATAAGCCTTTTTTGGAAACCAATTGAGACATTGGAAACCCTGGTAAACAGCAATTGTCTTTGACATGGGTTGTTATAATTATTATTGTTATTATTGGCCATGTGTTCATATTGTGATACCAAGAGCTCTTAAAATAAATATACTCAACCAACCAGGTTCCCGATGAGTCTGAATTTTGAATGCTAGGGGCTACATGTACCTACAGAGATATATAAGATTATATATATACTCAAATATATATATATATGTATTAGTTTAAACAGTATTTTATTAATTTGTAAATTACAAACAAAAGAACAAAACAAACTATAAACTGGATTCAGGAACAAGTGCAAGCTTATATTAATTAACCTGTCTCCAGAAAATGTATATATTATGGGCTACGATCATTAAAGTTTTCTTGGACACACGTGTGCACGCATGCACACACACACACACACACATATATAAAATATATATATTACATATATTTAAATAAAAGGGAATGTTACACATACCAGAGTATATAAGTTCAAGGTCAAAGTCATATCTATATATGGTATGTGTACCTGATATCATTGAAGTACTGGTAAACAATATTTAAATTGTGCTTTTGTGAAAGATAACTATTTTTTCATGAATATATTGTCACAGTAACCATGAATTTTTTTAACTCAACAAATTCCTGTTTTTTTTTTTTTTTAAAGTGAATTTGAACAGATTAACCTGTATAGTATGTCATCACATGAATAAATTGATTTTCCTTTACATAAAGACAGTACATGTATGGATAAAGAAGAATTGTATATTAAATGCAACACACCATTTTGTTTTATGAATAAAATATGGGGGTGGGGGTGGTAGGTGGGGGTGAGGTTTGGTACAATGTTCTTGATTAAAGTTTTTTTAAATGGACAAGTTATTCCAGAAAGCTGTTTTTTGTTCTTGTTTAATGTTATATATTTATTTTATTTAAAGCTGTATTTAGTTTTTCTAGGAAATAATTAAAACTGTGTTGATTTACTTAATGATGTTCCAAATGAACAATGCTACATTTGGTTCAACAATAGAAGCTCAAATAAATATAGAAATAACAGTTATTTCCAGGGGAGATGTAGCCTGTGGGATCAAATTTTAGATCAGGGTTGTGTCACAAAAAAACTGGGTCATTTAAACACAACTAACAAAAAATACGATAAATTAAACACAGAAATTCATTAAATTTGTCATTTGTGACTTTCTAAGGCATACTTAACGCTATTGCGAATACATTTGGATATTAATGACGGACAATTAATGCAATTTGTCAGGTAACCCCTTTGGTTCATTCGAGTCTCTGTTCATCAGTGTGCATGCTCCAAGCTAATAATAATCATCGTTAAACAAGTGACCAACTCGTTAGAGGATTCAGTTTATTTACTGTGAATAGGAATGAAATTTTAGAAAATGAATCTCACGGATCGTGGTCAGAAGTTATCTATTTTTTAAAAAAATATATTTTAAGAAAAACATAAAAAATTCAGAAAGTTGGAAAACTTAATGCAGCTTTAAATAAAATGATGAATCAATCTTGGCTTTATTCATGGATTTCCAACTCTTGTTTTCCAGTATGTTTGATGTTGGTGGTCAGAGAGATGAGAGAAGAAAATGGATACAGTGTTTTAATGATGTAACAGCTATCATATTTGTTACGGCCTGTAGTAGTTACA
Source organism: Tegillarca granosa (assembly GCA_029721355.1). Lineage (NCBI taxonomy): Eukaryota > Metazoa > Mollusca > Bivalvia > Arcoida > Arcidae > Tegillarca > Tegillarca granosa. The sequence continues at coordinate 29,289,916 of CM056603.1, read as the reverse complement.
ATCTTGTGTTACGGGAGGACGCAAGCCAGAACCGACTCAAAGAATCCCTTACTTTATTTCAGAGTATCTGGAACAACAGGTTTGTACTGACAGTTTTTAGTGTTTTTACTTATTTTCCACACTGTATTGATATCAGATGATGTACTCTGTTCTTGCTACTATCTTGCTTAAATTATGTGATTGGGATAACGCATCCGCCTATGTATTCATTCTGAAACAAGAAATGGCTTAGACAGCAGCATTATGTACCAAGCCAGAATGGATGTGATGACAGTTATACATCACTTTATAGTAGTGTTTGAAATTAAGTTGAAATTTTCAACCAGTCCTTTAATTCAACATTTTCTATTGTGGTTTATAGTGTATTAACGAAAAAGTAACCAGTCCTTCCAAAAGTAGCCAGTCCTTCCAAAAGTAACCAGTCCTTCCAAAAGTAACAAGTCCTTCCAAAAGTAGCCAGTCCTTCCAAAAGTAGCCAGTCCTTCCAAAAGTAACCAGTCCTTCCAAAAGTAGCCAGTCCTTCCAAAAGTAGCCAGTCCTTCCAAAAGTAACCAGTGCTTCTCAGAAAGTAACCAGTCCTTCCAAAAGTAACCAGTCCTTCCAAAAGTAGCCAGTCCTTCCAAAAGTAACCAGTCCTTCCAAAAGTAGCCAGTCCTTCCAAAAGTAACCAGTCCTTCCAAAAGTAACCAGTCCTTCCAAAAGTAGCCAGTCCTTCCAAAAGTAACCAGTCCTTCCAAAAGTAACCAGTGCTTCTCAGAAAGTAACCAGTCCTTCCAAAAGTAACCAGTCCTTCCAAAAGTAACCAGTGCTTCTCAGAAAGTAACCAGTCCTTCCAAAAGTAACCAGTCCTTCCAAAAGTAACCAGTGCTTCCAAAAGTAACCAGTGCTTCTCAGAAAGTAACCAGTCCTTCCAAAAGTAACCAGTCCTTCCAAAAGTAACCAGTGCTTCTCAGAAAGTAACCAGTCCTTCCAAAAGTAACCAGTCCTTCCAAAAGTAACCAGTCCTTCCAAAAGTAACCAGTCCTTCCAAAAGTAACCAGTGCTTCTCAGAAAGTAACCAGTCCTTCCAAAAGTAACCAGTGCTTCTCAGAAAGTAACCAGTCCTTCCAAAAGTAACCAGTCCTTCCAAAAGTAGCCAGTCCTTCCAAAAGTAGCCAGTCCTTCCAAAAGTAGCCAGTCCTTCCAAAAGTAACCAGTCCTTCCAAAAGTAACCAGTCCTTCCAAAAGTAACCAGTCCTTCCAAAAGTAACCAGTCCTTCCAAATGTAACCAAAAGTAACCAGTCCTTCCAAAAGTAACCAGTCCTTCCAAAAGTAACCAGTCCTTCCAAAAGTAACCAGTTCTTCCAAAAGTAACCAGTGCTTCTCAGAAAGTAACCAGTCCTTCCAAAAGTAACCAGTCCTTCCAAAAGTAGCCAGTCCTTCCAAAAGTAACCAGTGCTTCTCAGAAAGTAACCAGTCCTTCCAAAAGTAACCAGTCCTTCCAAAAGTAACCAGTGCTTCTCAGAAAGTAACCAGTCCTTCCAAAAGTAACCAGTCCTTCCAGAAGTAACCAGTGCTTCTCAGAAAGTAACCAGTGCTTCTCAGAAAGTAACCAGTCCTTCCAAAAGTAACCAGTCCTTCCAAAAGTAACCAGTGCTTCCAAAAGTAACCAGTGCTTCTCAGAAAGTAACCAGTCCTTCCAAAAGTAACCAGTCCTTCCAAAAGTAACCAGTGCTTCTCAGAAAGTAACCAGTCCTTCCAAAAGTAACCAGTCCTTCCAAAAGTAACCAGTGCTTCTCAGAAAGTAACCAGTCCTTCCAAAAGTAACCAGTGCTTCTCAGAAAGTAACCAGTCCTTCCAAAAGTAACCAGTCCTTCCAAAAGTAACCAGTCCTTCCAAAAGTAGCCAGTCCTTCCAAAAGTAACCAGTCCTTCCAAAAGTAACCAGTCCTTCCAAAAGTAGCCAGTCCTTCCAAAAGTAGCCAGTCCTTCCAAAAGTAGCCAGTCCTTCCAAAAGTAACCAGTCCTTCCAAAAGTAGCCAGTCCTTCCAAATGTAACCAGTCCTTCCAAAAGTAACCAGTCCTTCCAAAAGTAACCAGTCCTTCCAAAAGTAACCAGTGCTTCCAAAAGTAACCAGTGCTTCCAAAAGTAACCAGTGCTTCCAAAAGTAGCCAGTCCTTCCAAAAGTAGCCAGTCCTTCCAAAAGTAGCCAGTCCTTCCAAAAGTAACCAGTGCTTCCAAAAGTAACCAGTCCTTCCAAAAGTAACCAGTCCTTCCAAAAGTAACCAGTGCTTCTCAGAAAGTAACCAGTCCTTCCAAAAGTAACCAGTCCTTCCAAAAGTAACCAGTGCTTCTCAGAAAGTAACCAGTGCTTCTCAGAAAGTAACCAGTCCTTCCAAAAGTAACCAGTCCTTCCAAAAGTAACCAGTCCTTCCAAAAGTAACCAGTGCTTCTCAGAAAGTAACAAGTCCTTCCAAAAGTAACCAGTGCTTCTCAGAAAGTAACCAGTCCTTCCAAAAGTAACCAGTCCTTCCAAAAGTAACCAGTCCTTCCAAAAGTAACCAGTGCTTCTCAGAAAGTAACCAGTCCTTCCAAAAGTAACCAGTGCTTCTCAGAAAGTAACCAGTCCTTCCAAAAGTAACCAGTCCTTCCAAAAGTAACCAGTCCTTCCAAAAGTAACCAGTCCTTCCAAAAGTAACCAGTCCTTCCAAAAGTAACCAGTGCTTCTCAGAAAGTAACAAGTCCTTCCAAAAGTAACCAGTGCTTCTCAGAAAGTAACCAGTCCTTCCAAAAGTAACCAGTCCTTCCAAAAGTAACCAGTGCTTCTCAGAAAGTAACCAGTCCTTCCAAAAGTAGCCAGTCCTTCCAAAAGTAACCAGTGCTTCCAAAAGTAACCAGTCCTTCCAAAAGTAACCAGTCCTTCCAAAAGTAACAAGTCCTTCCAAAAGTAACCAGTCCTTCCAAAAGTAACCAGTCCTTCCAAAAGTAACCAGTCCTTCCAAAAGTAACCAGTCCTTCCAAAAGTAACCAGTCCTTCCAAAAGTAACCAGTCCTTCCAAAAGTAGCCAGTCCTTCCAAAAGTAACCAGTCCTTCCAAAAGTAACCAGTCCTTCCAAAAGTAGCCAGTCCTTCCAAAAGTAACCAGTCCTTCCAAAAGTAGCCAGTCCTTCCAAAAGTAACCAGTCCTTCCAAAAGTAACCAGTCCTTCCAAAAGTAACCAGTGCTTCCAAAAGTAACCAGTCCTTCCAAAAGTAACCAGTGCTTCTCAGAAAGTAGCCAGTCCTTCCAAAAGTAGCCAGTCCTTCCGAAAGTAACCAGTCCTTCCAAAAGTAGCCAGTCCTTCCAAAAGTAGCCAGTCCTTCCAAAAGTAACCAGTCCTTCCAAAAGTAACCAGTCCTTCCAAAAGTAGCCAGTCCTTCCAAAAGTAGCCAGTCCTTCCAAAAGTAACCAGTCCTTCCAAAAGTAGCCAGTCCTTCCAAAAGTAGCCAGTCCTTCCAAAAGTAACCAGTCCTTCCAAAAGTAGCCAGTCCTTCCAAAAGTAGCCAGTCCTTCCAAAAGTAGCCAGTCCTTCCAAAAGTAGCCAGTCCTTCCAAAAGTAACCAGTCCTTCCAAAAGTAACCAGTCCTTCCAAAAGTAACCAGTCCTTCCAAAAGTAGCCAGTCCTTCCAAAAGTAACCAGTCCTTCCAAAAGTAGCCAGTCCTTCCAAAAGTAGCCAGTCCTTCCAAAAGTAGCCAGTCCTTCCAAAAGTAACCAGTCCTTCCAAAAGTAACCAGTGCTTCTCAGAAAGTAACAAGTCCTTCCAAAAGTAACCAGTGCTTCTCAGAAAGTAACCAGTCCTTCCAAAAGTAACCAGTCCTTCCAAAAGTAACCAGTCCTTCCAAATGTAACCAGTCCTTCCAAAAGTAACCAGTCCTTTCCAAAAAGTAATCAGTCCATACACAAAGTAACCAGTGCTTCCCAAAATGTAACCAGTCCTTCAAAAAGTTTCCAATGCTTTCCAAAATGTAACCAGTCCTTTCAAAAGTTACCAGTGCTTCCCAAAATGTAACCAGTACTTCCAAAAGTTACCAATGCTTCCGAAAATGTAACCAGTACTTCCAAAAGTTACCAATGCTTCCCGAAATGTAACCAGTACTTCCAAAAGTTACCAATGCTTCCCGAAATGTAACCAGTACTTCCAAAAGTTACCAGTGCTTCCCAAATTTGTAACCAGTACTTCCAAAAGTTAATATTGTTTCCGAAAAAGGTACCAGTCCATCCCAAAAGTAACCAATAACTCCCAAAAAGTAACCAGTCCATCCAAAAAATTATCAGTGCTTCCCAAAAAGTAACTAGCCCATACCAAAAGTTACCTATCTTCCTTCAGGTAACCAATTTTGGACTGTCACACTACTACATGTTGGTTTTGTTTCCAACACTGTAAGTTTATAGTAAAATACTACTGGTATGTATATTTCTAGAGAAAATATTCCAACCAATTGGGGTGCTTAATCACAGCAAAAAACAAATAAAACCAAAGTTTGGTTTCAACACGTATTGTTTTGATTTTGGTGTGTTTGTTTTAGTCTGTTAGTGTGATTGATACGATATCGTCATAATTATGATTGATAGGTAGATGAATTCACTTAAATCATGACATTAAAAGCACTGATATCTTGGCATTTTCAAAGTAGGAATAGAAATTTTATTTTGGTATATGTACTAGCAGTCAGACCTAGTCTAGTGGTAAGTAGTAGATCATGAATTTAAACCCCAGCTACAACTGTGAAAGTTTAAAAAGTTAACTTATATCCTGTCAATATTCAAGCGCTGTTAAAAGCTTATTTAGTAATATACATGTACAGTCATCTGGATGAAATATTAATAATAAAAACAAACAAACAAACTTTGTCCTTTTGTGTAAGAGTATGTTAATGATGTCTCTACAGTTTAAAACAGTAGCCAACATATTGCTGCTACAGAGTATGCTTTCTACAAAAAGCAACTTGAACAAGCTGAGCAGAATACTAGTAACTTATATGTCATTGAAACAAACTTTGGTCTTAAGTGTACATGTAAGTGTATGTTAATGACGTCTCAGTAGTTTAAAACAGTAGCCAACATATCGCTGCTACGGAGTGCGCTTTCTACAAGAAGCAACTTAAACAGGCAAGTAGAATTCAGTTACTTAAATGTCCTTTATAAAATTTTTTACTTGTTTTTGAATTCAAAAAAATGCAACCAATCAAATCCAAGAAGACTTGGCTTTGTACTGGACAATTGTTGACACATGTTATTTAAAACCAAGTTTCTTTTTTTATATTTAATAATTCATCTTTTATTATTTCTTTATTTTTTATTCATCTTTTATTATTTCTTTATTTTTTTTTTAGGTGGCTACGAACAATTTCAGTTATATTATTCTTAAATAAACAAGATCTACTATCAGAAAAAGTGAAGGCTGGGAAATCAAAAATAGAAGATTATTTCCCCGACTTTAAACGGTACCAAATACCTCCTGATGGTAAGTTTTATAAATCAAGGTCAGGTTGGTTACAAATGGTTTTCTTAACATCACATCGTTTAATTGTTATAAAATTTTTACAGCTATTCATACAGTTGATGCATTTTTATTGATCTCGGCATAAGTTGTGTGGTAAATGTGTTAATTTTGGTGTTTCTGAAAGGTCTGCAACGTGGATGATTATTTGTCCCCTTAGACATTTGTAGTTCATATTAATAATATGATCTGCTATGGTGATCACAAGACCGAGAAGTAAAAAGAAAGTAATTTATTCCATAGAATGAAAATGCTATCATCCTTTTTAAAAAAGACTCTAAAAATAAAGAAAAGTGAATTTCCATTAGCCCACAATGAAAGTGTCTTTTTAAACATGATAAAACCAAGTGGTTTTTATTTCTCAATTTATCTATTTGTTTCTTTTTTCAGCTGTAGTGGAACCTGGTGATGATCCAGAGGTAGTCAGGGCAAAATATTTCATTCGTGATGAATTCTTGGTAATATTTTTATTTATTTTCATTATTAAATATTAGAATAATAAGCATCAATTATGAGAACAATTCAGAAAATATTTTGATTTTTTTTGTAAGAATTTGAACATTATTGGGAATAAAGGTCATATTTTACATGAATTTGCATATAGTTTGTATCCAAAAAATTTTTATACCAAAGATAATTTGTTTTGTCTGGGACCTCCAGTATCTTCCAACATTATTCATCAAAGAACTGACTGTCTAGAATTAAGTGAAAGAAATTGACAGGTGGCATTGAACACTTAGAGAACATAAATTGTAAAATTATTCAGATTCTACTTTTTTAACTCTTTTTTTTAATATTTAGCTGATATTGTTGATAAACACGATTTTTGTTTTACAGCGGATTAGTACAGCAACAGGAGATGGAAGGCATTACTGTTATCCTCATTTTACTTGTGCGGTTGATACAGAAAACATACGGAGGGTGTTCAATGATTGTAGAGACATTATTCAGAGGATGCATCTACGTCAATACGAGTTACTGTGATGCAGGACAATTAATCATTGGCCACACTCCCCACGGTGTGAATGACATACTCGGCATGATGCATATTGGCTTGTGTAAATCGACTTTGTGTACATGTATATTTAAGATTCATTGACTTACATACATACATATATGTGTACACGTTTTCCTGGCGGTGTCAGTGTGATCATCGTGTGGACGCCACGGTGGATTTTTAATGGCATAAGTGCTTTAATAAAAAAAAATAGGAAAATGTGCTGCATTTATATAAATGATCTACTTGTGGTTGTCAAAACGGCTCCACGATTTTTTTGCCAATTTTTTTTTAAATGTTTTGGTTAAATGTTGAAATTTGAAACCATACACTATGGCAAATTTGTCGTCATGGAGACCATACACAATGGCAAATTTGTCACCATGGAGCATGTGCAAGTTCATTATTTTTGTGGTTGAGATAAACTGAATGAATATAAAAAAAAACATTATTGCCTTGTCTGTTTTAAATAGTCACAAAGCCGTCATATTTTATATATTGATGGTTATTTGTTCCTGGATTAATATATGTATATATATAAATATATATATATATATATATATATATTCTAAACTCTGAACAACTGTTTTACAAAGCTTTCACTACAGTGACCTTCTCCAGCATTAATTGATTTTGAATAACAAAAGCCGTTTTGGTTGACGTTAGTATTGTTAAAGACACAAAAGTTGATATCATTGGTTTAGACACATCAAATAATATATTGATTGCATAACTTAAAAACCTGTGATACCATTCTAAAATTGTAGAAAAAGACTTATATATGGTATCGTCTTTTCTTTTTTTAATGTTTGTTTAATATTACAATTAATGTGAACCAGTAAGGTTTTGTTGCTTTGAAATAATTTTTGTTGACAACAATAAATGTTACTGAAAGCCCAATAAAACAGTCTTTCAGTGTCACGATAATTTAAAAAAAAAGACTCCTAAAGAGGATTTGTTTTATATATATATATATATATTATAAAATCTTGTGTGAAGATTGTATTGTTATATCAGTGAGTTTTAAATTAAACATGAGTCCTCGGTCAATATTCTGATTGGCTGGCCTCTATCAATATACTGTAAAAGTAATTATTATAAAGATTATGATGATGATGATGATGAATTATTGCAAAGGTTAATTTATGAAAAAAGGGTTTGCATCATAAATATGTTGAGTATATAAATCATGTAGTGTTTTTTTTTTTTTTTTTTTTTTATTATTATTTTACTCTGGGAAATTCAAATTATTAATAATAATGATTGTAATAACACTAGCTTCAGCATTACAACAGATCTACAGAATTTCCCTTCCCTGTTTGATGATATTTTGTGATAAATATTTATGTAATTCTTATTTTGTTTTATTCTTTCTTTGTTTTCATTTTGTTTTTTGTCCTTTAATCTTGTTTGTTTTTTTTTTCTAGACACATATATGTATAAATAAATGAAAAAAAATATAAAAAAGAAAATCCCCCCACTCCCATTTTTTTTCTGGTCTGACTGTGCCATTTGCACCCTACATTTTTTTTCCTTTACATATATAAACAGATGACATCATTTCTTATGTTTCTTTTTCTTTTGTGAAAGAAAATTCAGATTAACAATATACATAGATATATATATGATGATTATATACAAAATATTATAACACTTTCCATCCAGTAGAAGGCCCAATTTTGTTTTTTGTTGCTGAATTCTTTTAAAAACTACTTATATTAGATAGATTTTTTTAAAGTAAACAAAAATTATCATAAATATAACTATAGTTTTTTTTTCGACAGAAAAGTCATGTTTGTTAAGTGACTGTGTAAAGGGAGGTAACTCATCGTGTGATTGATATACATGTTTCTATTATTTTCTGTGATTTATTATATAGCCTTTCATAACAGTAGAATCAATTTCAGAAATAGATTTACATGCTTCCATAATTCAAACAATCATTTTTATTATAAAAAAATATCATATTTGATAGCTGATAAATCATTATAATTATTTTTTTTGTTTTAAGGTCTAGAATTTTAGAGAAATTTCATTTATTATTAATATTATTATTATTTAAAATTTTTATTGACTGTATTTTCTGCTGCAAGATGTTGTTAAATATATATCATTTCTCTGTTCTTTTCTTTCTTGATTATATTAATTAGGTAAAAAAAAATGGTATTGAACAATTTTCTTTCCTATGCAATAATGTGAAATAGTTTTTAAGGTCAAAATTTAGAACTTTTGCTTTAAATTTAGTAACGGAAATGGAAAAAAATTTATGTGTTAAAAGATTTATGAGAGAGTTTATGGAATAGATTTGGTCAATTCCCTCCAAACTTTCATTATTCATGAACCGTTGTGATGTGAACAAACAGTGTCAATAAGGTTGCTGTTTGTTAATGCTTAAATTTTCTGCATTTCCTGAAATATTGATTTGATCAAAGGGATCATTAGGAAATATATGAAGCTGTGTTCATCATACTGGTCATTTCTAATGGATGATAGATTGGATAATTTCTGCTGTAGAGATAAAGACAATCCAAGTTGGCTGTCCCTGCTGAGGTCTTAAGCTTTAGATGTATGTGTTTTTTTTCAGATTTTATTTTGAACACCGTGGAGAATGGGATGGTTGGGACTGGTTAAAATTTCTTTAATCATGGGCAGGGGGATTATTGTTAAAACTACTGTGCTTATTATTAGCACAACGGATGGGTCAGGTTAAAATTTCTGTAATCAGCATGAAAGAAAGCACTGATTAAATTTTTCTGAGAAAAAGATTCTTTTTTTTTTTTTTTTTTTTGTGAATTGATATTCAGATAATTTTTTTCCTACAAATATGATAAGTTTTGTTTTTACTGGTCAATTCTAATTGGATTTGAAGCTACATAGGCCTTTTAAAAAACCTTGAAATTGACCAAAAAAAAAAAAAAAAAAAATCTCCATTTGAATTGAGCAAAGCTAAATAGAAAACTCCTAAGCATGTTGTTACAGCAACTGAAAATGTATAAAAGACAGGAAAAGGTTTCCACTTAAGTCCGATATAATAAACTTATATATTCATTTTCTTTAAGGCTAACTCCAGCAAAAGCTTATGATTTTATTTGATTGTTGATACAACTTTTGTATCGTGTTATGTAAACTTTGGCACAAAAATTACTTTTTTACAAGTGTAAAGAAACTTAGATATTTATTTGATTTGGAATGGAAAAACTTGATATAAACCCATAGGGCTTTTTTTTGGGAGAAGTTTTACTTCTTACTGAAAACTTGATATAAAATATTTCTGGCTAGTGACTCATTTGAGAAGTTCATCTTGTTTACTTAGTATGAACTCTGCCTGAACAATGTTTAATTATAATTTTTTTTTTTTTGAGAGGTGCACATTGTAATACTATTTACTATCATAAAAACTAGCCTAGAATTAAAAATATAACACAAGCTTGTTCATTGAAATGTTTGGAATGTATGAGTAAATAAAATAAAATACTAAAATGTTCACAGTTTTTGTCGAGCCTGGCATCACCATAAGACCAAACTTAGGTGTTACTTTTTTGGTGTCGGCAGCGGTGGTGTGTCAAAATGTGAAAGTTTATGTTAAAGTAATGTATTTTCTACTCATCAAAAACCTAACCAGATGAGACATTTAAATCCATGGAATTCTTGTTTTGTTTGAGGGTTAATAAGCAATCTACTATCTATAATGCGACCTTCTTCTGAAGAATTTTTACACATTTGTAATTATTACTGCCAGTGGTTATACCACAAATAAAAATTCTTAATAAAATTGCACAACTAATATTTTAGAAAAAGTTAAATTGTCAAAAATACAAAAAAGTTTTTTTTCCAGTTAAATGACTAATAGAAAAAAAACCAAACCCTACAAATGATAAAAAATAAAGGGAGGCTACTGTTGTAAGTAATCTATATACATGTATCTTTATGATGAAACAAAATTGAAAAGGTCAGGGCTATGGGAAATAGATGTTTGTTGAAAATAATTATAAAAACAAAAAATTGTCGTTCCTTTGATCAAGATTCTTTAATACCCACCAACGTTGAAGCTGGATAGTGTTATCTATTTTATATTTTTACTTTAGGAATTTGTTTCCAGATTAGTTGCACTTTAACATGATGGTATTTCTCTTTGGCCAGGAAGATGTTATTTAGTGCATACAGAGATACACTGTTAAAGAAAAATTGTCAAACTGGGATTATATCATATTTTGTGAAAAATGTTTTTAAAAAATGTTCTGAAAGCTACCTTTGCCCCACCCAACCCTTTGTTAATGCTTCTACACTATCTTTTATTTTCAATGGATAATATAAAAATTTGAAATTTGAATGAGATGTGAATAATTTTTTAGTTGGAAGCATGATACAATTTTTTTTTTTGCTTTTAATGTGAATCTGTTTTAAAAGAAAATATATTTCTTTTTTATTTAAAAAAAATATGAAGTATTCTTGATATTTTTATTTTAATATTTTTCGTTATCTTCTAGAAGAATTTAGCAATAATTTTTTTTCTTCAATTTTTTTCACATTTTATTTATTTAAATGAAAACTGAAATTTGAGTATACAGATGTTTACAAGTGTAGGAAACAACACATCAAATTTCATAATAATGAAAATAAGATTTTTGAAACCCTCTTCAATAACACTGATTTGTGCTAACAAAAGTTCAATGTTTTATTTAGTACAGTGGAAACTGTCCAAACCATGTATGACTAAAATGCTAGTTAGTCTCGGCTACCAAATTTTATATACATATAAAAACAGTCTAACCTGTGTGAAACAATCATTATCATTTGATATAGAAGTCCCCATCTTATCCTGTCTGCATAAAGGGAGATTCTACATCAAGTTTAATTTGTAATTAAAATTTTTCATTTTTTTGGTTATCTTTTTGAAAGACCCCGAATGATAGCCACATAAAGAAGAGAAAAAACAGTGAAATCAATAATGTTACATTTTCTTGACATTGTAAGGGAGGCATTGATAGGGGCAAGTTAGGACAGCAAAATGTTAACTTCATGTATTTTAAAAAATCATTTAAAACAGAAAAACATATAATTTTCTAGGAATGTGGCATGGAAGAAATCCTGCCTAATTTGTTCTTGGGCTTTGAATTAGACAGAAAACCAAAATTATTTGTCCAAAGGCTTTTTGGTTTTAGCAAAAATCTGTTTAGTCAGGGTTGTGGTCTGAACAGAAACTAAGGGGTGTAATTTTACAAAAAAAAGAACACAAAGTCCATTTGACTGTAGTTTCTGCAGAAAATTGATCTTATCTTTCAAGGGGATGTGTATTAGAAAAAAAAAAAACCTTTTTAGCCTACCCAGGGGATTTGACACAAATCTTCTTTATCCTGTCAAGGAAGTATAGATTGAATAGAAAATCTTTCTAGCCTGCCCACGGGATTTTTATTTCTAGCCATAGAGATATTGAATGAACAGAAAACCTTTCTAGCCTTCCCTGGGGATTCTGATAGGACAGTCTTTATCAAGCCTTCCTTGGGGATACTAATTGGACAGTCTCTATCTAGCCTTCCGGGATACTGATTGGACAGTCTCTATCTAGCCTTCCAGGATAATGATTGGACAGTCTCTATCTAGCCTACTGATTGGACAGTCTCTATCTAGCCTTTCTAGGAGTGTGGTTTGTAAAGTTTCTACTGTATTTTGCTTCTGTATACCTTACAGACATTCGTTATGTGGTATCATTTTACATATCTGTGAATGTCTAATGAATTTGCACTTAGAGCAAATGTAGTGAATGGTAATTTCAAAGTCAATCTTTAGCATGTGAAGGATATGTTATAACTATCACAATAAAATAAGTTGTCTATTTGCTAGCAACCTGGTTGTTGTACTCTAGAAAGAAAAAAAAGGTTCTCAAAATGGATAAAGAAGATACAAGAACAGTGACAGCAGAATAAGTGTTACTGTATAAAGAAAAGAACAGATTTTAAATGACGGAAGGATTGTCAGTTTCAAGAGCTTATACAGAAAGTATAAACTAAAACTGTCCATTAATCAAGTCACTACAGAAAACAACTAAGTTATGTAGAATTAAATACTGTATACGTAGAAATATTCGCTGTGTATTAATGTTCGCTATTTTCGCGGTAGCTTATCAACTGCAAAAATAAATCCACCGTGAAATTTTATATCCTTGTCAGATGCTAGTGTTAAAGCACGGCGTGACCATGAACGTTTATACCAGCGAAAATGCTCTCCATACCAAAACAGCGAAAGTTTAAACCAGTGAATATTTCTATGTATACAGTACTTGACATGCCTCTTGTCAACCACAGTTGACCACAAACGAGAGAGGTTTTTCATCTTCTTAGGCCCTTACAAGTTGGCTTGGTATAAGTATGATAGATCGAGTGGTCTGTGGGGTTGATCTTAACATATCCGGTGAGTGACCTAGCACTATGAAGGTCCCTGGGTGAACACAGTATAATGTAGATCAAGAACACATGCACACCAATCCAAATGAACTTTTGTTTAGGTAATAATCAATGAGATAAAGATTGTCTTGTCATGAATAGCGGAAAAATTGCTGATTCGATGTTAAACAACATTCACCTAATCAACAAATCTAAATCAACTTAATCTAATGAAAGGATATACACATTTAAATAGGTTGCTAGTGATAGGAGAGTGGAGTGGAGTAATGGTGTTTTACGCCCCAGTCAAGATTATTTCACTTATTTCAAGGAGGCCAGCTCTGGTATGGTGGAGGAAATCAGAATGCCCAGAGAAAACCTTCGACCTTTGGCAAGCGAACTGACACAATTTTCTCACACAAGGATCTGTCCAGAAGGGATTCAAACCCGGGCGGTAAGAGGCACTGTGATCCGTAGGCCTGGCTTTAGACCACTCGGCCATGCTAGTGATGGGTAATCTTCAGTAAGGTATTCATAAAATCTTTTTAAAAAAGTATAATATTGACAGCATGTACTAGCCCTCTCTGTTTTACTTATTACATGTTTATGAACAGTTGTAAGACTTCACAATCATTGTTATTGGATTGGATAAATGATGGTTACACCCCCAGCTAAGATATCACTTACATTGAGGCGGTCAGTTTCTTTCATTGTTGAGGAAACTGGTGTGTGCAGAAAAACAAGCTACCTCTGGTAACAAACTTTTCACAAAAAGGATCAAGATTGAGATTTGAACTTAGATGGTGAGAGGTACTGTGACCTGTACTATGATCACTTGGCTTGGACCTCTGACTTTAAATTGGAAAATCATCTACCAGAAAACATAATGGATAATTCTCTACTAGAAATGGAGAATGGATGGTTGGGTGGTTAAGTAACCACATTGCTGTGAGTGTTCAAATCCCAGTGTGGTCACTCTTTCTTTTTCCCTCATAACTGCACCACTAAAATTTATTGTTTGTGAATACCACTCCTTCAGATACATATGAGTAAATTTTCTTTCAAAAATTTTTTTTTCTGATGTGTCATTTATTAACAGTTAGTTTTGGTGGTGCAGTAGAATGAATTTTTTACCAAAAACATTACTGCAAAACCATTGTCCAGTGTCCAGTTTTTGTGGTTCTTCAAAAATACCATTTTGTGGTGTTGAAAATTCCTAGATTATTCTGTTCAAGACAAGTTTATTATACATGTATATTCTATTTTAATTGAAATGTGAATTGTGGGTCAGAGCATTTACGAAAACAACAAAAATGGGGACACTGCCAAAATAAATGATTTCAGAGTAATTAACTATTCACAACCTAGTCACTTATCTATCTAATGAGTGCAAACAGATGTAGTTAATTTTTTTTGTCACCGTGTCAGCAAATAACTTTATTTGCAAAGTGAATAAATGGTGTTTAACATCACTGTCAAATTTTTTTTTCACTTATATATCGATGGTTCTGGGATAACGGAGGAAACCAGAGTACACAAGAGAAAACAACACACCTTCAGCAAGATAACTGACAAACTTTATCACACTAGGATCTGTCCAAGTGGAATTCAAAACTAAGATGCTGTGAGAGAGTTGAGGAGGAGGAGGAGTAATGGTGTTTTATGCCCCAGTCAAGAATCTTTCACTTATTTCGAGGCAGTCAGTTCTGGGATGGTGGAGGAAACCAGAGTACCCGGAAAAAACCACCGACCTTCGGCAAGCGAACTGACAAACTTTTTCACACTAGGATTTTTCCCCAGTGGGACTCGAACCCAGGCGGTGAGAGGCACTGTGATCCGTAAGCGCGCGCTTCAGACCACTCGGCCACCGAGGACCCTGTGAGAGAGTTAGTCATGGTGTTAAACGTTCAGTTAACAATATTTCACTGATATCGAGATGTCACCAGCTATAGGAGAAAGTGCAGAAATTTTGCCTGTGCATTGTCATGATGGCATTATACAACAGGGTTCTTTATCGTGCCATGCCTACAGTGACACAGGACCTCATTTATTTTAAGTTCCCATCTGAAAGAACTATGACTTTTTATTTCAGTCACTACCTACTTTCAAATCTTTGGTCAGACCTGGTCAGGGTTCGAACCCATGACCTCCAACTTACAGACTAAGGGTTCGAACCCATGACCTCCCACTTACAGACTAAGGGTTTGAACCCATGACCTCCCACTAAGACTAACACTCTACTTACTGAGCTACCACATGGTGGTGCTGTGAGAGGCACTATGATTAGTAAGTGCATGCTTAAGACCATTTGCGCCACTGAGGTACGAAATTAATTGCATAGGAATAATTCGGTTCGAACTGGATGTTGATGAAAATGCCAAAATGATAAAAACCATATCATCGTCATTAGCAATTTACATTGATATAAATGTTCAGTTTTACCTTTAGCTGTTGACATCTTGGTTTTAATCATTGACATGCATGATCGCCAATCAATTATTTTAACAACATTTGATAGATAAATGTTGCAGAGTTTGGCACATAATAAATTGAAAATTTGTAGTGACAGGTAAAAAGTTGTAATAATACTTTTAAATGAGACTTGTGTTGGGGAAACGAAAATGGGGCATGATATAGGTTTAACATTACGCAAATGTCACAAAATTCAGAACATGTATATGTTGTCCTTAATAATACGCGAAAATTGCTAGAAAATAGGATTAACAGGTTGACTATGGAGTGATTTATTTTGATAAAAATTACATTATTAGAAATTATATTGAATAAAGTTTATAATCCCTCCTATTATTACAATCATTACAAAACAAAACATATATCAGTTATAAACTGGACACTATAAGCCGAATACAACATTTAATGCTATACATATAAATAGTAAAATACTATGGATTTCTGTTGGAAATATAAAAACAATTTTAATTAAAAAATTTTTTCGAGACAACCAGAATTTGTTACTGAGCCATCATTCCATATTGACCTTTGAACTTGGTCAACCTTATACTCCCAATTGTAATCCAAGAAATGGTTGATAAATAACATAATGCTACTAAGCTAGTAACAATATCCTAAAAACTCGATTTATTGTGTATCAGAAATTTTTCACATTTTTTTTATTTTTTGGATAAACTCGTGAGAGGATTAAAATGTTCGGGTTTATTTTGATTTAATTCTCCTGCAATTGCATTAACCAAGATTCAACAATGCTGACACAAAAAAGTATGTCAATGTTTTGAAATGGCGACTCTTGCAAAACTTTTAAGTTCTACAGCATATACACACAACATAATGAAAATATAAGATGCAGCTGCTAAAATATCATCAGAAAGTTGAGTAAAGTTAGGGAGATAAAGAGTCCACAGTATTTGTCTTGAAAGAAAATGTGTTAATGACAAAATACATCAATTTATATTTTTCTGTTTCTAGCACATTTTAACGCATCAAAATTTTAAAATATCGGAATTATATCGATTTTCATTAACAAAAGTTTTCTTGACACATGTGGTGAGATTAATTACTGTAAAATCACAAATATTCGTGGGGGGATTAAATTTCATTATTTTCTTGGGTTACTGAAAACTACGAAATTAAATGTCATCGAAAATTTTTAATTATCATTCCCCTCAATGGGATTTACAAAAGTCAATTCCACGAATATTTTAACCAAAAGAATTTTTTTTAAAAGGCTAAAATACGAAATTTCAACCCAATGAATATTAATGATTCTACAGTACTTTCAAAAAGGCATCAAATAAATCTATTCCAGAAGCATTCCAAAATTAACATTTTATATTTTTAAAATGAATGCTCTTCTAAAGTTAATGATATATTCTGTATTGCATATGACAGAGAAGACCCTAGAAAGCTAAACAAACATTGTTAACAATGTTTAAACTTGACAAGATCCTATGTGGTTGAGTGGTGCGTCTTAAGCACACTTACAGATCACAAAGCCTCTCACAGCCTAGGTTAGAATTTCGCTTGGGCAGATCGTAGGATCTAGAAATTCCGCTTGGGCAGATCGTAGGATCTAGAAAGTTTGTCAGTTTGCTTGCCAAAGTTTGGTGTTCTTTTCTTGGTACTCCAGGTTTTCTCCACCATCCCAGAAAGACCATCTCAATATACATACAAGTGAAGAACTTTGACAGGGGTATTAAACCCCATTACTCAACTCCTCCCTACTCTAAAAGCTGACATTGTTTAACAAGCTGTCAAAAGTTCAGTGTAGCTCATCTGAACATCTAGTTCATCTCAATCCATTAACACACAGGAAAGTCAACCCAGATGATGAAACTTATGTCAAGAGTAAATTATAGTCATCATAACCTCTCAGAATCCTGACATTTATAAATGGCCTTGAAATATTAACAAATATTCAAAAAAATATTGTGTCTAAATTTATACCATAATAATATGCAATTATCTTAATTATTATACCAGATTAACAAATACATGTAACACAAGAAATATAATGTTATCATAAAACAAAGTAATAATATCCAAGCAATAGGAAGGAATGTCATTAGTATCTGAGTTTCTACTGGTAGTTTTTTTTTTCTAATCTCTTATTTCATTACCTTTTCTTTCTTTTTTTTTTACTGGCTTTAAAATATTCTAAAATTATTTATCAACAAATGCCAATATTCATATATAAAGTTTCTGAAATAATAAGTAATATAATTTGTAACCTTGACCTTTTAGCAAACAATATTCTGACATACAGCAAACCTTTGATTAAGCAACACTTCCTGTAAAAGTTTGAGGTGTGACCAAAAACTGGAAGGATCTATATAAAAAATACAAGAAGTTCATGCACCTTAAACTGCTCACCTGAGCAAGGCTCAGATTATTCACTTGTCCACTCCAAAATACTTTGTTCACAAGTAAAAGAAAAGTACAGAAAATCTGAACATGTTTGAAAAATTAGGCAGCTGATGATAGACAATTATTTAGGTTCCATGAAGGGTTTTGACAAGAGGAAATTTAGTAGAGAAAAAACCTGTTAATACATTTACTAATATGATAAAGAAAATTGGAGACCACATGAGTACCATCTGAAAACCCTTTCAGTGGCATTCATCTTTCTTTGGTTTCCTCCACTACACTATAACTGATTCCATTAATTCTTTACTGTAGCTTAAAACTGCATTACTCTACTCTTCACTTTATTACAACTAAACTTAAAATTATGAACAAATACGAATGGGTATCATATGATATACATGTATTGATGAAGCCCATCACTTTTAAACTGGTGGATAACATAACTCCAAGAAAGCTGGAATATTTGTAGTAAAATCAATAAATCACACCCAAGTCATAACCATTTTAAAGTTACACCTTGTCCTTCATATAAACCAAAAACCAAATCAATCAGTAAACCAAATAAATCAGTCTTGTTCTAACGACGCTGCAATGGCTGCCCTTAACATCTCGTCATCATCTTGAGCAAAGTCCTGTAAATTAGAACAGAAAAAAAAAAGGTTTTAAAAAAATTTTGAGGTAGTCATTTTAAACAAGAACATCTGCACAAATAGTCCATCTTAAAATGTGATCAATTCTTTTATACTAGATGATCACAGTAATAATCATGTTCATGCCTACAGATTAAAAGATAATGTAAACCTTTCATGTGGTCCTGAAACATGTTTTATACATATTTTCCACCTACAAACAAGTAATGAAATTTGTCTGGTCTAAAACCTTTCTCAAACAAACCATTTTTGGCCTAAATTAAAAAATCAATCAATCAATCAATCAATCATTCATTCATTTATTTATTGTTGTTGCCAAATACATAATTTCTATCTACAAACTTGTACTGAAATTTTCTGTTGTATAATCTTTATAAAACAAACCATTTTTGCCTAAATTTGAAGGGTCTTATTATTGTATTTATTATAATTTTTTTTATGGTTGACAAAAAAAAAAGGTTTGGATTTATGCAGAATAAATTCTAACAGGTTCTAATGTACACCTAAAACTTATCCAGAAAATCACACACTGTACACACTAACAATTCTTCACTGTCCCTTAAAACTAGTGATGATGGGATAATTAGCTGACCTTGACCTTTGACCTTTGACACAAGGAATTTAGGAGATTACAGTCGTGGACTTTGACAATGGATTCAGTAATCTTACATTTACTTACCACATATGTGTCATATTCAAATTTATGTCGCAAATTTAAATGTTGTAGAAAATTAGAGCTCTTCATGTCATGTTCACCCCATGGCATACTGGCACAGACTGGACATACCTACAGTATACATTACACAAATATCAAAATAACTAAAAAATTATGAGAATAACTGAAAATGCTGACCCTGTAGTTGTAGTCTAACATCATACATAGCCTTTTTAAGCTGGTCTTGTTCAAGAAAAAGACATGAAATTCCTTCATAGCAGTGGGGCCTAGTGGCTGAGTAGTCTAAAGCATGTGCTTACGGATCAAAGTGCCTTCAATCCCACTCAAAACAGATTTAGTGTGAGAAAGTTTGTCAGTTTGCTTGCCGAAGGTCGATGGTTTTCTCTGGGTACTCCAGTTTCCTCCACCAGACCTAGAACTGACCATCCTTGAAATAAGTGAAAGAATCTTGACTGGGGTGTAAAACACCATTACTCCACTCTATTCCTTCATAGCAGCAATGAGGAATAGCCCTGACACAATTTTCATACAAACCTTGTATTTCTATGCAGCAGCAATGCATTATAGCTCAGACTTCCATTCTTTCAGATATGACCTTCATTCCAAAGGTCATGGCACCCTTGGATCATACAGATCAATTGTATAAAGTTTAATTGTATTCCTGGGCAGGATCAAAGAGTTATGGCCTGATTAAGGTGTATGGATAGACTGATAGACAAGATTAATTCTAAAAAACCTCCTCAAACTTCTTACCAAGAGATACCCGACAAGATTTGTGCCAAACAATCACTTCTAACAGATATGAAATATTATTAGTCACATTTCTCTCAGAATAACTTCCATTCTTCTGGAAAATATTGAATAATGTGACTCCTTATTGCTCCACAGAAAAAAAAATACGGATTTTGTTGGTTGTAATGATGTTTGATCTTACATTAGCAATTTTTCTGCTACTTCTGACCAGTTTATTAATCTATTAGTACATGTATAAATCTAAGAATGAGTTTCACTGTTTGCGTATGTAAGAAGTGTGTGCATTTATTATTACCATAAAAATGGTTCTGTAGAAAAGGAAAATGTAAAATCACCCTAGAAGTGACATTTTTTTCCTCTGTGTATCTATATTTTATGGTATCCAAGGATGCACATAGCCATTTTTCTGTTATGACAATGCTCAAATAATTGAAAAATACCAAACATTATTCCAATCTGATTGATTACTTTTTCTGTCACAAGCACCATTCCGCAGACAATACATGACCAAGTGACATGACCAAGTAGAACTAGAAATCTGACATCAGTTGAAAGGGTCTTACTGGCAGTTCAACAACTTACATGCACATCTTCAATGTTCATATTACAAAAGTGCCAATTTCAGAAAGATCAATTGAAAACTGTAAGGAGCTGAGGCCACAACTGCTGACAGACAGACAGATGCACAGATGGACAGACAAGGTGATTACTATAGGGCTCACACATCAGTTTAATGCCGGGTCATAATAAGTTAGATTTTAATACTTACAACACTAGACATGTCGTTAGAATGCTTCTCATTGCAGTGTTTTATCAACCCTTTGCAGTCTAAATTCTTACTTTCACATAAAGGACAATTAAATGTAGACCTGTTAGGCAAATTACTGAAAAATAATACAACGCAAACATTAATGGTTACATTGGAAGAATAAAATTCATTATGTTGACAGCAAAAAAAAATAAAATAAAATAAAATAAAATAAAAATAAATTAACAAAAATAAAAATAAATAAATAAATAAATAAATAAATAAATAAATAAATAAATAATCAAGAATCACCTTTATACAAGGATGATTAGTGAAGAGAACATATGAAACTTACTCAATCAAAACTATACCTAAATTCAAGTTAATTTTTCATGAGACATATTTTATCTAAATAAACTGCACCAAGAGAATTTCGAAATCTATGAGAGAGAGAGAGAGAGAGAGAGAGAGAGAGAGAGAGAGAGAGAGAGAGAGAGAGAGAGAGAGAGAGAGAGGGAGAGAGAGCAGAAGAGATCCAAGAAAAGATTTGACGTTTTTTTTAAAGAGAGAAAGAGAGGGATATGAGAGAGAGAAATCTGAGAGGGAAGGAGAGATCCAGAGAAATTTGACATTGTTTGAGAGAGAGAGAGAGAGAAGAGAGAGAGAGACAGAGAGAGAGAGAGAGAGAGAGAGAGAGAGAGATCCAAGAAAAGATTTGACATTTTTTAAAAGAAGAGAGGGAGGGATTTGAGACAGAGAAATCTGAGAGGGAAGGAGAGATCCAAGAGATCTGACATTGTTTTAGAGAGAGAGAGAGAGAGAGAGAGAGAGAGAGAGAGAGAGAGAGAGAGAGAGAGAGAGAGAGAGAGAGAGATTTGTACTGTAAAATAACAACTTATATAATTTACCTTGGTATAGGCTGTGCTGTTTCTTTAATTGGTTTAAAGTGGAGAATCTTTGAACTCTGTTGACTACATTTTGGTAAATGGGACCTCAACTTGTGAACCGTCATCTAAACAAAAATACAATATTCATTTACTATG
Organism: Tegillarca granosa; assembly: GCA_029721355.1. Taxonomy (NCBI): domain Eukaryota; kingdom Metazoa; phylum Mollusca; class Bivalvia; order Arcoida; family Arcidae; genus Tegillarca; species Tegillarca granosa. Next base: position 29,268,307 of record CM056603.1, on the reverse strand, counting down.
GAATTATGTATTTTCATGGTGTACAATTTCTGTTGTTCTATAATAATGCCATTTTTTAGGGCAACTTGAAAATATGTTAATTTTCAACTTTGAGCATGTGTGAAAGTCTTGACATGTAAGTAAACAATGGCATTGACAGGAAGAAAAGGTGTTCATGTGAGAACAATACTGCTGAATTTTGTAAATCAAAAATAACGAGATTTATTTAGAATTATGTTATTTATTCTTTCATCCAGTCATAAATGATATACTTAATCAACTTGTGTGTTTGTTTACCATACTGCTGCTTCCTTGCCAAAAATCATGTCTCTTTGTTGTATGTTGGCATTGTCTTGTTTTTAATAAAGAATCAAGTGATCATGTGTTCTAAAATAAGATCTTTGGTAGATCAAACTAGCGGGTTTTCACGTGAATTTCAACTTAGTAAGAAAATTGACAGGTTTTATCATGGAACCAAGTATTACATTTTTTCAAAAGAGGAGAGAAGAGTGGAGTAAAGGGGTTTTACACCCAAGTCAAGATTCTTTCACTTATTTTGAGGCGGTTGGTTCTGGGATGGTGGAGGAAACCGGAGTGCCCAGAGAAAACCACCGACCTTCGGCAAGTGAACTGACAAACTTTCTCACACTAAGATCTGTCCCGAGTGGGATTCAAACCCAGGTTGTGAGAGGCACTGTGATCCATATGCCCGCTTTAGACCACCCGGCCACCTAGGCCCCTTTTCATAAGAGGCATAGTTAAGAAAAAATGTACTGTTTAATAGTATGCATAGGGAAAATACATCTTTAACTTGAGCTCTTACCAAAATGGTAAACAGAGAAGCACTAGTTTTGTATTTGGTATCACTCTGTCATGTGCTTCTTTTGAATTTTTCATAAAATAATACAATTCAAAAGTAGCACAGGACAACTCTAAAAAAATTACTTTTGTACAACAGCCTGCATATGTCAAAAGAAATTTGACATCTGCAGTTTAGGTTACCAAAAAAGGTGGGATTTGGGTGTCAATTTTCTTACTTATGTTGTTATACTAGTATTTTTATTGTCCTTTTTTACAAGAAATGGCTTACTTCCCAATTTCACTCATGAACTTACATTAACTTTACACCATTTACAAGTTGCCGTAGTTGTCCTCATCTGTCTTTCCAGTTTTGATAGCCTCTTTGCATCATTTATATCAAAAGCCACTCTACACTCGGGGCATTTAGTTTCCTCTGACTCATGTTGATATGATCGCAGACAGGAATTACAATATCTGGAATTAACAGAGTTGAAAATTTATCTTCAGTTATAATTATAGGATCTAACACTTGTTCCATGGGCATGAATTGATTGATTGTCTTTATGGGGTTTTATGTCCCAGTCAAGAATATTTCACTTATATCGAGACATCACGAACTATAGGTGAAGTGGCAGAAATTTTGACCTTTGCAGTGCACTTAGGTAATGTGGAGGGAGGGTTCTTCAATGTGCCACACCTGCTGTGACATGGGGCACCAGTTTTTAAAGTCTCCTCCAAAGGACCCTATGACTTTCATTTCTAAATACCAAGTGCTTGTGAAAAAACAGTCACTACCAATTTTCAAGTCTTGGTCAGATCCAGCTGGTGTTCAAACCCTCGATCTCCCACAGGCATGAAGCTAACATTATTCTGGTTGTTCTAACTGGAAAAGAAGACAGAGATTGATGAAGTAATGTTGTTTTATGCCCAAAATCAAGATTCTTACATTTAAATGAAAGCAGTTAATTTTCTTTTGTGGAGTGCCTGAGAAAACCTTCAGTAAACAAAATGAAAACTTGCTCACACCAATATCTATCTAGGAGGAATTTGAGCCTAGGCTTCGAGTTGAGTCGAGTAATGATGCTTAACATCCCAGTCAAGAATATAGCGATTTACAGTTACAACTAGACTCAAGGAAAAAATAACAACTTCATCAATTAATTATAATTTCTATTAAGTTTTGCATAATTCACTGACACAAACAATAAGTAGACAGAGCATCAGATTGCAGTATCACCCAATGTTGTGTGCATTCAGGGTGATATCGAAAGTACAGCAAGTAACTTAATTAACCATTGCTGTCAACTCACTCAGTGTCAAGATTATGTACCAATGAGGGCAATAAGTGTCAGTGGGCTAGCAACTATAAGCTGGCCTAGTTGCATACTAGATCTTCACATATACATGTTATTACTTTATTGCTAACAAGACTTGTTATTCTCATCAGCCAGATCAGATAGCAAAGTATGATCTGGTTAATATTTAAGCCACAGAAAAGAGTTTAGAATGTTCTTGTAGATCTACAAGCCTAAAGCTTACTTTAAGGTATATTGTAAAATAATATGTATAGACCCCCCCCCCCAATCTGAAACACTTATGTCATCAATAATACGTCATGGCAGTCCTCGATTGGCAATCGTTCATTTATGGAGTCCCTAGTTACTGCCATTAATTTCTGTATAGTGGATCTTTAACGTCTCACAATCACTCAAAAATACAACTGAATATTAATTTTGACAGGTACCCATGACAGACTTGAAACCTTATCTCAACAATGATAAATCTTACAGTTTCACTTACATATGATTATTACCACAGTTAATTTCAATGGGTGAATTGTAGATTTCTAGACATATAGGGCAAATAAAACCCTGTAAACCCATGTCTTCGCTTTCCTGTTCAGCGTTACTATTACTGTCAACGGAAGCCATTGTTGTTTGGTATTTCTTCCGTTATCAATTATACACCTTATGGGTAAAGAGGAATAACTCTTACACTTAACATGACACAAGCTTCAAAATTACCAGAGTTGTCTCCCTTTACAGTCATTTAAAAAACCATTCTAGCAGTTTTCAGCTCAACACAAAAAGACTTGGTTACTGGCATTTTAATTCTTGATGCAAAGACTTCAGATGCTTTATAAGCACAATGTCCAATGTCAAAGGTATATTAACATACCTATATCTCAATTAAGTCTTTAACATGTTGTGTACTCTTTACATTTGCTACAGTAAGAACAGCATTTAAATGTTTTAAATGTCACTGGCAGTACAATTGCATTGGACCATTTATCAAAACCATTGGAGATGCTTGGTCTGCAGGCTTTACAATTCAAGGGTCATGGGTTCAAACTCAATTTAGATTGCAGAGTATGACTGTAAGCAAAACACCCCTGACTTAGAAACAACTTCACAAATGTAAATGTGCAACAAAAATTCTCTAAAATTTAACCTTGATCATTATTTATCATTGAAATTTTTGAATGCAACAAAAACTGATGAATTAACAAACAATGAAGATGCCCAGTAGATTTGCAGAGGGTATCAAATATAGATTTTGGACTGAAAAAGATGTATTTAATTCATATGTTTTTGTTACTGAATGAAGCTAACGTACACTCAAACATTACCATGATGTTGAATTACATTACCTCATGAAGTTTATTACTAACTATTATAACATTTCCACTATTTAAACAAAGTATAGGTTTGTCACATTATCTGAACTTTTGTTTTGGGAATTTGCAAGACCATTTTTCAGTAACAAAAAAAAAAAAAAGTGGAACATCCCATAACAAAGGGTAGTAGACCTCAGTCGTGATAAGGCCGGATGGGGGACGGTCAAAAGTAGTGCATATAAAAAACTCAGGGGTCTTTACTTAGACCCTGCTCATTTAAATTTGTTAATAGATAGCACTTTGCAATTTTGCCAGGGTGAGAGCTTCTGAGGTTTGCTAAAGAATTAAGCTGAGTTGGATGACTATCGCACTATATTTCCAGCGTAAGGACTTGAGCCCCACAATGCACTTCCTATGCCTGGACCACATTTTGCATGTAAACATTGCCATGTGCTTTTAGCATGATTGACACATTTTCCAAATTTCTGAAAAAATGAATCAGACAAGGTATTGATTTTTTTTGAAAAAGAAAAAAAGTAATATTTGAGGATTCAGGGACAATATGTGCCAATATATGTAGTTCGGGGTTTGTTGACCATCAGATTCTATGAAAATGGTCTATTTTGAGGTAAAATTTTAAAATTTTCTGTGTGGTTGCCATGGTAACAAAATGTTTGCTAAACTTGTTAAAATTTGCATTTGGGTCATAAATTCAGTATAGAAATAGTGCTTGAATTCTTCTGATTTTAAAAAGTATCAACATTTCTGGTGTTACTTTAAAAATTATTGAAATATGGGTGCATAACACTAAAGGTGGTATGACCAAAATGGGCAATTTTGGCTGTCATTTCATGACTGAGGTCTGCTACCATAAGAAAAGAGACAAAAACATGTAAAATCACTAATTTAATGAAAAATGTCTGCTTTCAACTTGTTTTATGTTGTTGAATTACAGTGGGTTTGGAAAAATGCAGAATGAACTCATTTGCAATGTTTTTCAATGTATGAGGTCAAAGGTCAGTTTAAGTGCAACTGAGGTCTGCTACCAAGAGACCCATGGGCATTAACGCTCACCTGGTGATATTTCCAAAACTGTTGGCAAAGTGCAATAGACAATATATTAATTACAGAAACTTTCCAAGTTTTCTCAAGTTTAGAACTGCCACAATAAAAAATATCTAGTTACATTTCATTCAAAAGTATCTATTCTGCATATTGTAACTATAGCACAATAATTTCCAAATCATCAACCATTTCACTAAACTTATGCAGCTATGTCCTTGAACTTTGAATCCATGACCTTGAAACATATATCAAAATGTTTGTCATTTCAATATCTACAATATTCTAATATACATGCCTACAAAAAGAGTTAAGTTTTCAAACTAATTCAAAATATTAGTATTTTTAAGCAAAAAAATATTATTTCAGGGGCAACAACTCCTACATGAGTTAACATATTGTTATGAAACTTGGTAACTTGTTAGATTTCATTATTCTGACCATTTCTGTAATATATTGCTTTAATCTATCTAGTTCAGATTGCAAAAAAAAAAAAAAAAAAAAAAAAACCAAAAAAACCCTAAAACTGCAAAATTCACAAACTAGGTCATGACCTTGATCTTTGACCTGACCCATTTTTGAAGGTCATTTCAAGAATATAACAAAACTTCAAACCCCAGGTCAATATCTGTTGAAATAGTCAGTTTATAACCATTTAAAATTTACAAAATTTTCAAAGTTAAACCCAAAAATGTGCAACCTATTTTAGCCTAATTTCACGATTTGCAAAACTACATATATAAGACTCTTGAGAGGCTGAAAATCAAATAGTTGAACTGATATATTGAAAACAAAGGTTTTCATGCGTTCTCAGGTGGGCTAATATATTACAAATTAATGAAAACTGCCAACAAACAACCGATAATCAGGTATTATTTTAGACATTTTATTGAATATCATTTCATTTTTTTTCTTTTTCAATGTTTACATTTATTACATTATCACAGACAATTTGAATATCAGAAATATACAATATAAAAACATGTAATATTTTACAACAATATCATAAATTTTACCATTAAAATCAACAGATAGACAGAGTGAAACTTGTCAAATTTCACACTATCAGAACTACTTTAGATAAACAGATCCAATTAATCCAATAATAACAGGAATCTGTTCATGAACTAACTAAACATCCAAACAAAAAATGATGGTACCTCGGAATATTCAATCCTGTCAAATGTCATGGCATTTCATGAAATATAATTAAATACAGAATTGTTTTCTTTACACAGAAATAAAAGCAATTGCAATAACTTTATTATTATTATTATTTTTTTTTTTTTTTTTACAATATTTTAAAGCAGTGGACTTTAATCAAAAAGCTTAATCCATATCAACAAAGCTACATGTAAATTAGGTCCTCAAAGTGTTTGGTTTTTGACAAGTTACACTGAACAATAAAATAATATACAAAGGACAACAGAGTGAAACAAGTTTATAAACAAATAAATCTACAATGAATCAGTTGATGATGAAAAATGAAAAAAAATTCATTAAACTTGAAATAAGTGTACCTTAGAGAGAGAGAGAGAGAGAGAGAGAGAGAGAGAGAGAGAGAGAGAGAGAGAGAGAGAATACTGGTCCTACAGTAAAATAAAACATGAACACAAAACAGGGTATCAATATCCGATCTAGGATTTATATGTACTTATGTTTAAATGTTGTCAAGGGCTTCATTACTGCTATTCTATATAGACAACATCAGAAATGATAATATTCAGATTTGATCATTCATTCATCTTTCACCAAAATAGTCACAACAGAATAACCAATTCAGATTAGATGTAAAAAAATAGTTCAAATCATGCCTTATATCACTTCTGCACAGGTAAAATCACATTATGATTGTATATTACCATAACCATCTTTGTAACTAGTCACGAAAAAATCTAAAAATTGGTTCAGTATGGTCTTGTGTTTTAAACAGCAACAGCACCAATTACACCTGATGTCATTGACAATTTGTTTTGGACTTATTATAATGAGTACCTACCAATGTTTTGCACTTTTGCCAAAGTAATAATAAATTACCTAATCAAATATTTTCATATATTGCAATCTTTTAATAGTAGCAAAACAATCCAACAATTGGTTCAGGTTTGATTTTATGTTTCTAATGGTGAAAATCATGCTCTGATGATGTTAATTTTTTTTTTTTATAATTTTTTAGCAGTATACAGAGTACCTGTCACTATCATATTTTTACTTTTGTATTTGAGCATCATAAAAATTAAGAAATACAAGCTGTGAAGGGATTTTTCCCCTTTATGCCATGAATATACTTTTGAAAAATCAATCTTTTTCAAAAAAAAAACAAACATTGATAACTGCCAAATGAAATCTTTGCCACATCATAATAATATGATATCTGAACACAGCAGTTTCAAATATATTTGTGCTTTCAGTTCATATTCCCTAAATAATTATCAAATAATCTTGTGGATAATACCATACTAAATAGTAGCCACGGAAATCAAACCTTACGGGAGAATTACTGGTAAAGAATTTTCCAGCAACTTAACTGTTATATAAATGACCAGATTATTCAAATCTGACCGAACAAAAACATTAACACATCATATGAACCAGATTATTCAAATCTGACCGAACAAAACATCAACACATCATATGAAAGTTCAACAGTTAAAACTTACAGCATTTATTACCATCTATGTATAATGTACATAGCATAAGGAAGGTATTGCTCTTTTTTTTCCCTGAAATGACTTAGTGTATAAAAATTAAACTTTCATTATGGATAATTCTTCTTTATCCATAGGCTTTTTTTAAAAAATGTTTTTGAAAGATCACACGTCTTTTGCTACAAGATGTTCAGCAATAAAGCATACAGGGCCCAGTTATTCAAAGCTTGGTTAATTAAATGAATAGCCCCCACCCCTCCCCTGTAACATATAACATCTTGTAATATTATATAACACTCTTTGTTGAGTATTTATTTATTTATTTATGCCAACTTTTAATATCTAAAGTCAGTCAGATATAGAACTATTTGGATCTGTGTGCTGAATTTGAACCATTTCTCCTGTATCCGTGGTAACTGTTGCCACATGTAAACTTTCTGTTTGCTGCTGTGGAAGGGAAACTGCTACCTGCATTCCTTCTTGTAAACTACTAGGTGATATCTAGAAAGTATAATAAAAGTACTTAAATGATTAAATGAGCCCCAGTATACATACAGGCAGAGGAACTTTGGTGACATGTATTTATAGTTTGTGCTTTAAAAACGATTAATCCACCTTCCCTTTAGCAACATATGTCATGTACATACAGGTAGAGAAAATGGAGCAACTTACAGGTTATTTATGTTTCACTAGTGGTTTGATTTTGATTTAATGGGGTTTTATGTCCCAGTCAAAAATGTTTCACTTAGATCAAAAAGTCACCAGCTATAGATGTAGTGGCAGAAATTTTGACCTTTGCAGTGCACTTAAAGCAATGTGCAGGGAGGGTTCTTTAGCATACCATGCCTGCTGTGACACGGTCATGGGTTTTTAAGGTCTCCTCTGAGGTACCCTCCGACTTTCATCTCTTAATGCAGAGTACTTGGAGGAAAAACAGTCGCTATAAATTTTAAAGTCAAATATGCATTACTAGGCTTTGCTCATGCGCCCAATTATATTTTTCAACGGGACATCCAGTACTTATTTGTTTAAGCAATCTCATCTATGACTGTTTAACCTGGATTTGACATCAGCTTCCAATGAAAATAAAATATGTTCACAATTATTGCACTTTAAACAATTTGATTGAAAATCCTTCATTTTTGCGCATGCATGAAGCCTAGTAATGCATATTTTAAACATGGCGACCCGCAAAAAATATTTGCGCTGGTAGCTTATACAAATGGATTTAAAACTTGGATATTTTTACTAACTTGGTTGAATAAACATCCCTGATCAATTCATTAATGTTTCTGGTAAGGCAATATATAATGAGATCGTTCAGACACCCGTAAATCCTGTGATTACATGAAATTTATAACCTGCATGTAGGTCAATGTAATTTCCCCTGTTTTTATACATGTATAGGATGGCATCATGGCTCCAAAACGGCAACATCAGTATTATAAAAAAGCTGGTCGGAGCCATGTATTTCAGGTCTATATGTTGTGCTTGTTGTAACTGACCTAACCTTCCCAATACTTATGGGCATAGGAACCTGGATGACTTGATCTCCATGTAATATCTGTATGTTGTGCTTGTTGTAACTGACCTAACCTTCCCCATACTTACGGGCATAGGAACCTGGATAACTTGATCTCTGTGTAATATCTGTATATGTTGTGCTTATTGTAAGTGTCCTACCCTTCCCCATACTTACGGGCATAAGAACCTGGATAACTTGATCTCCATGTAATATCTGTATATGTTGTGCCTGACATCACTGACCAACCCTTCACCATACTTACAGGCAAAGTAACCTGGATAACTTAATCTCCGTGTAATATCTGTATATGTTGTGCTTGTTGTAAGTGTCCTACCCTTCCCCATACTTACGGGAATAGGAACCTGGATAACTTGATCTCCATGTAATATCTGTATATGTTGTGCCTGACATAACTGACCAACCCTTCACCATACTTACAGGCAAAGGAACCTGGATAACTTAATCTCCGTGTAATATCTGTATATGTTGTGCTTGTTGTAACTGACCAACCCTTCCCCATACTTACGGGCATAGGAACCTGGATAAATTGATCTCCATGTAATATCTGTATATGTTGTGCTTGTTATAACTGACCTAACCTTCCCCATACTTACAGGCATAGGAACCTGGATAACTTGATCTCCGTGTAATATCTGTATATGTTGTGCTTGTTGTAACTGACCTACCCTTCCCCATACTTACGGCATAGGAACCTGGATAACTTGATCTCCATGTAATATCTGTATATGTTGGCTTGTTGTAACTGACCAACCCCTCCCCATACTTATAAGCATAGGAACCTGGATGACTTGATCTCCATGTAATATCTGTATATGTTGTGCTTGTTGTAACTGACCAACCCTTCCCCCTACTTACGGGCATAGGAACCTGGATAACTTGATCTCCATGTAATATCTGTATATGTTGTGTTGTTGTAACTGTCCTACCCTTCCCCATACTTACAGGCATAGGAACCTGGATAACTTGATCTCCGTGTAATATCTGTATATGTCGTGCTTGTTGTAACTGACCAACCCTTCCCCATACTTACGGGCATAGGAACCTGGATAACTTGATCTCCATGTAATATCTGTATATGTTGTGCTTGTTGTAACTGTGATATTTGTTCTGGTGTGGCATGAAGTATCTGTATTTCTCCTGATGGTATTCCTTCAGTGGCTGCTACCATTCCTTTAATATCCACATCTCCCTTTAAAATCCAGGGAAAAAAAGCTTTTCAAATAATTGACAGATTTCCAATCATTTAAAACATATCTGTACTGCAATACAAAACAAGAGTTGCCACATCTATCCAATCAAATACTTTGAAACATTTCAACATGTATAGATATCTTTTTTGAGATGCTAATAGTCTAATATTCAATTTGATATTACAATTGTTAAAACACTTTAAACTAATTTTCTATTTTGTGTAGTTAAAAGAATGCTCTTAAAATATTTTTAAAATTTCATACATAACCTCCCCTGTTTTGTATAATTCTAGTTTATGAAGTAAGAGAATTGATTGCATTGATGTAGTTTTACACCCTTGTAAAGGTGTTTTTTCTCTCCCACTTATATCAAGGCAGACAATTCTGGAATGGTGGAGAAACAGAGGTGCCATTATCCCTAGGCTGACATTTAGGCCACTCAACCAATGAGGTTCCACTTTTAAGGGCAAGAGATTTTTGTTTCTTGTGTACAAAAAATCAACATTATTCACCTGGTGTATATGAAGTGCATTTTCTTGTAATGAATCCTCATCACTTAGCTGATCCCCAGAGCCTTCCCCCATTTGTATATAAGTGGGGGTTGATTTTCCTCTAAAGGCTTTCACTGTTAAAGGCATACCCCTCATTTTTCTCCGGAAAGCTGTCCTACACTTGGAATCGATATTTAACTTAATTCTGTGCCAATCAGCTTCTGTCACACCAAACCTGTGTATCAAGTGACCTGTAAATATTTGTACTGGATTAATAATATATATATGCAACTGTTTTTAACTTCTTTCTGTTTTGACATACAATGTACCAAATTTTTCATTGTCTGATTAAAACTAACGTTCTGCAATAACTTCCTAAAAGCTTAAATGAAAGTACGAAAATCAGACCCCAGTTTTAAAATTATTCACTCAAATGAGTGTACACTTAACTCAAATATTCCCATTGTTCTCCCATAAATATTTTAAAACTTTAAATTTGTATGATACACTGTCTTGTTTTGTTTCAACAAACCTACACTAAAACCATTTAAATTTAAAATTAGATAATCAATTTTAACTTTGTAATGTCAATTGAAATACCAATATTCCTTATTTTGAGTTGAATGTAAACTCGATGGATTGAATGTTTGTGAAACTGGGCCTCGAGTGATAATGCAGTGGAGTAATGGTGTTTTATGCTTAAGTAAAGATTCCATCAGTTATAAAGTCCATAAGTTCTTGGATGGTGGAGTAAACTGGTGTGCCTGAAGAAAACCACTGATCTTCAACAAGTGAACTAAGGAACTTTCTCAAACTAGTGTCTGTCAAAATGAAATTTGTAACTAGGTTGTAAGATGCACTGTGATCCATAAGCACCCTTTAGACCAACTATCGTCCCAGGTTCCATTACTGGGTGAGAGCAATATTGCAGCCAGATAACTCTTTTTTTTCATATCTACATTTTACTAACATTCTATTCAGCATTTATATTTCTAGTTTTAAGTAGTTTTAATATTTCAGCAATAGAATAAGATGTGACTTTGTACTGAAATATCTACATCTATATCATGTGTCAGTTAGAAAGATGTTGCAAACTCTTTTCTTTACAATTATAAAACATTTACTTTTTGAAATAGAATTGATCTTTTACATACATCTTATTCCGTATATCATTAGAGGATCCAGCTGTTTTTTGCCATGTTTTCCCATCCCTGATAGATTTGACGTGGCTTGTGTTTCTCTATCAAACAGGTAATCTAACATGGTTAATGCCATCTTTTCTGGTGTACGACAATTGGAATGTATGTGAAGTAGGTCACTGAAACAGAATTTAATGTCATAAATGGTAATACATATCTGTGCAAATTCCTTAGCAACAAATAAAATGCTTGCCATTAGGACCTAGCCTATATGCCAACAAACACAATACAAATAGACCAACAGACAATGTATATAGACAATTACTGTAAAACCACAAATGTCCGTGGTGGAATATATTTTGAAATTCTTGTTGGTTAGTGAAAACCACAAAATTTAATGTCAATGATTTTTTTAATGTGTTTACCAAAGCCTCCAATAACAATGGGATTACTTTTTCTAAACAAAATTCAATACCATGATATTTTCTTCCAACAACTTTTTTTTTTAAAATTGCAAAACCACAAAAATTTAACACCACCAATATTAAAAATTCTACAGTTTGTATCTATCTATCTAGTAACTACTTTATATCACCCCCTCCCAAAATCACACATGTTGGTGTCGAAAAAAATTCAAATCTACCTTAAAAAATTTTCCCGATTACCGTATCTTAAATACAAAACAGACAACACTCTAGCATTTTAAACTAATAGTAATGGTAATCTGAAAGTCTGTAAGGGTAAAACTTTTTGAAAGACTACAAATTATTTATACTTCCAAGTCTACCAAGCTATTTAACTTTCACTTTAATCAAACTTATTTAGAAATACCACCAAAAATGACATTGCACCATTTAGCAATGTTATATCATACATATCTGAGGTGTGTATTCTCCAAGTTCTCTAACCAATTAAAGGGTACCTGTAACCAAAATTTTTTTTATCACAGTTGTTTTATATATTATTTAAATATAACAATATCGAAAACCGCATCAAAATTGGTGATAAAATAAAAAAGTTATAGCGGTTTGAAATCCACATTTTTTAACTTTCTCTTTATCGCAAAGTGAAACGCCTCGTTTTAAGTTATAAACGTGTGACGTCATTGCAGTATTAGAAGTAGTGTCTTACATAATAGACAGTAGTAACTATGATGATATATTGGCGTATGAAGAAGAAAGTAACGACTCTGACATGTACCTATTTATGTCAAATAGTTCGTCATTATTTGGGGAAGCAGTAGACAATCTTATAAGTAATGAATTTTGAGTATATCCTTTATTTATTCTGACCAGAAACGGGCGAATTTGATGAATATATTGAGTCGAGTCCCGACCTACTCGAAAATTGTGACTACATTTGGTTGCATAGCTGTTGAAAAAACGTGACGAGTGTTAACTTGTCAACAACACGAAAATTGATTATATCTGACTTTTTAAAAAAAAAAAAAAATTATTTTATTAAGTCTGACTGGACAGACTCAAGAAATACGATAAGTTGCATAGCTATAACAAAAAATACGCGATTAGTTTTAACTTGTCGAATACACGACAAAAATTAATTTAATTGTCGACATTTTAAAATGAATTAAATATCAAGTCGGACTGGACAGGCTACCGGATGAATATTATGGAACTTGCTTTGGTGTCATGTGCTGATTTTGAATTTCTATCAAAATAATGCATTCAAAATTACATAAAAATCCAATCGCCTATATGCTTGTTTGTGCAATGTTTATTGACAGTTGAAATTAAATGACCATATGTAGAAAACTTTTAAGTAGTCTGGCGGCAACACATTTCCTTGATAATTGGAAGATGTTCACACAATTAAAGTTTGTAACATAGTTCTTTTCAGCTGCCCGATGGCTAATTAATGCTGGAGTAATTAAAAAGAAAAAAAGACAAGATATTCCATCTAAAATTATTTTACGCGAAATATATTATAATTGTTTAAAATGAAATGATACAGATTTTAGATGGGGACCACATTAAAAAACGAGATAATAATAATAATAATAATAATAATAATAATAATAATAATAATAATAATTTTATGGATTTGTATATATAGAATAAAGGATTTAAAAATATCACTGTGAGTTATATGTATGCCCAAGGAAAAGTGAAAACTAAAATCTAATATAAAATCTAATAATCTATTATCTAATTAAATGTCGTAAGTAGATCTGTAAACGTGTTTCAAATAGACTATTCTGGTCGTCAATTTTGAATTTTCAATTTTGCCTAAAAGTTACATTTCATTATTATTATTATTATTATTATTATTATTATTATTATTGACATAAAAACTAAAGAAAAATTTCTTTTTCTTACTTTTTAAAATTTTAAAATGAAATATCCTTTTTTTTCCGGAGTGAAAACTTTATCATGACTGTATATGACAAATTACGTTTATCAGATAAAATTATTTTACTTTACTCGAACTGTAAATATATTATTGTATATTACAGGTCGTAAGATAACTTTATCAACCTGCAAATCAATTTTGCAAATTATACGTGACATCCTGTTAATTACAGGTGTGGGTCTAAATCTAAGGAATGTGTCTAATATACAAAAGGATTAATAATAATCTTTATTATCGGTACATGTCAAACGAATGTTATCCACTTCATTAAATAGTTTTTCCCGTAAAATAATCATAGAAAGTTAAACTACGAGTTCGTATTTGTCTTATTTTAGTAGTTGGTAAATAATATTCTGTGGAGATATGTTACTGGTATGACGTCACAACACGGGAGCCTCGATATCGACCTTTTTGATTTGGATTACTAGAGATGTATTAGAAAATCGCCGATATCTACGTTATTATGAAATGGAATTTTATGGAATTTTCGCTACAGCCATATTTAAGTACGACGAATAAAATATGTCAAAACTGAAAATCGTTACAGGTACCCTTTAAGGACACCCTTATGTGTTACTCAATAACCCCAAGGGCTACATGTACCTTGATCATAAAATAAAAATGTTAAGCCTGTATCCTGTTAAATAACTATCTTAGGTTTAATGCCTAAATAAATATTGGATTAGGTTTATAGTGTTTTTTGCCCATGTCAAGATTCTTTCACTTTTATCCAGGCAGTCAGTTCTGGGATGGTGGAGGAAACTAGAGTGCCATCAACCTTCAGCAAGTGAACTAACTAGTGTTAGTCTGCCAAGTGTGATTCAAACCTAGGCAGTAAGAGGCAATGTGATCCATAAGTGTGCACTTTAGTCCACTCAGCCACTGAGGCCCTTTTGTAATAAGGAGTGGCGTTAATATAGCATGAGCTGTTAACTCTTGAGTTCACTTATGGATCACAGTGCCTCTCACCGCCTAAGTAAGAATGCAACTTGGGACAGATCTCCTGTGATAAAGTTTGTCAGTTCACTTGCCAAAGGTGGGAGGTTTTCTCTGGGCACTCTGGTTTGTTTCACAATTCCAGAACGGATGACCTCGAAATAAGTGAAAGAATTTTGACTGGGGCGTAAAACACCTTTACTCCATTCAACTCTCTTTTGAGTACCCTGACCTGAAAGGGTTATCTTTTTTTTTTTAAATCACAATAAACATACAATGCACAATGAACATCGTCTATTCATTCATGACATACCTTGGAGTTATTGGTGTTCTGACTCTCATTTCTGGATTATTCTCATCGCCAAGCCATGTTCCATTTGGGTAATCCTCTACAACAGTTCAATAAAGATGTGTTGCAACTGACAGAGAATACATTTTTTTTTTTTAAATTTTTGTAAAAAAAGGCAGAAAATATGAATTTTTCAGTTATAACAACTTATCCAATTTCAATAATCAAAATGAGTTACCGATTATTAAGTTGAATATTATACAATCTTCAGAATTCACTTCCACATTAAAATACTGTTTGTTCTTTTGTAGTAATTTAAGGGGGTTAACATAACTTAAGCTTACCTTCAGAATTAAGTGTTATCAGAGTCACATTTGGTCCCAATCCCATATTTTGTATTCCATCAACAGAGTTTAAACCTGGAGACTGACCTGCAAATATAATTAATGCCAATCACAGAACATAAAAATCAGGTGCTAATCAGAGGGACATCAAATATGCAACAATAATTCTAACTTTTATTGTAATGTAATTATAATTATGAGTGATTATGTTAGATTATCTCCCTGAGGAAGAAAAATTATCGCTCAAGGCAGAACATTTATTATGAGTGAGGCGATCTCAGTGGCCAAGTGGTCAAAATTGCATTTTCAGATCAAAGCACCTCTCACTACCTCAGGGCTTCGATTATTCACTCGTCCACTCATCCCAACGAGTGAAATTTGTACTTGCACAAGTGAAATTGTTACTACCACTCCTCATGGTGCCGAGTTAAATTTATCAGACATATACATCAAGGGGCTTGTTGCAATTAATAAACAACAGATAATATAGTGTTTCTCAGGAAAATCTTGTGTAAGGAGGTCAATTGTAACGAGCCCCTTTCTAGACATCGGCCATTCTGTTACAAACTGTTTTGTATGACTTTTAAAGACAGGCAAAGATGAAACAGCTGATAAAGAAATTTTCAAAGACACTGATTAGACTACCTGCTGATCCTGACGACAAACCAGCTGCAGGTAGAATCATTTCTAAACCTGCCACTTCAAAACGAAAGTTACTGGTAACTGAAAGTGGAAAATCCGAAGTTCGTGAAAAGCTTATGAAGCTAGTCAGAAAACATATTTATTGGTACAAGCTCTGGCAGTAGTTAAGAGAAGAAAGTATCGTTTTTCAAGTAGTGACTGTGCCAAGTTAAATTTCCAAGTGACGAGTGGTTTTATTCTTTAACTAGGCACTGTGCTGAGTGGCATTTAAAATTCTATCTGAGACCTGTATCTAGGTTCAAGCCCAGCTTTCTTTCCTCTTTACTATCACTGAACTGACCAACTCAATAAGAATGACAAAACGACCATAAATTGTTATGACTACCTGTAACAGTTTTAAGTTATTACATAACAAGATATCATACCAGATGGATCTGTCCTGGTTCCATTTTGTGGTAGGCCAACAATCACAGCTCTGTAGGTAAAAGAGATAATGAAATAAAATCATAAAAAAAATATCATTAAATCACAAATTCAACCAACTGAATAGCATTTTATAAAATAAATATGTACATTAAAAAAAACATTCTTTTTCTTTGCATTTTCAATTATTTCAGTAATAATTCTTTGCTTTTGTGGCCTCTCATAAAGCAAAGGTTACCTATCTCCTCAAATAATTAAATTTATCTAAGGAATTTGTTATAGTATATCGTTTGGGCTAGGCAAAATTAATAGAGCTAGAACATAATTTATTACTGCCACTTGTTAACTGATTAAATGTTTACAGGGTGAAAAAAAAAAATTATATTGGGGCCTTAAATAGTTAATATTTTGATGACATTAAATTTATATTAGTAACCAGCCAGTACCAGTATAGGTTATAGTTGGGCTAGGCAAAATCAATAGAGCTAGAAATGGTGAACAGGAACTCAAAAAAAATTACCGCCAGTAAACTTATAATACCGGTAATTCAATGTTATAGGGTGAAAACAAATCACATTGGGGGCCTTAAAAGTTAAAATTTTGATGACATTAAATTTTATATTAGTACCCCCCTCCTGAACATATGTTCCATGATTTTAAAGTAATTTTAACACCATGAACTAATTTCACTTGTTTAACAACTTTATGTTCAAACTTTTTAAGTCATATTTTCGAATACAAATAAACAGTAATGCGAAAGTATTAAAGAATAGCAAAATTTTCATCTTGTTCAATTAAAAATTCCAAAAATACATAAGGGGCCTCGGTGGCAAAGTATTCTGAAGTGCACACTTAAGAATCACAGCGCCTCTCACCGCCTGGGTTCAAATCCCACTCGGGACAGATCCTTTTGTGAGAAAGTTTTTCAGTTCGCTTGCCAAAGGTCGGTGGTTTTCTCTGGGCACTCCGGTTTCCTCCACCATCTCAGAACTGACCACCTCGAAATAAGTGAAAAAAATCTTGACTTGGGCGTTAAACACCATTACTCCACTCCACTCAAAAATACATGAACCAAAAATACTGACTAAGCACCAAAGTCTTTTGTACTTATAACATATACAGCTCTTACCCTGTCTTCTTGGCACATGCTGGAGACACAAGTGTATTATTTAATGCTGGAGTACCATTTGTTTGTTTAACATTGTTTAAAATCTCTTCAACTTTGTCTTCCAGGAACTTTGCTCTACCGTTTAATATTTCTATACTATTCTCAATACCATCAAGTCTCATACATATTGCTTTGTTTATGTTAAATAACAATTGCTGAAATTAATAAACATACAAGTTAATAGAAAAATGTGTTGCTCTTTTCTAAAAAAAAATTTTTATAGCATGGTTTCACACACACACAAAAAAAAAAAAAAAAAAAAAAAAAGGCAAGCTACTGCTGTTAGAGTGAAGATAAAGAGAAGCATCAAATGCACTGACAACTGAAAGGTCTGTTAGTCTCAGTGTTAGAAGTTACAGCCAGTCTAACAGACCAAGACCAATAAATTTTAAGAAAAGAATGGTTTCCTTTTAAATGGTCTCCTGCATGCTACAATACACATTGTTGAAATTATTAACAATGTACAATGTTACAACTTACAATGCATATGAGTACTAAGTAAATATCTATGAATCATGAGCAAATGTTTAAACATGTTATTGATATAACTGAATACTATCAAACATTTCCCTCCACATCTCAGCTAAGGTGTGTGTGTGTGTGTGTGTGTGTGTGTGTGTGTGTGTGTGTGTGTGTGTATGTACTAGATGACCATGTATAAATGTGCCCTTAACAGACATGTCTTGATTAATGTGGGTTGTTGGGTGTGTGGGTGTGTGAATTGCATTGGTGTGTATGCAAGAGAGAGAGAGAGAGAGAGAGAGAGAGAGAGAGAGAGAGAGAGAGAGAGAGAGAGAGAGAGAGAGAGAGAGAGAGAGAGGGGGGAGTACACTGAATGAGTGTGTATAAATGTGTCCTTACCAGTCATGTCTTGATTAATGTGGTTTTTTTTGTGTGTATGCAAGAGAGAGAGAGAGAGAGAGAGAGAGAGAGAGAGAGAGAGAGAGAGAGAGAGAGAGAGAGAGAGAGAGAGAGTACACTGGATGAGTGTGTTCAAATGTTTACCTTAACAGACATGTCTTGATTGATGTCATTATTCCCTGTATCTAATCTTATTCTCTTTGCTAATGGTTGTGTTACATCTCTGTCTGTATCTGAAATATACTGTTCTTTATGCAATAATGTCATCTTTAAAAAAATCACTTTACATCAAGTTACCTCCCTTTAAACATTCTTTGAAATTAGGAATACATATCATAATTATATAATCTAAACAGGATATTTTTTAAAAAAATAGCATGATATCACAAAATCAACCTGGAGAATTCTCATTTTTACAAAACTTCAAAATACCAAAAAAACTGTGGTTTTAAAATGGTACCCCAGCTCTGGTAAGAACCGCCTGCGAAAAAAAAGTTTTCCAGTAATAGTTAACATTTCCAATTATTAACTGTAAATTGTTATAAACTAGTGTACCATTGTAGGCACTCATATCTTACCTTGCTGTGTCTCTGTTGGCTGTGTATCTATTGTATTTGTAATCAAAGTTTGACTATCTCCTTGTGAGTTCATCGCTAGATGGTTAACAGACATTTCTGTCATGCATGCTGCTTCATCCAGGTTCTGCACTGTAAGAACACTGGACACTGTGCAGTTATCTTCAGCGTCAGCCATTTTATAATTTCCTGAAAAATAATAAATTCTATCATTTAATGATAAAGAGTGAAGCAATGGTGTTTTATACTCCAATCAATGATTCTTTCAGTTTCATTAAGCTCTTGAATGGTGGAAGAAACTGGAGGGCCCAGAAAAAACCCACTAACCTTCAACCAATAAACTGCAAACTTTTGAACGATAGGTTCTGTCCGAGATGGATTATAGATCCTAGGTGATGGGAGGAACTGTATTCCTAAGTATATTGCTTAGACAACTCTGCCACCAAGGCCCCCTCAAATGATAAGGCAAAGCAATAAGTTTAGATACAGAACTTGTCAACCAATATTCTTAATAATTTTTTTTTACAATAAGTTGGGATTTTTAACTATCCCAGTTCCAGCTTTTGGGTATATATCAATAATTCTTTACACCATTGCTGTAGATCAGTTGGTAGAGTGCTCACTCCGTAAGTGAGAGGTCGTGGGTTCGAACCCTGACTGGGTCTGACCCAAGACTTGAAGGTGGGTAGTGACTTTCTTTCGCCAAGCATTCGGCATTACGAAATGAAAGTCAGAGTTCTTTCGGATGGGAACTTAAAATTAACTAGGTCCTCTGTCAGGGTAGGGTGGCAGAATAAGGAATCCTGCTGTATAAGCCATCATTGCAATGCATAGGCAAAATTTCTGCACCTTCATCTATAACTGGCGGCATCTCGATATAAGTGAAATACTCTTGACAGGGACATAAAACCAAGAAAATATGTAATTATGCAAATACCATGTGAATACACTTGTACGACTATGACAGTTATCTGGCTTTGTTGCCATGTTTAGATCTTCAAAACTGGTCAGTTAGCATTTCATATGTAAGCAAAAAGAGGTCGGAGATCGAATTTCGTCAGACATGTGTCCTTAAAAATGAAGCAATTTCTGGAATTCCATTCTCACCCGAAACACCTTAAGGTTTCACCCAACAAAGAGCACATTTAATTTATTAAGCAAGAGTTATCTATCAAGTCTACTTTCACTTTCGTAAAATATTTTAGCAGACGAATTTTTTGGACCTCACAAACTTTTCAAAACGGGGAAATGTCCAAAAAATGGCTGCAAACAGCACCAGGGAAAAAGAGAGACTTTGTAAGCCAATCGTAGCTTTTAAAAAGTCGCTAATTTCGTTTTCTTACATGTGTTTAATATAAAGTTTCAAGTGATGCTACTCTTAGTTACTTTACCGCTTCAAAACTCGAATTATTTCATGAAATCACGTCTGTGTCTCGGGGAACGTTAATGGCGTCCAGGACGGTAAAATACGAGAAAGGGCGTTGCTTACTGCGCATGTATTTCTTTAGCTGTTCTAGCCGAACTTTACTCCCCTCTTTTAGGTACATAATATTTTTACAATAATTGTAAAATATGGAATTTTTCATTCCACCTATTATGGAAAATACATTTAATTAATTATTTGTATAAGGAAAGCAAATTTAACTTTTTTCTTTTCTGGAATGATTTAGATTAAAATTTTTAAAGTAGCCTATACGATCTCAATCGGTAGACATTGGAATGGCATAACGGATGTTGTTATTCAGTGACAAAACCCACATGTTCCATCTGGGCTTGATTGACAACGGTCGCGCTAGAGCGACCAGTAGGTGGTAATGGAACTTTTCAACGTCGCATATCATGTGTGAAGTTCAAAAACAGAATTAGTTATTTAATTTTCAGTTGTTATTTTATTTACTTGCGGCAGTGTCAGTAATGTTTCCAAAATTTGACACGTCTGCTATCTTTATCTTCAACACAGTTCAGCTGCTGCTGTTGCAAATTGCATCGTCTGAATTTGACATAGATGCGGAGAAAACGCAAATATTTGGACCGGGTCTTCAGTCACGATTTTTCATGCCAGTTAGATATTTTTACATTCACCCAGTGGCAAAAAATGGAAAACAGTAAGTTACAGATTTCTTTATAGTTTTTAGGGGGCGTGTCACTTAATTGCTTCAGAACTACTGTAAATCAATTTTTTGATGTTGAAAATCCGAATACTAAACTTTGCTTATCGCGATCTTTTGTTTATTAAACTTTTTCAAAACCATTTGTTGTTTATATAACAAATTTTTTGTGAACTCTTGTTATTTTTTTCCCACCAAACATTATGTGAAATGTAACCGACTTCAGGGATATACTTTGAATGAGGTATCGCGCCTCATCACCGTTTCCTAATATCCAAAGAAACAAGCATGAAATGAATTTTTTGATAAGTTAATTGTAAAATTACCGTAATACAGTTTAATATGGTATTCCAATAAAAGATGATGATGATGATGATGATGATGATGATTATCATTATTATTATTTTTATTGGCATACCAATTTTTTCAAAGTCCAAATTTCTTATTTGTTTACATTTTCTTTTCATGTACCTGGATTTATCATCAAACCTCTTTATATTCCAAAATCTGACTGGACAATAATTTGTGATTAATTTGGGATTTATTCTATCATGTATATGTAGATATGTTTCAAACGAATTGTATATTAAAAGATAATACAAGTATACAGAAAAACTACTCATATAAACTAAAATTCAGATTTAGGTTTACATGTATTAAAAATATAACCAGCAGTGTTTAATTTAAATGAGGTTAATGGGGCCATCATGATGCAAAACTTGATAAAGTTGTGTCTATATTAAAAAAAAAAAAAAAAAAAAAAAAAAAAGAAGAGAAGGTGAAAAGAAAGAAAAAGGGGGTGTCAGCATTAAAACATGATTCTGATTTATTTAAAAATAATTGTTTCAATTTTCCATTTACAATGCAAATGATTCATGCCATGTTCCCTTTGTCATTGAAAACTTACAATAATTAGTTAAGTTTAAAGAAAAACTGAGTGGGAATGGAACAATATTTCTGATATTCCACTGACAGACAAAATAATCCACTGACAGTATTTTATGGGGCTTCTTAATTCCTTTTTGGGCCATTGACACAAGGTCCGCTTCTAGATTGAGCACTATGACCCATAATATCAAGTATGTAAATACAATGTACATGTACAGTACTGCACTGTACTGGTACTTTTAAAAAAACTTTTATTCAACAACAAATTTTAATTCTTTATTTCAATAAACTCAGATCACTATGCTGCAGTTATAGAACATAAAAAAAACTTCAAAAATATAATACAGATTTCTCAGGGGTACTTGCTGTGTTTTAAAAAACTTCAGAATGTCCCAGATAGTAAACTTATGTCCGCTTAGTCAGTGACATTTAAAACGTTTTAAATGTCTCTGGGTTAGTATATATATAAATGAAGAAAGACATTTGAAATTGAATAAAAAAACATTAATTAAATTTTTTAAAAAATGCAAATTTTAAAAAATGCAGACTTCAAATTTACAAATTACAGGTATGGTTTATCAGAGTTTGTTTAAAGTCTTTAAACATACAAGAAGATTACCGGTACCATAATATCTGATTTCAATCATAACAATAATCGTAATTCCATTATGTTATTTTTGCACAGTAGATATTATCAAAGAAATAGACTAAATCATTTATAAATTCTAATAAACTTTTCTTATATAACTGCAAAAATAATTTATTTAACAAGTCTTTTCCAAAATAACACATCAAGGTTGTCTTTTGAATTTTTTTTTTTTGAATGGTACCAAGGACCTTGTAATTGTGAAAATCAGCAATGAAAATTACTTTAATCGTCAAAACTGTTAAAGGAACCTTTCTATTATGGGTAATGTTACAAAACTCTATAATAGGCAAATTTTTTATTTATTTGAATAATTAATAATTATTAATAATTTATTATTAATAATTTTTTAAAAAGTTTTATTTAATTTTGTAAATCAGTTAGTCTCGAAAAGAAAAAAGTTTTTATTTATTTTAATGTAATTATTTTTTTTTTTTTTTTTATTTAATTGTGAAAATATTTTGGTCATGTGAAAAAAATAAGATTCTTTTATTGTGAATGAGGCTCAATATTGCCCCAAAAATGGCCCTACAAAAATCCTGCACTTGTAGTTAAATTAAAGCTGTTAATCCTTTTCATGTGTTTGCTTCATTTGTCAATGTATTTTCGGTGAAGGGCAGTGATTTTAAATTTTTAGGTAATGACTCAAGTATAATGTTAACTGATTGCTTTGTCACACATTTACGTCATTTGTATTATGTATTTAAAAATTATCTGTTGTGCCTAAAGCCCCGTTCACATGCGCTGATTTACTCATGGGGTGCAGATTTTGCATATATGCAAAATCTGCACCCGGGTGTAAAAGTATATTTGCTAGCGTTCACATGATACAGAGTCAAATGACAGTATTTTCGGAAGTTTGATAAAAATGGCGGAGCATTTTCGTTTGAGAAGAAGGAGGATTTTTCCTTACTGTGTTGCTCTAGGTTTTTGTGTCGGGCTTGGTCAATTGAGGGATCGATGGACTAGGGAAAGGTCAACAGACTGGTACGACAGAATTGTATTACAAACGTTTGACAATTCTCAATGGATCGAAAACTTTCGAATGAGAAGACGCACGTTTGAAATGCTTTGCAATGATTTAGACGATTACCTGGCGCCAAAGGAAAAAATAGTTCGCCAGCCACTAGGCGTCCAAAAGCAGGTGGCTATTACTTTATACTGGCTGTCATCAACAACCGATTATCGCACAATCGGGAACTTGTTTGGGGTTGGAAAGTCAACTGTGTGCGAGTCTGTGCACAAGGTCTGCAGCGCTATTAACGATAACCTTCTACAGAGATATGTTTCTTTTCCATCTGGAGAGGACCTTAAAACTGTCATAAGGGGATACAAGGATCGATGGGGATTTCCAAATTGTGGTGGAGCTATTGATGGAACACATGTGCCAATCATTGCACCAGCCGAAGCCCATGGAGACTACCTGAATAGAAAAGGCTATTATTCGTTAGTTATGCAAGCTGTGTGCGACCATAAATATA
Source organism: Tegillarca granosa (assembly GCA_029721355.1). Classification (NCBI taxonomy): domain Eukaryota; kingdom Metazoa; phylum Mollusca; class Bivalvia; order Arcoida; family Arcidae; genus Tegillarca; species Tegillarca granosa. The sequence goes on along the minus strand of CM056603.1, from coordinate 29,244,103 downwards.
TTTTCCGGAATATAAATATTGGCTGGCCCGGACGAGTACATGACGCTCGAATTTTCGCCAACTCAGAAATCTTTCACATGGGCGAAAATGGAACGTTGTTTCCTAACTGGGATAAAAGGGTTCAGTTTCAAGGGCGCGAAATATCCATGCCCATTGTATTGCTTGGTGACCCTGCCTATCCCCTAAAACCATGGCTGATGAAACCATTTTCAAACAGAGCTAACCTCCAGCGCCTTCAGCATGACTTCAATTATCGGTTAAGCAGGGCCAGGATGACAATTGAAAATTCGTTCGGAAGACTGAAAGGTCGATGGAAATGTCTATCCAAACGACTAGACGTTGATGTTAAGTTTGCGTGTACAGTAATAGCTACATGTGTGGTTCTACACAACATATGCGAACTCAGTAACGAACTATACAGAGCTGAATGGGACGAAGACAACAATGAAGATGACGACAATGATGATGTCCTGGACGACGATGTTGAGGCGACGGAATATCCATGTGCTAAGCAGCTCCGCGATGACCTTGTGCTTTGTTTCGCAAATGACCTTATTTGACATTGGTTTAATGTCTTTGTGACCTTGATGATGTTGGCTGGGACATATTTTGATACACGATGACCTTAAGCTCTACGTGTTGTGCTATAAACGTTGAAATTCTAACAAATCAGTTGCTATCGACATTATGTGTAAATGTCTGAAATGTAGAATAAATGATAGGAAGTTATGCAAATGATTATGTCGAAGAAATGTTTATTGAGCAAATTTGAAGATAATAATAAATAATCACGTACATTTATTCATGCATTCATTATTTCTTTGTTGACAAAATCAAAGAGTTTTGAACATTATGCAACAATATTTCAAGAGAATAACATGTGTTCACAAGATTGATGCTTGCATATTCCTGTATGCGCAAAATTCGTCCCAAATATTCACATCTACAAATTATAGTAGCTACTGGAGCCGTCTTCGTTTAATGGCACATTTTCCATTGATGCTTGATCTCGAGTAGAAAAAGCGTATGGGTTGCTCGGAGTTGGGGATACGTAGCACATAGGTCCAGGGCCTCCAGAATGTGAGGACTGGGGTACACTCGGGTTGAGCCCTGGGGGACGCTGTCCACCAACCATCCCCATTATCAAGTTCATCATATTGAACTGATGTTGGCGTTCTTCTCGTTTTTGTCGTTCTTCCGACTCCAGTTTGGCCTTTTCAAGTTCAATTCTTTTGTTTTCTATCTCAAGCTTACTCTTTTCAAGTTCCAAAAATTTATCCTCTGACTTTTCATTTGTGGTGCCGAAACCTTCCATAACGGCTCCAAGAGCTACCTCTAATCTACTCTTTTTTGCCTTCTTCCCTTTACTGTCCTTTTTACCTTTACTATCCTCCATTTCTCGGTCCTTCGGGTCATTACGTTTGCTTGCTTTAGGAGTTTCTTTCTGTTTCTTATCCCCAGTCAATGTTGTTTCCTCGGATGTTTCCTCGGTCGGAGGATTTGTTGTGTCATTGCTTAAATCTGCATTTTGGTCTTCTTTTCCAGCAGATTGTTCCTCAGATGCCTGTTTCTCAATTTCATGTCCTTCGTCAGAACTTTCCTCGCTTGACGAAGAGGAATCGGCATTGTGTCTGCGGGTTCCACTTTCAATCACCTTAACTGGGGAGGATGCAGGTCGAGTTCCCAAAATTGCATCAAGTTGTTCAAAATATTTACACGTTTTCCTCCCCTTACCACTTTTCTTCATGTTACCTTTACACTGTCGGTAAGAACGCTTCAGTGTATGCATTCTGACCTTACATTGTTCTGGGGTCCGTTCATAACCTTTGTCGGTCATTTCGGCGGAAATAGTTCTGTAAATGCTCGTATTGTTCGCCTTTGGGTTTTCTAATTGCTCCTCTACTCCATTCTCTTCCCAAATAGACAGTAATAAAAGTGTTTCTTCTTCTGGCCACGCGGATCCCCTTCTTCTGGCAGCCATTTTTATGTTAACTTGGCGCGCTTTTACTAAACTGGGCAATGTCGCAATAGATAGAGCATGGAATTTATTTTTGCATACGTATGTAAAATATGCTGCGCGTTCACATAACGAAAAATACACTAGGAGTAAATATACACATATGCAAAAGTAAATTTGCATCTGGTCTGAGTAGGTGCAAATTTACACTCGGGTGTATATTTGCACATGTGTATATTTACTTTTGCATATATGCAATTGCGTTCACATGCTCAAATTTACACCCGGGTGCAGATTTTGCATATATACAAAATTTGCACCCCACGAGTAAATCAGTGCATGTGAACGGGGCTTTAGTTGAATACATGTTACACAAATAACAACTGGTTTAAAAAAACAAAAAAAAACATGGTTCTAAAAGTGTCACCTGCACACCTTAAAATTTTATTAAGTGTCGTAGATATTTTGTTAATGCAAAAAAAAAAAAAAAAAAAAATAATAATAATAATAATGATAAGTACTAGGTCTGCACCTTGTGTAGTTTATCACTGCTCAATAAATAATATTTTTCAGACTTTAATCTTACAATACCAGGCCCCCAGTTTCACAGTTAGATTTTCCGTAACCAAAATCGTGCAAATTTGAAATCTAAATAATTTGATTAATTGTTAAGATATTAGAGAATTTAAGATCAATTCAATCTTATAACATCTGTATTTAGTTTAGTTTTTTTTTTAAATGTATATTTGTAATTTAAACAGAGATCGCCAAAATTTGCTAAATTTAAGTCAAGGAAAATCTTAGTTAAGGAATAATTGTAAAACCAAGGCCAATTCTTAAGTTCAAACATGAACAACTTTGTTTTACAGTTTTACTTTGAAAATGTGTTGTTGTTGTTTTTTTATTCTCTACAATTTTGTAAATAAAATATCAACATGCTGAAAAAATTTAGATTTTAAAAATGCCATAAAGGCTTATCATAACCCCATTAAACTTTTCATAAACAAATAAGATGAAAGAAAATTTTGTATTAAAGAATGATTGTAAAATGATTGTAGCCATCTTTTTGTTTTTATCATCCATATGTATTACAGTTTTGGTTTGCAGGCATATACATATTTATGTGTGTGGCTTTGCTAATTTCCCTTTCACAATCTCTGTCATTGAACAAATTTCTTACTAGCAGCTTACAAAAATAAAGATATCATCATAATTATAAACATTTAGGTATATTGGGCTGTAGGGAAACTGTCAAAGTGATTTAAACTAACCAGATACAGGTGGACAAATTTGACCAGATTATTTTACCTTTTACATGTACCTGATTGTTTTGTCTTTGACCTGGTTATTTATCTTTGACCTGATTATTTTACCTTTGACCTGATTGTTTTGTCTTTGACCTGATTGTTTTACCTTATTATTTTGTCTTTGACCTAATTATGTTACCTTTGATCTGATTGTTTTACCTTTTACCTGATTATTTTACCTTTGACCTGATTATTTACCGGTACCTTTGATTAATTATTTAGCTCACCTGAGCTTTTCTGATCAAAATTTGTCTTTCGTCGGCGTCCGCATCCGCAGCGTAAACTTTTACATTTTCGACTTCTTTTCTGAAACTACAAGGTAGATTTCAATGAAACTTTGTCAGGTGCATATATGGGCCATTGCTATTCAGATTTGTTTGTGACGTTGTCCTGGCTCTCAAAACTAGGTCAAGGTGACCCTTGGTTCCAAAAAACTTAAAAAATCTTCTTCTCCGAAAGCGATGATGGGAGAAAAAAATCTGATGTGATATTTGGCTTCTCTAGGGTCTTAAGCTTGTGAATTGTTCATTTCGTGAAATTTGGTAAAAAATTAGGTTAGCGTTCTTGCGTTTAATTTTAAAAATTTCGTAAAATGGATTCAAATTGTTATAACTTGACTATATGAATAGATATTGACATGGGGTTTTCAGTTTTGACTTTTTCTTGAAATAACCTTTAAATAGGGGTCAAGGTCAAAGTTCAAGGTCATGACCTAGTTTGTAATTTGTGCAGTTTTAGGATGTTTTTTTCAAAATTTTAATAGATACATGTATATAATATCAAAACATTGTTAAAATGTTCAGCATGACAAAATGTAAAAAGGTACAAAGTTTCATAACTGTATGATAATGCTTGTAGGAGTTGTTGCCCCTGAAATGTTATTTTTTTGCTAATAAAAACTAAAATTGTGCATTAGCTTGAAAACTATAAACTTTTTGTATAGGCATGTATGTTAGAATATTGTAGGTATTAACATGATGAACATTTTGATATATGGCTCAGGGTCATATGTTCAAAGGTCAAGGTCTTAGGTGCATAAAAAGACTGAAATTGTCAATTATCTTGGAAACTATTAACTTTTTGTATTGGCATGTATATTAGAATATTGTTGGAATTGATATGGCGATCATTCTGATATGAGATATAAGGTCTTACATTTAAAGGTCAAGGTCATAGATACATAAAGAACTGAAATTGTTAATTCTCTTGAAAACTATTAACTTTTTGCATAGGGATATATATTAGAATATTGTAGGTATTAATATGACAATCATTTAAATATGTGACTCAAGGTCATACATCAAAGGTCAAGGTCATGGGTGCATAAAAAGACTGAAATTGTTTATTATCTTGGAAACTATAAACTTTTTGTATTGGAGGAATTAATATGGCAATTATTCTGATATGATATTCAAGGTCTTACGTTTAAAGGTCAAGGTCATAGATGCATAAAAAGACTCAAATTGTTAATTATCTTGAAAACTATTAACTTTTTTGTAGGCATGTATATTAGAATATTTTATGTATTTTTGCAAATGATTTTGGATATATCCTCAGGTTGGCCATATCCTCAGGTGAACATTAAGGCCCATGGGCCTCTTGTTTGGTTATGTAGACATTGTGATGAAAGTTATAAAATTGGGAAGATTGAATCCCCATTTAAATATTTATGTTTTAAAGCCAAACACTCAGTGAATGACACAAAACATGGTTGTAATGGGAAATAAATCGTGTCATTGCTAATGTACTTGCATACTTTTTTGTAATACCTGTATGGTAATTGGAGAAATTATTTGATTAGAGGATTACTACTTCTATCATACATGGATTTTATTAAGTTTTAAATAGAGTAGTTGGCAGTCAATTCATTATTGATTGATTGATTTAATGATGTTTTATGTCCCAGTTAAAAATAATTTCTCACATAACGAGATGTCACCAGCTATAGATGAAGTGTTAGAAATTTTTACCTTTGCAGTGTGCTTAGGGCAGTGTGTAGGGAGGGTTCTTTCACATGCCTCCCCTGCCATGACACGGGGCATAAGTTTTAAAGGTCTCTTCTAAAAGACCCTGTGACTTTTTATTTCTAAATGCTGAGTGCTTAGCGAAAAAAACAGTCACTACCAATTTTCAAATATTGATCAGACCCGGCCAGTGTTCACACCCTTGACCTTCCACATGGCAGTGCAACTGACATTAGACTCTTCAGTAATAAGCAAACAAACAGTTTTTAGCTCACCTGAGCCAAAGCTCAAGTGAGCTTTTCTGATCAAAATTTGTCTGTCGTTGTCGGCGGTGGCGGCGGCGGCGTCCGCGTCCGCGACGTAAACTTTTACATTTTCAACTTCTTTTCTGAAACTATGAGGTAGATTTCAATGAAACTTTGTCAGATGCATATATTGGCCAGTGCAATTCAGATTTGTTCATGACGTTGTCATGGCTCTCAAAACTAGGTCAAGGTGACCCTTGGTTCCAAAAAACTTAAAAAATCTTCTTCTCCGAAAGCGATGATGGGAGAAAAAATCTGATGTGATATTTGGCTTCTCTAGGGTCTTAAGCTTATAAATTGTTCATTTCGTGAAATTTGGTAAAAAATTAGGTACGCGTATTTGCGTTTAACTTTGAAAATTTCGTAAAATGGCTTCGAATTATTATAACTTGACTATACGAATAGATATTGACATGGGGTTTTCAGTTTTGACTTTTTCTTGAAATAACCTTCAAAATGGGGTCAAGGTCAAAGTTCAAGGTCATGACCTAGTTTGTAATTTGTGCAGTTTTAGGCTTTTTTCTTCCAAATTATAAGAGATATATATAATATTAAAACATTGTTAGAATGTTTAGCAGGACAAAATGTAAAAAGGTTCAAAGTTTCATAACTGTATGATAATGCATGTAGGAGTTGTTGCCCCTGAAATGTTATTTTTTTTGCTAAAAAAACTAAAATTGTGCGTTAGCTTGAAAACTATAAACTTTTTGTATAGGCAGGTATGTTAGAATATTGTAGGTATTGACATGATGAACATTTTGATATATGGCTCAGGGTCATATGTTCAAAGGTCAAGGTCTTAGGTGCATAAAAAGACTGAAATTGTTAATTATCTTGGAAACTATTAACTTTTTGTAAAGGTATATATATTAGAATATTGTAGGAATTGATATGGTGATTATTCTGATATAAGATTCAATGTCTTACGTTTAAAGGTCAAGGTCATAGATGCATAAAAAGACTCAAATTGTTAATTATCTTGAAAACTGTTAACTTTTTTGTAGGAATGTATATTAGAATATTTTATGTATTTTTGCAAATGATTTTGGATATATCCTCAGGTTGACGATGTCCTCAGGTGAGCGTTAAGGCCCAAAGGCCTCTTGTTAATCAGTTGGAATAAAAACTAAATGACTAACTGTGAAAAAAGTAGACAATTTTAGTAGGTTTTTCCTTCTATTAAGATTCAACTATGTACCCTTGTATACCTAAAATTGGAATAAACATACCCTTTAATTTAGAATTATAGTAATCATTGCTTAGAAAAATTACAAGGAAGATACAAAAATGTTCAACAAGATCTAAAATTTGTCGGTTCTGTAATAGACTTGACTCTAAAGAACACTTTTTTTTAGAATGTTGTAATAATCAAGAAAATTAGAATACAATTTCTATCATTTTACCAAGCAGAAATAAACTCATTTTAATGACAACCTGCATAACTACAAATATTTAATAACTGCAAATATTTACACACACTCCTTCTCTTCTGTGTGAGTTACAAGCTGTTTTATTAAAAAGTTCATTGAACTGAGAAAAGTGGGCTTGAATAATGTGAAGAAGTTAGTTGAATTTTTCAGCTTTTTTAAAAAAAAAAAAAATTTTTTTGTGTGTGTTGTATTACATATTACAAATATTCATAGTATTTCTGAAACTGTTTTGGTTTATAAGCTTTTAAGTATTTAAATTATCTTGGTTCTGAGATGTAGAACGGCTAATGCTTGTCACAAAACTGTTGTACCAAACCCCAGTTTCACAATCATTGCTTAACTAAGATTTTCCTTAACTTAAATCTGGCAAATTTGAACTTGTAATAATTTTATTTATTGTTCAGATATACAGGAGTTAAGGTGTCATTTTGAAGATCTTTTCAAGCTCATAACATTGGTAATTAGTTTTGTGAAAAATGTTCATTCATAGTTGCAAAACAGATTGCTGAAATTTACTAAATTTAAGTTAAGGAAAATCTTAGTTAAGAAAAAATTGTAAATTGAGACCAAGTCCACAATCTAGGACGAGTAATAGTTCAGTTTTTTTGAGTTGATGGGGTTTTATTTCCCAGTCTAGAATATTTCACTTATATTGAGATGTCCCCAGCTATAGGTGGTTAATAGTTCAAAGAAATGAAACAAGACCTTTTTTTACTTGTCTGTAAATTTAATCACTTTACATCCTTAAGTAAAATCTTGGACCTCCGTTGCTATGTGGTCTAAGCTGTAGCTTGCTCTCATGACTCTTACTGCCTAGGCTGCTTGGAATCCCACTCAGGACAGATCCTAGTGAAAGAAAGTTGGTCAGTTTGCTTTCTGAAGCAGGTTTTCTCCTGGCACTCTGAATTCTTCCCCAATAACTGATGTGGCAGTTTTGAATAAGAAAAAAAATCTTAACTGGGGTGTAACACTCCATTGCTTTACTCTCTGAGTTTCTGTTTCCAAATTTGTCCTAGATATATTTGACATTTCATAATGTCATGCTCCTTTCATTCTCAAATTTGATTTTGGTGGGTGTATCTAGCTAGACAGGAGGTGTTTACCTTTCCAGTGCACCTGGCCTTACTTCCCTGGTGGAAGTGCACATGTTTAACTAAATTAGCCAGTTCTCAATTTTTTTTTATTGCATTTAAAAATAAGATTTGGACATGGGCAGGTATGTTTGTGTTTAATATCTTTGTTAGTAAAATCTGACAAAGAAAAGTGATGTGCTAAGGGCAAAATGTATCAACATATTTAGTATATATCTACATTTTCATTCAGATGAAGAAAAAGATTATATTTTTTTATGTTTTTTTTTCTTGTTTATTTAATTTTACCTGTATAATATCACTGGAAGGCAAATAATGTCAGATATCGGTCAACCAAACAAGGACATTGTGATGATTTAATATTACTTTTTTTTTTAAAAAATATATGAAATGTTTAAGAAAAATGTTTATTTTTGTTGATCAGAAGGCAAATAGTTGATAAACAGCATTATCAATCCATAAAGTTATCATAACCTGCTAATATATGTATTATATGTTACAGTAATGATTTGTTGCATTTTCAAAAATAATTAATCTGTAATTTCAGCCAAATAACTGTAGGTAATTTTTAAAATTATATCCTTGATTTACAACTTACTTTTTTTTGCCTCTTAATTTTTTCAGTATCTTTCTACTTACATGAAAAGTTTTTTTTTTGTTGATCAGAAGGCAAATAGTTGATTGGCATTATCAATCAGAGTTATCATAACCTGCAAATTTGATATGTTACAGTATTGATTTGTTGCATTTTAAATAATAATTACTGGTAAACCATATTAGGTAATTTCAACCATATTAGGTAATTTTTGAAATTATATCCCTGATCGATAACCTTACTTTCTTCCGCATCATAGTCTTTTCAGTATCTTTTAATGAACAATTGTTACCAAACCTTTTTGGTCTATATTGATACAGATATATCCTTCTTTTTTTTCAGATCTTACAAATCTATTGGTGAAAAACCAGTTTGAATTCAGTGTAACTCAGCCAAGTGGTCAACGTGTTAGAGCATGGGCACAAGTATTTGACCTACATAATGGTTCCTACATTGCCAGATTTAAACTTTTTGAGTCGTATCAACAGCTGAAATTAACCATTCTCTACAATGGACAGAATGTGGCAGATTCTCCATATTATCTTAATGGTAAGTAAATTTTGTAACTATGACAACAAAAACAAAATGTGACAGAATCTCCATTTTATGTTAATGGTAAAAAAATGGTTAATATGTCAACAATAATCGCCCAAAATTTAACAAATTCTCAAGATAATCTCAATGGTAAATTTTGTTACTATTACAACAATAAGGGACAAATTGTGGCTAATTTTCTACATTATGATGAAGGTAAATGGAGACTTATTTAGCCTTAATGTTATAATTATTACTTTTTTAAAAGCTGATTGCAATTTAAAATCTACAACATTGTTATTCAGTAGGGCTAGCACTAAAAATAATCACTACATGTATTGTATTGTCCTCTAGTACATCTTACATTGCAGACAATAAAAAAAAATTCATTCAGACTTTCATACTCTATGAAATGGTTGAGTGTTCAAAAATTTGTCAGTTTCACCTCTTCTAGAATAAAGAACTTTAGACTTGAACAATATACATGTTTATATAAATATTTAAAAACAAAACCAAACAGAAAGTGACTTATATTTATTTTTTATTCTAAAATCACTAGTTCTTGTGTAATCAACAATTCTAAAACAAGTTGATATAAGGCCACAACTTTTTTTTTTCATGTGTAGAATTGATGGTGCGTATTATGTGGATTATGTCCCCAGGGGAAGGGCAGGGGGTTAATGCACTTTGAACGTCTAGTTGAAGTAGGACATATATTAATTTGTGTATCCCTTCTGTCATATATAAAAGATGAGGTGTCTGTAAATAAACCCATAACACATGTATTATATTAAGAATGTTTCACATAAATGCAGTAAAACAGTACCTTATTTAGGCTTAATTTATGTTTGCTGTATGAAGCCAAAGGGATGTTGTTTAAAATCTGGTATTTTCCCATGAGCATAGTTGGACCAACCAGGAAATAATTTGTTAGAGGTGTTGTAGTTGTAAATTGATTCATTATCTTGTTCTGTTCTTTTTCTTTGTGTTTAAATATTATAATGTAGTCAGTTATACTAAAATCTCTGTATACACATCAGCCGTTGTCTATGTACAAACAACAAAATTTTTGTGTGGGATTTTTTTTTTGTTTTTTTTTGTTTTTTTGTTTTTTTTTTTTTTTTTGTTTTTTTTTTTTTTTTTAAAATTACTCAGAAAGTTTATTTTTGTAGTGAAGTTCAATACTGTATGTTTGACACATTTTTTTTTCACAACTTGGAATGTATTATTCATCAATTAATTTTTTTTTTTTTTGAAATTACTCAGAAAGTTTATTTCTGTAGTGGAGTTCAATACTGTTTGTATGACACATTTATCTTTTACTTCAATAAATTTTGTTGATTTTGGTTTAAATATACATTTGTATTTATTTTGCATGCTGAAAAACTTTTTTTTTTTTGGCAGTACAGCAGTTGTTGTAAAAAAAATAGATTTCATTGTTTAAATGCTTGAACACTATTTGCAAGAAAAGAGTATGTCTGACAATCATTCCTCAACTAAGATTTTCTTTAACTTAAATTTGACAAATTTGTAATCATAAAAATTTTGTTAATTATTGGGATATGTAATAATTTAAGGTTGTCATTTTGAAGATTACTTGAAGCTTATAACATCTGTATTTAGTTTTATAAAAAATGTTTATTGGTAATTAAAAAAGAGAAAGTGAAAATTTGCTAAATTTAAGTGAAGGAAAATCTTAGTGAAGGAATGATTGTGAAACTGCGACCTGGTACCTTAGGAAGCGTTTTGTTAGATTTGTGCTTGATGCTTAGAACATATATATATTGTTTGAGAGTTGTGTGCTTGATGCAAATGAGTGGTCTTGAATCTCTCAAGCAAAAAAAAAAATCAATGATTATACCCTTTATCTATATAAAAAGCTCTTAAAGCTGCATTAAGTTTTCCACGGAAAAAATTAAAATGGTGCTGATATACTTAATGATGTTCCTAATGAACAATGTTACATTTGATTCAATGATGAAAGCTCGAATAAATATAGAAATAGCAGTAATTTCCCAGCCAGATGTAGCCTTTGGGATCTAATTTTAGAGCATAGTTACATCTTAAAAACATGGGTCATTTTAACACAACTTACAAAATGATGAAATACGATAAATTAACACAGAATTTCATTAAATTTGTCATTTGTGACCTTCGTAAAGGATAAATAACACTATTGCAAATATATTTGTATATTAATGACGGTCAATTAATGCAATTTGTCAGGTTTCCTCTTTGATTCATTGGAGTCTCTGTACATCAGTGTGCATGCTCCAAGCTTATAACAATCATCGTTAAACAAGTGACCAACCCGTTAGAGGATTGTGTTTATATACAGCTAATGGGACTGAAATTTTAGAAAATGAATCTCAAAGATCATGATAAGAAGTTATCTATTTAAAAGACATATATTTTTAGGAAATCAAAAAAAAAAAAAAATAAATAAATAAATAAATAAATAAATGGATAAATAAATAAATTACTAAAAAAAACTAAAGTTAAAACTATTCTCATAGCGTTTGAAGGAAAAAGGAAAAACTGTCCATACTGTTAAAAAGGGGATGTAAATTGATAAACAAGCTTCATTGTCATAATTCTGACATCATTATGATGTCATTGTAAATCAAACATTGAAATCCTAAGTGTTATATTGATAGAAAGTTTCTTGACTGTAACTCTAACAAACTATGCAAATACATTTTGTATAATTTTTCATTTTTAACCGTAAGTTTAGGTTCAGATAAGGAAATTCAACATTTAATATCTTTGTCATTTATCATTATAGTATACCTTCAATAAGTCAAACATATAAGGCAATAAAGGGCAATAAAAATACTGTAAAACACTTTATTTTCGTAAGCATTTTATTTTCACGAATTTCGCGAGGTAAGAGATTTTCGCGAAAATAAGGTGTCATGAAATTTCATGAAATTATAGTCGCTACACATTCCAACTGATCATCCTTACTTTCAATATTATTGAGATTCGGGAGACCCGGAATAGTAGGTTTGGGTAGTTTCCCTGATTTTAGCTAAGCATACATGTTTGCACTGAGAGAAATTATTACCGAATGATTTAAAATTACACCTGTAATTCAGATAAGCTTTTGAGTACTGATCAGCTTGGCAGTAAACAAAAACAAGTTGATTACTTATTGATTTTTATTCATAAAGATAGGTAACAATAAGTTGTTTATTCTATCTGGTATATTTATCAACAGGTAATCTTAATATTTTTTATATCGGTTTCAAATTCACCGGCACCAGGCGGGAAGTTATGTGCATTTATGTATGATGGAACTTGCGAAAATAAAAGTTCGCAAACTGATTCTAAAAAGCAAATCGCAAAAAAAAACATGTTGCAAAAATGAAGTGTTTAACAATACATGTACATGTTATATAGAAGCTATAAAAAACGCGAAAAAATCTTCTACACGTAGTCTCTCACTGCCTAGGTTCACAAGTTTGTCAGTTTCCTTGGCAAAAGTTTGTGTTTTTTTCTGGGTACTCTCATTTCCTCCACCATCCCAGAACTTAATGTATTAATATAAGTGAAAAAGTTTTGACTGAGGCTACACCAATCTAGGTTATTAATTTATATTTTCAGGAATGGTATACCATGAAAAATGTTATTGTCCAGTTCCAAATATTGACAAATGGTTCAAGATAATGGACTGTCCAGCAAGTTATGACCAGATAGATAAAGATTTGTCCATATTTAAAAATGTTGACTTAGACAAGGTAGCTAAAGAAGCGGTCAGTCGATTCAGCAGTGCTGGAATGCATAGTCTGTGTCACTACAAAATAATTAACAATAAAGTAAGTGTTTTATACAGTGCAACCTGTCTAAACCAGATCCTGATGAAATCAAATATCTGTCTAAATTTTAATATTAAAAATGGCACACCAAACTGAATATCTTAACTGTTTAATATAAACAAGATACTCAGCCTAATTGGTGTTTTGTTTAGGTCTGTTGGTTTGGTTGGTTTTTTTTATACAAAACATCAGTACTTTTCCTGCTATTCATGATGAGACAATTTTTAATGAAAAATCTGTCTAAATGAACTACCAGTATTTTCTAGGAAAATACTGGTATTTTCTAGGAAAATACCACATAGAATACCCATCTTATATAAATTGTTCAGTTTAGGTCTGTTGGTTTAAGTTGTTATTTTGTTTTACTTCCAGCAGCATTTTCCAGATATTCATGGTGACACAATTTACAAAAAAAAAAAAAAAAAAAAAAAAAAAAAAAATGTGGTACCAGGTGTATCCCAGTAGATTGTATCTAAAATACACTTCCGTTATTTACTGGGATATACCACATTGAATACCTGTACATCACATATTGGCACATATTGTTGCCGGAAAATACATTGATACTATCACCACAATTGATGTTTGGAAAATGATGTCACAGAAATATGAATGTTTCACTTAGTTTTATATGGAGTCCATGAGTAAAACTAGCAGCATTTTATTGCTCGCTTGCTCTCTCTCTCTCTCTCTCTCTCTCTTCTCTCTCTCTCTCTCTCTCTCTCTCTCTCTCTCTCTCTCTCTCTCTCTCTCTCTCTCTCTCTCTCTCTCTCTCTCTTTTCTCTCTCTCTCTCATTGAAATTTAAGCAAAGAAAAAAAAAACAAAGCATTTTCAGTATTTTTTAGATTTATCAAATCATTCTACTAAAAAACAAATGTCGTATAAATAACCTTATAATATTCTTAAATAGTTCAAGAAATAACTTTACATGTATGTACTTTTCAACTAAAATGCATTAACCTTGTACACTTCAAATAAATGTATGTATTGCTTTAAGTATAAGCATTAATTACTCCAGGGTGTGTCGATGACAGAGTGATTAAGGACATCGTTGCTTTGATCACAGCAAAGCATTTGCTTACTGTTGGATGATGGTTTTCTCTTGGCTCTTCAGTTTTCCTCCATCAAAGACCAAAAAACTTGACTTGTGTGTAAAACACCGTTATTCATTCCACTCTCTCTTTAGAATCTTTGTGTCAGAGTAGACTTAATTAAAAGCTCGCATACAAATTACAGTGCCTCTCGCAGCCTAGGCTCGAATCTCACTTAGACAGATCCTAGTGTTAGAATGTTTGTCGGTTCATTTGCCTGAGGGTAGGTGTTTTTCTCCAGACACTCTGGTTTCCACCACCATCTCAGAACTGACTTCTTGATAAAGTGAAACACTCTTGACTGGGGCGTAAACATTATTACTCATCTCAACTATTGCCATGTAGATTTGGGGCATCAGGTCTGGAAGGGTGGTGAGTTATGTAATACACAAATATGTACTGTCAATCACCTTCAATTCGAGTTTATTAATGCTATACTGACCCTCCTGCTTTGTAAAGCAGGTAAATTTATTGAACATGATCATATTGAGACATAAAATAGTAGCTTTTTGATGTGCAATAAAACACCCAAATATCTGAAAAAAATAATTGCATTTTTATCTGACTTTACGAATAATTTTCTGTAAAATGTTAACTCCTTAAGGACCTACTGATAATTTGCCCATCTAGATTTTAAACAGTATATTTGGTATATTAAACTATTTTTATAAAAACCGAACATTTTTATCTTTGCAGCATGAATTCTGTACATGCAATTGCTTTATTCTCAGCTTTCACGAGCTGTTTAGCATTCATATAACATTTCAGGATATCTTGGTAAATAAAAAACCATGTCACCTTTGAGTTTTGTTTAGTAATTGTTTATTGGAACTATAGTGACGATTTTGGGTACAATAAGTCTTGATATGTCCAGCATAAACTCCAGCATTGTAATCAATATTATATGAGCGGCAATATATACAGAGGTGACAATATGAAATGAAAAAGGGATGTGCTGATGACTTTATAATTATCAAGATCACTGGCAAACATTTCAATTACTGTAGCATGTTAATACCATCCTCAAAAATGTCTCTGAAAATTGAAGGTTACAAAATGATGTTTTAAAATTTTGGAAGAATGAAAGCTTTTCCAGGCCCCAATCCTCTACTTTCCGCCTACATAAAATAAATTAAGTTAGTATGAGTGGTAAATTTATGCTGTTGGGACATGCATTTCAAAAATAAAAATTAAAATTACATTGCCAGAAAAGATATCGGTATAAACAATTGTTGGTATGTTTATTAAATGATTGCTATTTTCTTTTTTGTTGGATTTTATACAAAATAAACAAAATAATTCGGATGTTGAATAAAAAATGTTAACTTATTAAATGTTGAAGGAAAGCTATGATTAATAAGCAAACTTCTTCAGGTATAGGTACAGTTGTACTGATATTTGGAACTATAAACAGGATGGAAGTTTTTGGTTTTGCGAAAGATCTCTCTCACAGCCAAGTTTTGCATTTCACTCTACCAAAGTCTGTCAGGAAAAGGTTTACCAGCTCGCTTGTCGGAGGTCAGTGTTTTTCTCCTGGCACTTTGGTTTCCTCAACCATAGAATGAAATAATCTTTACTTCGGTGTGAACGCAAATCTCACAAATGATGAAAAAGGAACTCTTGTAACAAGAGGCAGATGAAAAGCAGATATTTCAACGATAAATTCTTGCCATGAGCATATAACCTTCCCTCAAATCCATGAAACTAGTTTCAGTAAATGCTAATGACATGTAATTTGTGCCCCAGTTATATCAAATATTTGCGCAAAATATAAATAGTATATTGGACATAAATTAGCTTAACGCAGTAACTTTAATTTGGTTCAAGTTAGTTGACTCTCCAATTTAATACTGAAGAGTGGTAGAAAGGTAGTGTTATAATATTTTATATCAAAGGCCATATTTTGGACAAAAGGCAACGGAGCATGATAAACTCATTCAAAATATACATAAAGAGTAAGTTCGGTTTAAATCAGTTTCGATATGTTGACTGAGGAGTAGTAGGAAAGGCTTATGAATGTTTTTTACCCCGAAATCTATCAAAAGCCGACAGAATTATGGAAATTATCAAAACCATTCAAGGCAACATCAATAGATACCTATAAAGTTAATTTGGTTTAAATCGGTCAAGAAATGCTTGCTAAAAAGTGTAACTTGACATGCTATATGAGTGCTTTTGTCAAAGGACAATGCAATCTGTCGCTTTATGAATAAATTTTCGTCCCTTTTAATAAATCTTGTCTTTGTTTGGGACGAAATGAAAGTTTAATTGTAAACACCTCTTTTATACATAAAGGTGGTTTTAAAAGTATGAGATTGTATGATGAAAAAAGTTTTAAAAATATATTGTTTTAGTTAAATTGGCCCTTTTTGTAATGCCAAAAAAAATTTTAAAACTGATGCTGTGCTCTAAATAGATATTATAAATTTGAATAATTATCATATGAAATTTCCAAAAAATATTTAAAAATCAAGATATTCGGACAAAGTTATTTTTATAGATGAATATTTAAGAACAATCTTATGTACTGAGACTGTAATTGCTTAAAAAGGACGGTCTTCATTTAGCTCTATTTGATGATAAGGAGAATTCAAATTCTAAATTTGATGTTACAAGGTAAAAAAAATACTTTTTGTCCGACCCATTATATGAAACAAATACATGGTTTTTTATATGTATATTATAGCGTACATTTAGCATTATCATGCAGATTAAGGGCTGCATGTCTTAGTATAAAAAAGGAATATATCGCTGCAGGTCAAATATCATGAATAGGGCTGATGGTCTTTTCCGATAGTCATTTTGACACTTTACATTACAAAGGGTTATTGCAAGAATTTAAGCATTTGATTAAAGTTGAGAGAGAGAGAGAGAGAGAGAGAGAGAGAGAGAGAGAGAGAGAGAGAGAGAGAGAGAGAGAGAGAGAGGCACACATATAACCAGTACATAAGTTTAGTTTCAGTATCTTTCAGTATGTAATAAGGTTAGGTTTACAGAAAGTAAAACAATATTTTCAATATGTCTTTTTGTGAATATTAAAATATTATCATCATCATCTCCAACAGTATAAACCATATTAGGTAGGCAACAATATGTACCGTCAGTAAAGGCACATATTGTTGTCGGGGTGACAATATGTATAGGGGTGCCAATATGTACTGTCAGTGAAGGTAGCAATTGTCATTGGGCGACAATATGTGCCATCACAAGGTTTAATAGAAACTGTATTTTCCTTTTTCTGTGATTCAAATTTTCACTATGAACAAACATTGAATGTTTGGGAAGAAAAAAGACTTCTTAGACTTCTTTAGAAGAAACATCAACTAACACAAGATGTAAAGCTTTAATGGCTTAAAAAATATTTGCTTTAGAAAAAGTTTTTTTTTAAAAAGTTCCTCAAAACATGCATAATGAAAATATTTCAAGATTCACCAAGGTCATAAAATAATTCTTTATCATAAAACCATGAAAAATTTTTCTCAGTGTATCTAAACTTATTTAAAAAATTTACACGAATGAAAGCAGTTTGAAATAGAATTCATGCTTTGTAAATCTGAAATGCCAAAAGTATGAGAAATATCTTATAATTGATAACCAAGGAAACTGAATAATTTATATCAACAGGTAATGCATTTAAGATAGATAAACAGTTAGGCTAACAGCAGTGATATATTTATATTTCAACAAAAATTTTCCACATCACAACTTTTAGTAATTAAATTTTAAAGGAAAAAATTCTTAGATTTATCTTTTAACCATGAAATGCCAAAAAAGAAAATAATAATAATAATAATAATAGAATAATAAAAAAACAAAAAATGTTAAAATGTTAAAAAAATGATGACTAACAAATGACATTTTAATATACAATATTAAAATTGATTTAACATGTCAGAAGAATTTTTGGGTAAAAGACCATGGAAAATTGATGGCTAACAATTTTGGTAGTTGAAAATTATTTTAAAAGTGTAGTTATGATAATTAATTTACAGCATTAGGTTTCAGATATTTTTATCACCCCTTTTTCCTAAGGTTTGTTCCAATCTGATTGACTAGGGACATTCTATAATAGTTTTCTGGGTGAAAATGGTAAATTGAGTATGAGAAATATACATACATATATATATATATATATATATATATATATATATATATATATATATATATATATCTTATAATATATGTATAATATAATTTATTTTGGTGTTCATTTAGGCATGTCATGGTGATGTTTTCTTGGGTGTGACTCTTGACTCTGAATATTGACAATACAGGGTGGGAACGCAAATTATAACTTAATTTAGTCTGTCAGTTAGCAACCACCCATAATTTGTCAATTAAGTTTACCTGTACTTACTCTTATATTTGCGAGAAAAAAACATAGATAATACTGTAACATTTGCTAATTCACAAAATAACATGCCTAAATGTATTCATGTATTTATGTTTTTATAACTGGGTTTGGCCAGATTATTTTTCAGAAATAAATTTCAGCTCCTAGTTCCAATAAATACTGTATTATGGTTTCATTTTTCGAAGGTTTTTATTTTTTGTACAGTTGTGGGTCAGACCTGTGCGTTTTCATGAAAATAATACAGCAAGCATTATTATGATGTGAAAATTTAGCACCATAAAAATAAAGCATTATACAGTAATCTATATGCTTTTTTTAATCCAGAATCCAAATTGTCATTCTGTCTCATGTCACACAAAATGGGGGTAATTAAAAAAAAAAATGGGTGAACATTTGATAACTCAGGGTGGGTCAGAGTTTGGCCACAGACAGTATTATTGTGAGACAATTATCATTAAGAAAAAATAAATTAAAGAAAGAAATGCAGCTCCTAGTTCCAATAGATACTGTATGGTGGTTTCATTCTGTGATAGTTTTTTTTTTTTTTTTTTTTGTACAGTTATGGGTCAGTTGTGGGTTAGGTGGGTTTACATGAAAATAAAAACCCCATAACACAACACAGCAAGCATAATCATGACATGAATATTTGAGACACACACACACACACACATACACACATATACACACACACACACACACACACAAAAGCATTATTCAATAATTTACAAGCAGTGTTAAATCCAGAAACAAATTGTCATTCTGTCTCAGGTTGCTGAAAACTGGGGTATTTTTTTTTACAAAAAAAATTCCATTCCAGATCATACAAAATGGGTGACTTTTTTTTTTTTTTTTTTTTTTTTTTTTAAATTGTTAACATTTGATAACTCAGGTCACACAAAATGGGGGTAATTTTTTAAAAATGTGTTAACATTTGATAACTCAGGTCACACAAAATGGGGGTTATTTTTTAAAAATGTGTTAACATTTGATAACTCAGGTCCAGTCAGGGTTGGGCCATAGATGGTATTATTGTAAGATACTTATTACTATTTTGAGCCAATGAGGCAGGAGCCTTTTCTTAGTGAAACACTTCTACAAATATTATATCACAACATTAAACATAAAAATAATATGATTGTTGAAAAGAATTTTTTAAAAAAAATTAACAGGTAATTTTAATTTAAAATTATATGGTAGGTATTTCAAACATACAGGGGTGTGACATGTTTCCAATGATTAAACTAAAAATTATCTCTTAAACATAATTTTTGTAACGCCTTTCATTCTTTACAACAACAGGTTCTCTTAAACATTTTTAGACTGTTTTTTTTTTTTAAAGCATCTTTTTATGCTTTTTTTTTCTATAATTTGATATGTTGTGTATACATATATGTTTTATAATTAATTGTTGTGTCTTAAGTCACCTGGAAGCATGTAGTGCTATATAAAAGGGTGTGTTTGTATCAATATTCAATTTATAGCTGTGTGGTATAATGGCTACAGAAGTTTTTTTTTCAGTTTTATTCATGACGTCAACTTTTTTTTTTTTTATTGATCTATAAGATTTATCTTAACGCAAGTTCATGTGATGCATGAATGTGCAAGTGTTTTTGTTCTGCGTCATACCTGTGTGCAATTATGGTGACCTATAGAGTGCTAGTACAGTCTTTCTTGCAATGTCACAGATAAACATCACAGACCACTAAGTCTGTCATACTGGTAACAAGCCAATCTGTAAGGTCCTACAAAAAGGAAAAACTTTTTTCACTGGTAGTCAACTGGTGTTGAACCCACAGGGGCGAGACACCTAGAGTTTGAAAGCTAATGCCTGAACAACTTGGTCACCATGGATCCTTATATGGTTTTTGTGCCAAGCATTTAAAATCTTAATCCACTTTGAAGTGATTTGTTAAAGTTGAATATTTTCTAGTTTGTATTAATTTTTTGCAAACAAAAATAAAATTGCATCAGATTAAGAAGACTGCAGTAAATTATGATAAAATAGAATTATTTAAATTGTTTAATTTATATCAGAATGTTTGGATGCAGCCATCTTTGGTTCAATCAATTCCTGAATTTTACAAATTTCAGAAGTTTTAAAGCCAAAATTAAAACTTTAGCTTTAAATCACAACAGTTAACATCAATATAAATATAAAGAAAAGTAACACAAAAGTATATATATATATATATATATATATATATATATATATATATATATATATATATATATATATATATATATATAATTTCATTGTTATATACAGTAAAACCTGTCATATTTTGCACCTCTAAAAACCCCAGTGTTTTAAGGCCCCATTTCTTCACATTAAAAAAAGAACCACAAATAAAGACCGCCTGTCCATTTAAACTGGTGTTAAAGGTTCCTTTGCTTCATATTTTTAACCACAAAAAACCTTAATATAAAAACCAGTCTGTTTATAAAATTCGTCTATGCTCCTATGGATGGTCTTTGTATACAAGTTATAGTTCAAACTTTCAGTGCTTAAAGGCTCATATTTTAACCAAAAATCCTCAATATAGACCACCTGTCTATAAAATCCATTTTTGTCCCATGGTTAGTCCTTATATATACAGGTTCAAAATTCATAATTATATTTGTTGAGACCATCAAGGTCAGATATTCATCAAAAAACAAAATTACTTCTGATTTCTGCATGACTGCACAACTAGTAAAGTCCAGCTATTTCTACCCCTGGATTAAATCTTTTGAATTTTTGATTCTATTTTTGTCAATAATATTTATGAATTATGTATAACTCATTTTTGTACCCAGGATATCTATTTAACTGAAAAAAGTCATTATGAGTATCCACCTTAAAGGGAAAGGCTAATGTCGAAAGATTATTTAAATTATATTGTGACATTGCCAGGCATAGTTAAACATACAGGGTCCAGTGGTTAGACTGAAATTTGAAACTTTACATAAAATTAACACATAATTGAAAGTTATAAAAAATTGGCTTTCAGTTTGATGAAACCCTATTCACTTTTGATCATTTCAATAAAAGATTAAAAAAAGTATGTGTTAGTAAGTGACAAAGAAAAAAGAAAGAAAAAAAATTGACTAATCAATTAAACATATCTATCTTTAAACAACTGATCCCAGAAATTTATATGTTCAATGAAGCTTACACCTATTAAATGACATTGACCTTATTCCTACTTAATGACCTTGACCTCATACCTATTCACTGACCTTATGCCTATTGAATGACCTTATACCTATTGAGTGATACCTATTTAATGACCTAATACCTATTGAATGACCTAATACCTATTCAATGACCTAATACCTATTGAATGACCTCATACTTATTCAATGACCTTATACCTATTTAATGACCTTATGCTTATTGAGTGACCTTATACCTATTGAGTGACCTTATACCTGTTTAATGACCTTATACCTATTCAATGACTTTAATGTAAAGCAAAAAATACTGGCATGTCATCCATCACAAGGTTAAACTTCAGCATAATGACCAGTACACATTTATAAATTTGGTAGCTAAAATGACTTAAGTATGTGAAACCTAAGTTTTTGATCAAGAATATTATGCATAGCCAGGCTGGGATTTAAACCCATAGGTTTAGGGCATCAGGTGACTTTGGCAGCAGATTTTATGATCTTGTTACTTTTTGCATTAAAACAAAGACAGGAAAAAACTAATTCTATTTTGATACTAATAAAGTTTTAATATTTTAGGGTTTGAATTTCCTTGTAAAAATTTAATAATTTGAAAATCAGATCAAAATTTGCTTGGATGATTTGGTAAGAGTTGAGTAATGGTGTTTAATGTCCCAGTCAAAAATATTTCATTTATATTGAGACATTGCCAGCTGTAGGCTAAAGTGCAGGCATATTGCCTGTATGTTGCACTGATGGCATCATGGCACAGAATCTCATTTATTTTAAGTTCCCATCTGAAAGAACCATGATTATCATCTCATAATGCTGAGTGCTTGGTGAAAGAACCGTCACTACCCACTTTCAAGAGTTTTGGGTCAGATCTGGTTTGGGTTCAAACACCAACCTCCAGCTTACAGAGCCAGCACTCTTCCAACTGAGCTACCAGCAGTGGTATTAGTTGGTAAGAATAATATTCAACATTCCATGTCAAGATATTATCCGTGACATGAAGATCAACACATTACAGGTACTGAGTTTTAGAAATAATAAGGAGGGGGATAAAGGAACTAAAGAAAAGACCAACCCATAGCAAACAAGCAGAAAGTACTTTCACACAGTGTGAGATGTGCGACAGGCATTATGATCCTTAAGCTGGCATTTCAAACTACTTTATCACAGAGGTCAATTAAAATGTGGATGAATATTAAACAATTTTTTTCGCCTGATTTAATTCCAGATTAAATTCAATTCAGAATTTTAGGGTGAGAGATACTAGTACCTTAGGATTTAATCATCCCAAACTGGTTTTTGGCCAGAGTAAACCACATATACACATGTACAGGTACCCATTCAAAAATGTATAACAAATGATATCAAATGCAAGTCACTTTAAATCTCGACATGATGATTGCCTACATATTAGTTTATTTCCGATAAAATCTCATAGAGAGCCTTTAGTTGTGATGCTAATTGTTCCAGTTTCATTTAAGGAATAACTGTGGTATTCTTTTTTTATTGATGTATAAAAGAAAAAGTTATTTGCACACTGGATGTAAATAGGATACTCAGATCTATTTTCCCTGAACCCTGACCAGGTCTGACCCAAGACTTGAAATTGGGTATTGATTGTTCTTTTGCCAAGCACTCGGCATTATGAAATGAAAGTCACAGATGGGAACTTAAAATAAAGATGTCCCATGTCATGGTAGACATGGCATGATATAGAACCTTGCTGTATAATGCCATCAGCGCAACGCAAAGGCAAAATTTCTGCACTTTTTAGGTATAAGTGAATTTTCTTGATTTGGACATTAAACAACTTTACTCAACTCAACTCTATTTTACCTGTAGAATGCTGAATATAATTTTGACAAGGCTGATTGATTTCTTTAAAATTTTTAAAAATAACAATACATGGATTACCATCATTTAAAATGATATAACATTCCATATGAATAGGATATGGGTGGGTTAGGTATATTTTTCCATCTGTCACTCTCTCCCTCTCTTTATCTGTCAAGCAGAACATTTTATGATGTTTTATCATGCAGTATCATTGCTATGTGATATTGATGTAACAGATCTAGATACTTTTGTCACCTTTTTCTTGGCCACTGTGTATCTCAATTTGTAGAGGGCTCGCTCCCGTAACGGAAGGTCATGGGTTCAAACCCCGGCTGGGTCTGACCCAAGACTTGAAAGTGGGTAGTGACTGTTCTTTCACCAAGCACTCGGCATTACGAAATGAAAGTTACGGTTCTTTTGGATGGGAACTTAAAATAAATAAGGTCATAAACATGGCAGGCATGGCATGATAAAGAACCCTGCTGTATAATGCCATTAGCGCAACGCAAAGGCAAAATTTCTGCGCTTTCGCCTATAGATGGCGACGTCTTGATATAAGTGAAATATTCTTGACTGTGACGTTACACCATACTCAACTCAACTCACCTTATTCTTTTATTATTATAGGGGCTTCGATGACCAAATGGTCTAAAAGAGCATACATATAGATCACATTGCCTCTCACTCACCACCAAGGTTTAAATCCTGCTTTGTCAGATCCTAGTGTGGTAAAGTTTTTCAGTTCACTTGCCAGAAGGTTTCTTTAGGCTCTCCTGTTTCTTCCACCATCCCTGAACTTTACCACCTAATTATAAGAAAAAGAATCTTGACTGGGGTGTAAAACACCTCTCTTTCTACTTTTTTTTAATAATTAATAACAGCAGACAAAACTCCAGCAGGGTGATTTAAATACTCAGCTCTGATGTTTATTAATGCTTTTTTTTTTTTGCTACACATATTTAAACTTACACCAAATCTTATATGATTAAACTGAAGACCACATTCCATTACACATTATTGTAAGGATTATTTGCTCATAAACAGACCAGGCCCCCAGTGTCACAACAATTCTATTACTAAGACTTTCCTTAATTAAAAGTGGTAAATTTGAAACCTACATAATTTTGTAATTTTTTTTTTTTTTTTTTTTTTTTGTGTTTATTAAATTTATGTGTCATTATGAAGATAACTTGAAGAGTATTAACATCTTTATTTTGTTTTGTCCAAAAAATGTTTATTCATAATTTTAAAAAAGATTGTTTGATTTTGCTTAATTTAAGTGAAAGAAAGTCTAGTTTTGATTGTACTGCTTTCTAATTCGAGGTGGGGGGGGGTGCAAGATTGAGATCTCTTTTTATGGATTTTTCTAACTTTGCAACAAGAATACTTTACATTACATAAGATATGATTTTGTAACAGGAAAGAGAAAAAAATGCAGGGTTGGACCGGTGATTGAACCCGGGATCTCCTGCACTATAGGCGAGTGCTCTACCAACTGAGTGACCCATACGGCTGCATTCCTCTAATGTTATGCTTGAGTTTCCCCATGATCCTATGGGAATTCCCTCGAATAGACTTTGTATGGCCTGCAATCGCCAGTCCACCACTTCCTAGGGCCACACTGGCCATCAAACTGTAACAGGAAAGAGAACAAATGCCACACTGGAATTGATCCCAGTCACACACTATAGACCAGTGCTCTACGAACTGAGCTACCCAGACTGCTACATTCCTCCACTGTTATTCTTGAGTTTCTTATTGGTCCAATGGGAAATCTTACCCTAAATTCCCTCGATGGACTTTATATGGCCTGCAGGAAAAAGAAAAAATACAGGGTCGGACCGCGGATTGAACCCAGGACATCCCACACTATAGGCAAGTGCTGTACCAACTGAGCTATCCAGACCACTACAATTTTAATTGTGATGTTTATAGACAGGTTTGACAGTACTTATTATGTATTAATTACCTTAGATTTATATAAATAACAGGTTTTATTGGTTTATTTTTTTACAGATTTACAGACAAACACATGGAGAACATGTTGGTTTTAAGATGTTTAGTGATGCTGTTTTGCTATCCATTACAAGAAAAGTGAGTCAAAATATTCATTATACCAGTACATTGCCATACATTATATCAATTTAATTAACTGCATTTAATAAGTAAAAAAGATAGAGTTTATTTTTCTTGCCATGGTGCAAGGTCAAATTAGTTGTAATCATCCAAGTAATATCAGGGCTTTGGTGGCAGAGGTGGGCTTAAGCACTCGCTTATGGATCGCCGTGCCTATCAATGTCAAGGTTCGATCATGCTTAGGCAGATTTTAGGGTGAGAAAGTTTGTCCTTCACTTGCAGAACCTGCCTTTTTCTCCAGGCACTCGAGTTTCCTCCACCATGCCAGAACTTACTGCCTCTTATGATTGAAAGAATCTTGACTGGGTGTAAAACACCATTTATCCATTACAACTTCTTCTCACTTTTTAAATACCATGGCTTACTTGAATTGAGAATGGTTGTTTATTTTTATTGGCTGAACTCAACTCGTAACCAATAAACTCAATCAATAGAACATCCTGCTACTATATGGAAGTCCTAGGTTCAAATGCCAGTTTGGCTGCTGCATTTTCTCACTCTTAATACAATTAGAGTTCATTGAACTATAAGAATTGGCTGACCAAGAGGCTGGTCCCAGGATGGAACCTAATGGTTTCAATTCAAGGTATATAAACTTCTGTTTTTTGAGTTGAAAAAGGAAAAGAAGGAACATGATGTAGTATGTCTTGACTGTTGGCTGATCAGATCAATCTGTAGTTCATGTCTCTTGTATTGATTTTAGTGTGTATTTTGGCTGCTGAATTTTTGAACTTTTTTGTAACATCTTTATCATTCTTTGAATTTAAATCACTCAGTTTGCTGATACAATTACCAGAGTTTCACTAAGTTATTTTTTTTTTTATTTTCAGGTAAAATTACCTGACATAGAGTTTTTTGTAAACCTTGGTGATTGGCCATTAGAAAAAAAGAAGATAACAGAAAATCCTATTCCAATATTTTCCTGGTGTGGCTCTGATGAATCATTGGATATTGTCATGCCAACATATGATTTGACAGAAGCCACATTGGAAATGATGGGCAGGTAAATATGTTTTATAGAAATGATTGATGTTCAGTCTGCTGTCATTACTTAGTAAGTTCCTACCAATTATCTAAACAAAAAAAACCTGATAATTTTCTAAACAAATTAGACTTATCTTGATCAAATAATTAACTTGAGAAAATTGTAGACATTACTTTCCAGTAATTTAAAAATTGTGACAGTATTTCTATAAAAATATCAACATAACATTTAGTTTTAATGCAATTGTTCACCATCAGCAAAGTATCATGAGTCTGATCTGACTGGCACTTATTTAACCAGTTCTGTATTGCACTAGAAACTGTGGAAATGTTCCCTTATACAGTCTTTTATCTTTATCCTATTCATCATTTTTGTAATCATCGTCGTTGACATCATCATTATCATCATGTAATGACACATTCAGTCAATAAAAGAATGGGTAAATTTCTATTTAAGTCTGCTCTGTTGTCATGTTATAAATTTTTTAATTTTCTGAATGAAATATTCAAAAATTAATACAGTTGTCATAAGATAAATTTTTGAATATGTATTTTATTTAAAAAATTCATTAATTAATAATACATGTATGACATTGCACTTATTGGAACCCTTAATATTAATGTCGTATTTTAATATGTAAATTCTTATTTAAAAAAAAAGGTCATTCTGGGCTAAATAAGTAAATAAGTACCATATATAAACTGTGACGGTGAAATAGTACATATCATTTTGAACACATCATAACACAAACACAGCTAGTGAAAATGTGAAAGCTAGTCCAGATGTTTTATATTAAGCAGCAACACAAGTGACAATACTCTAAACAATAATATTAAAAGGTTTATATGATGGCAGATATTTTTTGACAATGTGCCATCTGTCAGCCGGCATATATATATTGGCATCATAAAATCTTGGCAGGCACATTTTACATGGTAAGATGAGAGTGACAGTAGAAATGCGAAAACGACAGCAACAGCTTTTTCATTACCTAGGTATTCTTTACTGAAATAATAAATATTTTGCTTTTCCTGAATATTTTCAGAGTCACGTTAGATATTATTTCTGTACAAGGCAATACAGGACCATCTTGGGAAAATAAAACTGAAAAGGCGTTTTGGCGAGGACGTGATGCTCGGCAGGAACGATTGGATCTAGTCATAATGTCCAGGAAAAATCCTGAACTAATAGATGCTGCTTTAACACACATGTTTTTCTTCCCTAAAGATGAGAAAAAATATGGGGAACTAGTCAAAAGTATTTCCTTCTTCGATTTTTTTAAAGTAAGTAATATTTACTAAGCAAAATTAGGTTATTTCAAATTGAGCCATGAATTTAACTTCAAATTTTGTTCAAAAATGGAGAGTTAGGATCAGCAGCTCTTGTTTGTAAAGGGAGATAACTCTTTATTATGAAAAAAATTAGTGACAAAAAAGTTGCAGAGAATAATTGTAAATGACAAACTTACAGTAGAACCAAAATAACTCCTTGTAGTTAGACTAAAGAAAATAAAAGTATGTCCTGAGAAAATAGTTGAGCTCAGACAGAATTTTAAATAAATCTATTAATAAATTTAAGACAGGCTACACTGTATAATATCTTTCTTGTATCCAAAATGTGCTATTCTTCTTTGTCAAATCTTTTTTATGTATACATGTAATTTCTATTTCCAATTGGAAACAAAGATTGCATGCAAATATCTTTTCCCCAACAAGGTAGAATACACAAAATGCCTCCAATAACTATTAAATAACTAGAATGGTAAAAAAATAGGAAAATATTATATATAATACATGTATATATTTTCTTTTTGAAGAAGTGAACATTTCAAGATTGTCCAATCAGTCACATTATATCTATATAATATGAAAAAATGCCCAAGGGAGCTCATTGGTCACAGTCCCTCCCATTGCCTTAGGTTTAAATCCCAATCAAACAGATCATAGTATAAGAAAGATTGTTAGATGACTTGCCAAAAGTTTCACACACTCTGGTTTTCTCCACATTTCATGAATTGACCACCTCAGTATATCTTGAATGGATCATAAAACACCATTACTGTCCTCCATTTTTTCAAATATGGGGCCTTGTTGGCCAAATTGTCTAAAGCACATGCTTACAGATCAAAGTGCCTCCAAAAATGTGCTATTCTTCTTTGTCAAATCTTTTTTATGTATACATGTAATTTCATTTTCCAATTGGAAACAAAGTTTGCATGCAAATATTGATATATATTGCATGCTAACATCTCAGAATTTATCATTTTATTTCTATATGAAACATATATTGCTAGTTAATTTCCATTTTCAGTGTGATTCCATGCAAGAACAATCTCTCCCTTTTATGCAATTTCAGGCTTGGCTAATCTTTCTGTATACTGTGTTAATTTTTATTTGCCTGTAATCTGTTTTATATTTTCTTATTTTTTTCAGTATAAATACCAGTTAAATATAGATGGGACAGTAGCTGCTTATAGATTACCTTATTTATTAGCTGGGGATGCTGTAGTGTTTAAACAAGATTCAGATTATTATGAACATTTTTATAAAAGTTTAAAACCAAATATACATTATATACCATTTAAACGAGATTTAAGTGATTTACAAGAAAAAATTAAATGGGCAAAACGTCATGATAAAGAGGTAAGTTTTTTATTTTACTTCCTGTAATATGATTGGACAATAGCCAGTTTGGAAATATGGTCTCACCCTTAAAAAGAACTTTTCAGCATTCCATGGTATTGTTGGAGGCATTCATACTACTGTTGCATGCACAAGTTGGTCATTAATCAGTAAGTTGAGTGCATGTCAATTCATATCAATCAGATGTTTACATCAGCTGTAATGATTGCAGCAGTAAGAACGGGAATGTTTGCTCTTAAAAATAAATAAAATTTGAATTATTAAAGCAGGGAGAATATGAAACCAGAACCAAAAGAAGGGTATTAAATTTTCCAATTAATTTCAGTACATGTTGATATAGTGACAAAGAATGCCATTGTTTTTTTCTTTTTTGAAGAAGTGAACATTTTAAGATTGCCCTATCAATCACATTATACTTATATGATATGAAAAAATGCCCAATTTGTCTAAAGAGTGAGCTCATTGGTCACAGTCCCTCCCATTGCTATAGGTTTTAATCCCAATCAAACAGATCATAGTATAAGAAAGATTGTTAGATGACTTGCCAAAAGTTTCACACACTCTGGTTTTTTCCACAATTCATGAATTGACCACCTCAGTATATCTTGAATGGATCATAAAACACCATTACTGTCCTCCATTTTTTCAAATATGGGGCCTTGTTGGCCAAATTGTTTAAAGCACATGCTTACAGATCAAAGTGCCTCTTAAATCATACACTCACAGATCCTACTGGGAGAAAATTTGTCAGTTCTCTTGCCTAAGGTCTGTGGTTTCTCCAGACACTCTAGTTTCCTCCACCATATCAGAACTGACGGCCTTGGTATAAGTGAAGCAATATTGACTGGAGTGTAAAACGCCAATACTCAACTTAATTCATATCTTTTCCCAAACAAGCTAGAATACACAAAATGCCTCCAATAACTATTAAATAACTAGAATGGTAAAAAAATAAGAAAATATTATATATAATACATGTATATATTTTCTTTGTTTCAGGTTAGAATAATAAGTCAAAATGCTCAGAAATTTGTTAGAGAAAATTTAATGCCAGAAGATATTCTTTGTTATCATGTAAAATTATTTAATGTAAGTAGACTATGTTATATGTATATATACACTCATCTAATAACACCTGTATACTTCAAATTATTTATTAAAGACAAATACCGGTATGTGTTTAGGTTCTCTCGAAAATTACAAATGTGCTCATTACTAATTTTACCACACGGAAAATCAGTCTCATGAAGCAATTTTTCCCAGAATTTTTACTTGTGTTTATGTATTTAATAATATATTTAGCTAAACAAATGCAATGTTTTATTTGAAAACAAACCTTAACCCTTAGCAGTACCAACCTGAATGAATAGAAATGGCTTTGAAATTATTTGTAAGATGAAAAAGTTTAAAATTTGTCTATTAAGGAGTACATGTGTAATTGAACCAAACACTATGCTGCTTTAAGCATGTAATTTAGCTTGTTGCCCATTCTTTCGGACTTGGTTGCCTACAGGTCTAAATTGTGTCTAAAGATTAATGCCAGTCAGCATGCAGAAAATTTCTCCATGCACTCTGGTTTCCTTCATACTGGAATAAAGTGGTTGAAAGAATCTTGGTTTGGGGTATAAAAATCTTTACTCCACTCTAAACCACCTCAGTGTATTGAGATTTGTTTTAATGGAGTTTTACGTCCCAGTCAAGAAGATTTCACTTTTATCGAGACTTCATCAGCTATAGGGGAAGTGACAGAAATTTTGACCTTTGCAGTGTGCTTAGTGCAATGTGCAGGGAGGGTTCTTTTATGTGCCATGCCTGCCATTACACGAGGCATCATGACTTTTATTTCTTAATGCTGAGTGCTGGGCAAAAGAACAGTCGCTACCAGTTTCCAAGTCTTGGTCAGACCTGGTCGGGGTTCGAACCCTCGACCTATTACATATGCAGCAAGCACTCAACCAGCTTAGATACCATAGTGGTCCAGTGTATTGAGATATTTAATATGTAAATGTAAACATAAGCAATTGTATATTCTATTCCAGAAATTTTCAAAATTATTAAAATATAAACCAACACGTCCAGATGATAAATGGGAATTAGTAGAACAACCCAATGATAATGATTCTAAATGTGATTGCAAGAGAACAAAGAAAAATAAACAAAAAGTAAGTATATCCACTAATAACAAACAGCAGTTATTTTGCTTGCCTCAAATTACTATAGATTAAATTAAGTATCCTTTGGGGGTAAATGACTACCAGTTCCAAATTTGACCTAAAATAATTTCCAAAAAGTGAAGCTGGCAAATTAAATCTATTTTATTGCTGTCCATTCAATTTCAGATTTTTCCACAGTATCAACTTTGCATTCTGGAACCTAGATATTGATAGCATGTTATAATGTAGATTGCTATATTTCAGAATTTAAATTTTCCCCAGTCTTAAATCAGAAGGTTCCCCGGTAGTTTTTACTAAATGTATCAAAAACCACAGAAAAACAAACAGAAAATGCTTTAAAATGTGAACCCTACATGCCATTGTTATTTTATATACACTTCTTGTGTCCATTGCTAAAATTTAACATGACATATGACACAGGAATCATAAAGGTGTCTGTTGTTAGCAGTAACGCCTTTAGGTTTATTTATGGTTTCTAGGTGATAACTTTTTGTAATTTTGACTGATCATTGCTCTCACTGATTTTTTTCTGTTTTTTTTTCAGAAGGATGAACTTTAGAGTGCAATACTACAGAGAAATATTAATGCCGACAGAAGACAGTCTGTAGCCCTTAAATAGTCGATTCTTTTACACAAGAATATTTCAGCAAGAAACTGAAGTCCCCTAATAGTCACTTCTGTTGTTTGATTCCAGTTTGATATTTTTGTCATATTACTTTATGGTTCAGGCTATGTTAATTATTTCTAGTTGTTCATATATATATACATATATATATATATATATATATATATACATACATATATATAAGTATATATGTATATATTTTACATATAAACAATTTAAAGTAGCCCCTTATGAAGGTAAATTAAAACCAATATCGTAGGTTTTCGGAATGAGGAGTTGTCTCCCATGAAATGTAGTTTTATATTTTAGGTAAGATCGAAAAAATCTGTAAGCTTTGTTTTTGGTTGTTAATTTTAATTTTGTACCTGAATTAAAACAAATGTGCCAAAATTTGACCCCAGGGAAACTTTTATTACAGTCATTTACATTCAAAAACAATTTTTAACAAGATTCAATTCAAAGTTATTTCCAATCATCACTGGTTTTTATGTCCAAAATTTGGACAATTTATGCTAGTCATATGATGAAACACACAGACTCTGTTCTGCAGATGAAAGTACTTTTTGATTCATATATACAGATATATATTTGTATTACATATCGTGTTTGTTTAACCTCTAACTTACATACGAAAAACCATTATAAGCATTGGGCATTTAAGATAAGCATTTATCATGTGATATGTATTCAAACTGCATTGAATCTCGGGTAATCACATACTTATGCAGGGCTTAAAATATGCCTTGAACATGCATTCTTGGGTAATCACAAAAGCTTGTTTGGCACATAACAGGCTTTGAATATGCTTTCTTGGGTAATCACGAAATCTTGTTTGGCACATAACATGCTTTGAATATGCTTTCTTGGGTAATCACGAAATCTTGTTGGGCACATAACAGGCTTTGAATATGCTTTCTTGGGTAATCACGAAATCTTGTTTGGCACATAACAGGCTTTGAATATGCTTTCTTGGGTAATCACGAAATCTTGTTTGGCACATAACAGGCTTTGAATATGCTTTCTTGGGTAATCACGAAATCTTGTTTGGCACATAACAGGCTTTGAATATGCTTTCTTGGGTAATCACAAAATCTTGTTTGGCACATAACAGGCTTTGAATATGCTTTCTTGGGTAATCACAAAAGCTTGTTTGGCACATAACAGGCTTTGAATATGCTTTCTTGGGTAATCAAGAAATCTTGTTTGGCACATAACAGGCTTTGAATATGCTTTCTTGGGTAATCACGAAATCTTGTTGGGCACATAACATGCTTTGAATATGCTTTCTTGGGTAATCACGAAATCTTGTTGAGCACATAACAGTCTTACTATTTTTTGAGGCCTAGATATTGTAAATGCAAGGTAACGTAGAGACCTATGATATTATTTGTGCCAGTTTAATTGTAAAAAAAATGTTGACTTTTCACATCTGCATTACAAGCTTGCTGAAAACATGTGCTTGTAATGTGGTACTTTGGCATTGGAAGATGTATATTTTTATAAATGCATATTAAATTTGGACAAGTACACATATTTAAATTATGTGTATCTGTAATTTAAACAGGCACAAGTCATTTGTGTATGTGTAATCTTGAAAGGCACACATAACTATGTTTATGTGTTTTTTGTAATCTTGAAAGGATACACATAATTTTGTGTATGTGTATTGAGTAATCTTGAAAGGCACGCATAATTATTTTTTTGTGTTTTTGTAATCATGAAAGGTGCACATAATTATGTGTATGTGTTATGTAATCTTAAAAGGCACACATAATTATGTGTATGTATTATGTAATCTTGAAAGGCACACATGATTATGTGTATGTTATATAGAAAGGTACATGTAGGAAAATATAGTTTTACCTTTTATGCCCTATGATCTTCACAATTGCGATATGAAAATTCAGCTTTAAAGGCATATTATTAATATACCAGTATATGCAATTGGAAGAAGTACTTTTAAAGAAAGGAATATTTAGTTTCACTTTTACACAACATATTGGTGAGCTACTTAATAACATTGTTTTTATGTAATTTTTTTGTCTTTTTGAGTACATGTATATGTATTTTTATAATTTTATTTTTTATACTCTTTATGCTAGTCTTTGTTTTTTTCAATGGGCTTCACCAATGTACCATGTGGTCAATACATTAACATTTGTGCAAAACATTTTGGACAATTATATGTTGTAAACTTCTAGCATAAATGTGTTTTATTGAGAATGTCAAATAATACAATTCCACATCCATTGGAATGACATCAGTGTTCCACACAGTCATCAGGGATATCACTTGGAAAACTTGGCAAAATCAATTGTCTTCAACTGTTCATAAAATATTTACAGGGCAAACCAAATTGTCTTCTACTCTTTTTAATTATGTGGAATACAAACCAAATTGTCTTCCACTATTTGTAAATTTTGTGGGAGGCAAACCATATTGGTCTTTCACTGTTTGCAAAGTATGTGGGATACAAACCCAATTATCTTCCTCTTTTTGTTAGGGATGTGGAACAAAAACACATTGTCTTTATCTGTTTGTAAAGTATGTGAGAAGCAAGCCCATCTTTGTAAAGTATGTGAGAAGCAAAGCCCATCTTTGTTAAGTATGTGATAGGCAAACCCCATCTTTGTTAAGTATATGAGAGGCAAACCCCATCTTTGTAAAGTATATGAGAGGCAAAGTCCATCTTTGTAAAGTGTATGAAAGGTAAGTCTCATCTTTGTAAAGTGTGTGAGAGGCAAACACCATCTTTGTGAAGTATATGAGAGGCAAACCCCATCTTTGTGAAGTATATGAGAGGCAAACCCCATCTTTGTGAAGTATATGAGAGGCAAAGCCCATCTTGTAAAGTGTATGAAAGGTAAGTCCCATCTTTGTAAAGTATGTGAGAGGCAAACTCCATCTTTGTAAAGTATGTGAGTGGCAAACCCCATCTTTGTGAAGTATATGAGAGGCAAACCCCATCTTTGTGAAGTATATGAGAGGCAAAGCCCATCTTGTAAAGTGTATGAAATGTAAGTCCCATCTTTGTAAAGTATGTGAGAGGCAAACTCCATCTTTGTAAAGTATGTGAGTGGCAAACCCCATCTTTGTGAAGTATATGAGAGGCAAACCCCGTCTTTGTAAAGTATATGAG
Organism: Tegillarca granosa; assembly: GCA_029721355.1. Taxonomy (NCBI): domain Eukaryota; kingdom Metazoa; phylum Mollusca; class Bivalvia; order Arcoida; family Arcidae; genus Tegillarca; species Tegillarca granosa. The sequence goes on along the minus strand of CM056603.1, from coordinate 29,208,957 downwards.
AGGCAAACTCCATCTTTGTAAAGTATATGAGAGGCAAACCCCGTCTTTGTAAAGTATGTGAGAGGCAAACCCCGTCTTTGTAAAGTATGCGAGAGGCAAACTCCATCTTTGTAAAGTATATGAGAGGCAAACCCCAGTCTTTGTAAAGTATGTGAGAGGCAAACTCCATCTTTGTAAAGTATATGAGAGGCAAACCCCGTCTTTGTAAAGTATGTGAGAGGCAAACTCCATCTTTGTAAAGTATGTGGGGTTGACTATGGACCAGGATAAAATAACTTTAAACATGCTAGGTTATTAAGTAATTTGGCAATAAATCGAGTCAAATTTGTAACGAATAAGATAAAAGAGATAGACTTTGGGACTTCAAAATAATATACTTATAGAGCCAGTGATGGCAAAGTTATAGAGGGACATTAAACTGTAGTTTTATAATTCTAGTGTCTATACACTGCTTGCTAGTCAGGATTTTCTATTTTGTTAAATTGAAAGTACCTGTAATATACATGTTACCTATCAAACATTGTATATTGTAGGTGAAAAGTACCATATTTTGATTTTTGTTGTATTTATTTGTTAATTATTTCTTTGTATAAATTACATGAAATCCAAGGATTATATCGATAGATCATACTGAATAAATAACAAGATTTTATGATTTACTTGTTTGTTTTTTATAGCTAGCTGGAGATTTACTGCTGCCATACAGCACTATGTTCTTTTGCTGTCCATCTTTCCAATTAAGCTATTGCTGCCACACAGCACTATGTTCTTTTGCTGTCCATCTTTCCAATTAAGCTATTGCTGCCACACAGCACTATATTCTTTTGCTGTCAATCTTTCCAATTAAGCTATTGCTGCCACAAAGCACTATGTTCTTTTGCTGTCCATCTTTTCAATTAAGCTATTGCTGCCACACAGCACTATGTTCTTTTGCTGCCCATCTTTTCAATTAAGCCATTGCTGCCACACAGCACTATGTTCTTTTGCTGTCCATCTTTCCAAAAAAGCTATTGCTGCCACAAAGCACTATGTTCTTTTGCTGTCCATCTTTTCAATTAAGCTATTGCTGTCATTCAGCACTATGTTCTTTTGCTGTCCGTCTTTTAAATTAAGATATTGCTGTCACACAGCACTATGTTCTTTTGCTGCCCATCTTTTCAATTAAGCCATTGCTGCCACACAGCACTATGTTCTTTTGCTGTCCATCTTTCCAATTAAGTTATTGCTGCCACACATCACTATGTTCTTTTGCTGCCCATCTTTTTAACTAAGCTATTGCTGTCATACAGCATTATGTTCTTTTGATGTCCATCTTTCCAATTAAGCTATCGCTGCCACACAGCACTATGTTTTTTTGATACTTATCTTTCCAATTAAGCTATTGCAGTCACACAGCACTATGTTCTTTAGCTACCTATCTTTCCAATTAAGCTTTTGCTGCCACACAGCACTATGTTCTTTTGCTGTCCATCTTTCCAATTAAGCTATTGCTGCCACAAAGCACTATGTTCTTTTGCTGTCCATCTTTCCAATTAAGCTATTGCTGCCACACAGCACTATGATCTTTTGCTGTCCATCTTTCCAATTAAGCCATTGCTGCCACACAGCACTATGTTCTTTAGCTGCCTATCTTTCTAATTTAGCTATTGCTGCCACACAGCACTATGTTTTTTAATACTTATCTTTCCAATTAAGCTATTGCAGCCACACAGCACTATGTTCTTTAGCTACCTATCTTTCCAATTAAGCTATTGCTGCCACACAGCACTATGTTCTTTTGCTACCTATCTTCCCAATTAAGGTATTGCTGCCACACAGCACTATGTTTTTTTGCTACCTATCTTTCCAATTAAGCTATTGCTGCCTCACAGCACTATGGAAAGATGGGCAGCAAAAGGACATAGTGCTGTGTGGCAGCAAAAGCTTAATTGAAAAGAATGGACAGCAAAAGAACATAGGGCTTTGTAGCAGCAATAGCTTAATTGGAAAGATGGACAGCAAAAGAACATAGTGCTTTGTTGCAGCAATAGCTTAATTGGAAAGATGGACAGCAAAAGAACATAGTGCTGTGTGGCAGCAATAGCTTAATTAGAAAGATGGACAGTAATCTAAATCACTATCTCTAAATATTTAGATTTTACACAATATATCCATGTCAATAAGTTGAGATTTTTTCTTTAAAATATTTCAGATTGATTTATCTTAGTTATGTGTAAAGACAGTGATATCTGTTGTGACATGGATTTAACTTGTTAACAAGAAATGATTTCTCTTTAAAATGACCTTTCTTTAAACTTAATTTATTTAAAATTCAGTTGTTTTGAACCAATGACTGAGTGGTCTGTAGCAGGCCTTAACAGATCATGCAGCACCTCAAATAGGTTCAAATCCCAGCAGATTCTAAGCCATAAACCCCTACTGAAGATTAGGTGCACATAAAGAAGTATCAGATTTAGCTCCCTTTCCAAACATGTACAATACAGTAACAAGCTACCTAAATTCTGTTCTTGATTTCAGAACTGGTTTCCTGTTCACTTTGAAACCTTTGTTTTTATGAACAGTTTCAGCTCATGACAAAAAATAAATTTTTCTATTTAAAGTCACTGTGACCTTGAATGAAGTTCAAGGTCAACATGCTTCGCAAACTTGGTAGTGCTTAGTACTCTGATGCCTTATATGAAGTTTAAAGCTTCTAGACCTTTGGATTCATGACAAGATGTTTTAAAGATTTTATTATTTAGGGTCCAAGTGAATGAAAGTTAAGGTCTTCCACTCCACAAACGTGGTAGGGCTTTGGTCAAGGAACATTCGTATAAAGTTTCACCATCATTAGTTCACTGGTTCTGGAGAAGGAAGTTGAAAATGTGTAATTGTTTACAATGTACGATGATGGACAAACAACAATTGCTATAGGTCACCATGAGCATTTGGCTCAGGTGACCTAAAAATATCAAAAGTAAACCCATTTGATTTTCTCCAAGAGTAGCCCCTGTCTATCCATATTCAAGGTTGAAAAAATAAACAATATATAGATGTAATATATATATAATTTTATTTACATTTTAATATTAACATACAGAATACAAAATTGTAAGGACAAAGAAGCATGCACATCTTATCACGTCACATCACATACAACGGATATAACCCATATATATACCAAGGAACAATTCACATTTTAAATAATTGCACTGTCAAAATTTGAAATGAAATATCAGTAAAGTGCACAAAAATTGATGACATCATCATAAACAATATTGATTACATCTAAGTGAACAAAATCAATGATATTATAGTAAACAAAATTAACATTTGACATCATGCATCAGTATGGTGCTTGCAAAATGAAGTCAGTGTAGTGACCAAAGAATGATGACATCAGTATGGTGCTTGTAAAAGGAAATCAGTGTAATACCCAAAAAATGATGACATCAGTATGGTGCTTGTAAAATGAAGTCAGATGTTATACCCAAAGAATGATGGCATCAGTAGGGTGCTTGTAAAATGAAGTCAGTGAAGTACCCAAAGAGTGATGACATCAGTGTGGTTTGCATGAAAAGAAATTGAAACATTTTACATACATATACAAATAAACGATATCAGTTATTTTAGGGCTAGTAAAAATTTATTACAATTAAAAACAAATTGGGATATGTTTTCATATCATTTTTGCATTACTCGAACATGCTGGAATTATGTTTAAATTAAAGCTTTGATTCAAACTTTCAAATGTTAACTGTTCAGTTTAATCAAGTGCAAAGACTAATCAAACTGGGAAAAATCTCGCTAGGCACATTGGGCTAAGACATTGTAGCTTTTTTGCATTGTACTTTAAAAATAAAGAAAGAAAAAAAAAAACAAAAAAAACAAAAAAACAAATTTACAAATACTGGTCCTGATAATGTGACATGAAAATGCTGAAATTAGATTATAAAGGACAAATATGTGACAAATTATTTACAGAAAACAGGCAGTGAAAAAAAAATTATCACATTAAAATGAAAACAGCAAATTTACACAAATGTGTCATCACAAACAACACAGGTCTCATGAGACTAGTTGTTGGTCTAGGTTGTACTCTTAAAAAATCTGTAGTAAAAAAAATTAGGGTTTAAAATCTAGTCAATATATAATCTGTAACAAATTTTAAAAAATATTTTTAAAGCAAAGTGATTAGAAAATCCTTGGGACAAGATTTGCAGGGGAAAAAAATCAGTTTAAACAGACATGTACCAAGTTTGTATAATACTAAATTTTGTAACTATTTTCAAAGCTTTACTATACTCTTATGACCAAAGTACGACTAGGATGACCACTGATGGAATGACAAGTCTCATTTTAACCCGATAAGTTTAAAATCAAGTTTAATCCAATTCTGAGTTAATTTTTCTTGGAATATGTGCTTTTATATTCTTGCACAGAGTTTAGAGTTCTCCAACAAACCACGTGGTATTCCATAACCTTTGAGCGGAATCAATATTTCCATTGGAATTGTTATTCTGGGAATAAGCAATGTAAATCATTCAACACAAACACTGAGAGATGTTGGTCATTTAGTGTGCTGACAAAATCCATTCATGTCTATGCACCAGTTTAAGGTATTTTATCATTTAAAAGTATCTTTGCAAAAAAAAAAAAAAATAATAATAATAATAAAATAAATAAATAAATAAATAACAAGTTACATAAAGCACTAAATTTTCTTTAAAAAAATTACATAATTCACATAGAATTTATATCTAAAAGTACAGTTTCATTATGAATGATTTTTTATTCAGTGTTGGAACACTAAAAGACTTTCTAATATTCTAGACTTGAGAAAAAATATTGAACATTTTGAAAGAACAACAGAAATTTGTAAATACCCCTTTTTTAAATTGAAAAGTTATCAGTTTTCAGATGCTCAACACAATTTAGGACAATTGAAAATAAAAGAAGATGGACAAAAAAAAGCAGTAAGAAAAAAAATTTTCTGCTTCCTCATGCTCACCCACCATACTTAAAGGTTCACAGACTGAACTCACATAAAGTTGCAAAAAAAAAAAAATCCCCCTTTTCTAAACAAATTTCCAAAACCCCTGAAACATAACCAGAGTTCAGTATATTTCAGAAATCTTCTTAAAACAACCATTAAATGAAAGATACAAGGTAAATTATGTCACAGATAAATAAGCACCATTTCTTTAATTTTTAGAAAGTGAAAATAAACCAAAAATTCTCAAGGAAGTATTTTTCATCACAAAACTTCAATCAAGAGGTCCAAATATTTTGCACTATCATTAAAGAGTAAATTGCATTAAATACCAATATCTAGTTAATTAGTTAATTAGTAATCTTTGATTACATTTTGTTTTCAGAACTTAAAATCCAGTTACATTCACTAACTTACAAACACAATATATGACAAAAAATACAAATATTAAAAAGTGTGTAAAGGCAGTGATAAAGATTTAAAATCAACTGTGAATCACCAATCAAAATGTACCCACAGTTACATGTATCCATAGTACCGGTAACAGTTATATGGACACAAGTTTTCACCATCAAGCATTACCATAAATATGTGCTCCTTGTTTTCTTAATACCAGTTAATCCACTTTCTTTCATTTATTTTTCCCAGTCACACCATATAAATAAATACCATTTTTATAATACATAATGATCCATCCACACATATTTACATGTATAATTTATTTTCATTCATACTTTATCTTCCAAACAATGATCCATCCACATATTAATAAATCAATTCACAATAAAATCCATTCACACATATTTATAATCCATTTCCACACATACTAGGTGTATCTTCCACACAAAAATTCATCTATTAATTTCTGGCCATCTTACATATATTTATTGTACTTATATCCAATCCAAAATCCATCCAAATATATAAAATGATCCAATGATCCATATCTTCCACATTGTATCATATTGCATTTCCACACTTAATCCATCTAAATACAAGTTAATTCATAAATTCATGTATAATGTACATGTATATCAATTCAGCCCCTCAAAGATATCTTTTCTCATATAATATAATAAATTCCATCCACATGTTATTTATTCAAAAATAATACATACATGTGCATATTCTATTCATACAAATGTACATGTGTAATACTGAAACATTCATAATCACTTGTAATCCATCCAAACAGAATATATAATGATCTAACCACCCATATAATATATAAAATTAATCTGTGTTTTAAACACAATACTTAATGGCCCATCCACACACCATGCAGGTATAAAACTTATCATATGAAATGAAATTTATCTGTGTACCATGTTACATCCACTTTAATATTTGTGCAGCTAATGTTTCCATTGTTTACATAAAATGTTGGGTTTTGTGAATCCACATCCAATGATAATTCCACACACAAATGGAACTTTCACTTGAACTCATCAAGAAGTAACCAACAATGGTAAGCGGCCTTTGCATTTGAAAGCATCAAGGCCTGGAAATCTCCTATAGTGATATAGCATGGTACACACATGAATCCCAATAATCTCAACCATCTGTAACTTATATTCACAAATTTTAAGTCAGATAAATAACTTCATTAAAACAATATAAAGATGACAATATAATTAATAATTGACGTCTAGTTCGAATACATTTTATCTTTTAGCTTAAAAATTCATTTACCATAAAAAACATCATGTAAACTTACTTAATATCCTCCCCCTCCAAAAAAAGACTGTTTTTATCAAAAGATAGAAAAAAAGACTTTGAAATGATCAAAAAAAAAAAAATAATAAAATAAAATAAATAAATAAATAAAAAAAAATAAAATAAATAAATAAATAAATAAATAAATTATTATGACCTTGACCCTCCATATCACCTTTACAGGCAAGACCAAGTGCAATAATAAGTCATTATAACAAGAAAAGAATTTAAATGGAAGAAAAATTTCCAATAGAAAATGCTATGATGCTATGACATGGCTTGAGTGAATGGTCAAGCAGAAAGTGCTCCGAGGGTTATCCATTGGTTTGAAAATATGCTGTTTTGTTTGCAATCTATGTGACCTTGAATGATGATCAATTTTTACAACAATATGGTAATATACATGTATCTGCTTGTGTTTATATACAAGTGTATTGGATTTCAAACTGAAAATATAAAACAATTTCCATGACTTTAAATGAGGTAAAATTCTCAAAATTATGGCGAACACATTCATATTAAGAAGCCCCTCTCAACCCACTCAAATAGGCTTCATCCCCTATTGTAAGGCAATGGCAATTTTTTTTCATTATCTTAATACATTTTATGAATAGACAAATTAATATGAAACCATGATCAATTTAAGAAAAATTAATAAATTAATTATTACAATAATAATGATAATAAAAAATCCAAATGAAACACTTATCCATACAAGGAAAAGAAAATTTGAAAAAAAAATGTAATAACCATCATTACTGATGACAATGCAAACACATATACATCATTAATTTTTTTTTCATATTGCAAGCGAAGATTAATGTACCCGCATTGGACCGCTGCTAATAAAATGGCATAACAAGGAAAAAATGCTTTTACAATGATTCTATATATAACAATGTGACAAGCACTATAATACAATTAACAATGAAAGACTTGGGGTGTATATATCTTCTATCTTCATACCTGAGATCTCGTCTCCATGGCGATGTTGCAGGTGTATTCTACACCATCACAAAAAAGAGATTTTTCAATTTCAAGACACTTTTTTTTTATATCGCCAATAATAGAAATGTTCTAATACATAGACTTGTAGGCTTAGTCAAGAAATTACATGTACAAATAAAATTTAAGTGATATTAATGCTAGTCATAGATTGCTCTTGAAAATGTTAATTACATGTATAAACTTAAAAACTGGTTAACCAATTTTACATTTAATTATGAACTTTAAACAGGTTCTCAAATATTGTTGTTTTTTTTTTCAATATGGGAAGTTCTAAATGCTTTTTGTGGTATTACAGGACTTTGATTCGAGTTCTTACTTTTTTCCCCTTTATGTTGTAGCAAATCAATGAACAATATGTTTTATGTATGAAAATGCTGTAACTATTTAAAAGCTTTGAACATTTTTACTTTTATTTTAACATAAATTGTGTGTGTGTGTGTGTGTGTGTGTGTTGGAGCAAAATGCTGAAAAGATGTTTCTTGTAATAAAATGATGTTTTCTTGAAAAGTTTAAAAAAAAAAAAAAAAAAAAAAAAAAAAAAAAAAAAAAAAAAAAAAAATAAAAAAAAATTCTTGTTCATTTTTTTAAAATATAAATTAATATAGTATCTTTTGTCTGCCAGAGATTTTGCCATTTTTATGGCTTAAATAAATATAAAAAGAATTTTGTATATCCTAGCGTAACTCTAGAATACAATAAATTTAAAGAGTTGTTTTCTGAGCAAATCAAAGTTCCTATTTATATAAATACTCAAGTACCTGGTTATTCATTATGCAACCCAGACATATACATCACATAGTTCTTATATTAAAAATTTGAATAAAAATTTAATCTCTTAAGCCGTCAAGACTTAAAGCAGATTAAGTGACCAATTCATAATGGTCGTCAACTCATAGTGACAACTTCAATGATAAAAAGAACTCAATGACCACCAACCACTTAATTGATAATAATACAATCCATCAATCTGCTACAATTATCACAGAGATTACAATGACCACTGATGGACAATAGTCTCTACTATGGACAGCTGCTATCGTCAAGATAAATCACCATGAAAAAGCACTCCCACAATGGTCAGTTTGAAAGACCAGTTAATGTTGAACTCTGCTGTCATTAGCTGCAACATAGATTCTTTGGCTTGTTAACAGGTCAGAAATAAAAAAAGACCATGAACATTTCAAATCTGCCAACAATTGAGGCTCACATGCTTCATAACATTATGATCCTGTAATCCACGTTTTTGCAGTCATCATTAAATGAAACATGGATTGTTAAACATCATTAATGGTCAGTCTCAGAGACTAAACCACTCTAGAAGTCTATAAACAAGAACTGTAACAGGAATTCCATGTCCAGTTTTATCGCTTTTACAAATGTCATATAAAACTGGTCATCACCGATCAGTTTGGCCGATCACAGGGAATCTGTTGTATATAATGAAGTATACCCGATTGTTCTTCTTTGTCATCAGACACAAGTAATGACACTGTCTGTTTCCAGTAATCAAAGCTTATCTTTGAACTCTAAAAAAACAAATAAATAGATATAATAAATAAATAAATAAATAAATAAATAAATAAACAATACAGTAAATGAATAAATATTTCACACTACAAAAATTTTGATTATTGATAGATAGATAGATAGATAGATAGATAGATAGATAGATAGATAGATAGATAGACTAAATACTATAAATGTTTTCACATTTTGATTTATAGATGCAGTCAAATGCTTTCTTGTTATTTTGAAAAAAAAAATTCTTAAAAAGTGGTTTATAAAAATGTGCAAAATAGACTGCAGGTGTTGTGAAAAAACATATAAAATATAAAATTGAAGAATATTTCTTCGGTCGGTTATGTCAGTCAATTTTTTCATTTTCTCTAGTGAAATTTAAATTTGCTGTCAGATATTATGAATAGAACATGAAATGAACAGAACTGTTTAGTTTACTGGAAATTATCTATTGTGCCTTAAAACAATCATAGGTCATCAACATAGGTCAAGGTGAAAAAAATGTTTGTCGTGAGAATTTTAAGGTAGTAAATTGGTAAATGTGGTTTATACCCCAGATATCATTTTTTTATTTACAGAAAACTGAAGTGTTCAAAGAAAACCACCTGCCATAAGCAAGTTAACGACAAGATAGTGAATCATTTCTTCACATTTAGTTGTAATTACCATAATTTGCAAGTTTCTAGTCAGTATTATTTCGCCTACCGTAAAAACCCATGTAATTTATGCACTTTTTTTGTAAAAATAAAATTAAAGTTTAGGGGGTGCGTAAATTACACGAGTAGATTGTTTTCGTGCTTTTAAAAAAAAAATTTTCCTTGCTGACGAAAGTGTTCAAAATGTAAACATTTGTACCGGAAGTTGGCCTATTTCATGTTAAAATATGATTTTACGGAAAAATAATGCATTTGAAGAATAAAAAAATGATGTGTTTGTGTAGAATGGTATTTTATGCTTACTTTCTTTGTACAAATTTTAAATGTAATGAAATAAATGGTTAACTACTGTTTGGAAGTCTAACGTGCATTGAGCTGGCTACAATGTGGTTTGATTGCATTTTCCACCGATTGTAAAGGAACACCATTGACATACATGATGAAACCGATAATCTTGACTGGTTATGTGTTTTGAGATGGATAATCTTGGCTTGAAGAAACTTATGAGATTCAAATTTAGCGGGAAGGTGTGAGAGGGAGTGAAATATCAATGGTTTAGACGCGAATAGGTGGATAGACAGAAATGCATAGCTTGGGTCAAGAGATGCTCTCAACCAATCAAAATTCTGTTTACAAACAGGGTAAGGTCGGTTTCTTCCCTCTGCCGGTTGAGTAAGTGTCATACTAGCTGATGTTAATTGTTAATTAAACGGAATTCACCACAAGCGTGAGTGTGAGTAGTTGTCTGTTTTATTGATAATTCTTCCTGTGATTGTGATTTTGGAAACATACAACAATATGCTAATGACCTGTTTCAACGTATAACCTACTTTGTTTGCAAACCAAAAAAAAAATGTGACAGCCGTAACTTTTTCTAATGAAAATTAATAAAATCTTATCTAAGTTAATTAAAGCAGGTAAAATACACCAATCTGAAACAAAACACTTAAATATAAGAAAACCACTTGCTCGGATCATTATAGAAAATCGTCGATTCTGGAAATTTTTGGGTGCAAATTTACATGAGTTGAAGCTTTTTTAAATAAATTTTAGCTTGAAAAACACCTGCGTAAAGTACACGGGTGCGTAAATTACATGGGTTTTTACAGTGTATTGAGGCAGTAAATTCAAATTGATCAATAATTGACAGAGGTAACTACCCAATCAGAATAACTGAAAAACCCATCAACTTTCAGCAAACAAAATGGCAAATTTTAACATACTATTGAGTGTTAATCTAGTCAACCAGACATACTGTGATATCACTCTCGAGACAAAAATAACCATAAAGTAATGTTACGGCTGTAACAGAAAGCATAAGAATTGTGTTTACCTTTTCCAAAGCACTACAGTCTTTGTCTTTGTGTAAATAATGATCCTGCCAAAACACTAACAGATCTCTGTAATGATAAAAGTATTCATAATTTAGGTTAATAAATACAGTCAAACCTGTCTATAAAGGCCACCCATGGGAATCAGTAAAAGTGGCCTTTATGGACAGGTGGCCTTTATATACAAGTTCAAATAATATGAATAAAGAGCAATTGGGATAGAATTTTATTGGCCTTTATAAGCAGGTGGTCCTTATAGAGAGGTGGCCTTTTTAGGCAGGTTTGACTGTAACATACAGGTTCACAATGAACTAAAGAAGGAATATGTGTTATAAAAGAGTCAATTATCATTTTAATATTTGATTTTATTTTTTTTTTTCATTAAAGTAATGATAAGTTGGAACTTATCAAAAACAATAAATCTAGGATTACCATTTCTTTTTATTCATTTTAGTCTAAGGTTTCAGGTCAGACCATGTAGTTTCAATTTCTATTTAAAAGATTGGGATTAGAGTTACATAGTTTTATGCCCCAAACAAGATTCTTCTTGTCTAGAATGATGGTCAGTGTGGGTAAAGTTGAAGAAACCAGAGAAGACAATTAGCCTTCAGTGAGCAAACTGAGAAACTTTCTCACAATTGGACCAGGGTGTTCAAGCCTAGGTAGTGAAAAGCACTTTGATCTGTATGTGCCCATTTTAGACCACTTGACCCCTTTGAACCGAAAGAATTCTCAAGAACAAAAATGTAGCTGTTATCAACTAAACACAACTATACACAATCTTAATTAGAAAGAAAACTCTACAGGAATAGTTTGAAACTGTTAGGGTCGGAACAAAAAGTGTATCAAAACTACAACATGTGTTCTTCCCAAAGAGGGGCCTCGGTGGCCGAGTGGACTAAAGCGCGCGCTAACAGATCACAGTGCCTCTCACTGCCTGGGTTCGAGTCCCACTGGGGACAGATCCTAGTGTGAGAAAGTTTGTCAGTTCGCTTGCTGAAGGTCGGTGGTTTTCTCTGGGCACTCCAGTTTATTCCACCATCCCAGAACTGACCGCCTCGAAATAAGTGAAAGATTCTTGACTGGGGCGTAAAACACCATTACTCCACTCATTCCCAAAGAAATCCTGAGCTTCACCATCTGATTGGATTAAAGTACAATCCAACTAAGACAGAAACTTGTACATTAGACTGATGAATGTTGTTTGTAACAAACCTGAAATTTCTGAGTATACCCGCTGAACCGCTGACATCCAACATGTCTTCTTTCTCATCTCGTAATGCTCGTAAATATCTAGGTAACTGACTCTTACGATTTGCAAACATTAGAAAGACCAAAGTTGTGTTGAGACAGCTGACATTTTCCTACAAAACAATTTTTTTTTTGGATAAGGTGAATACAGGTATTTCTTAATCAATAATATTTACATTTACTCTGTAATAAATCCTTACAGCATTATCAGATCAAAACAACCATGCAGTATACAACCAGCAATTATGTAATGTAAACAATACATTATGTCATGCCAAATTATACCAACATCATTACATTTTCCAACAACATCTAGTGGCATCTTCTTGTTATATACAGCCATGGAATTTAAAATTTCAAAATGGTTTTCTAATAATTGAGGATCAATAAAATTTAAAAAGAAAATATAACCATCAAACTGTTGAGATATGGCAATTACTTCCATAGCACTACTGGAATAAAAGGTATGGTAACATTCAAAAGCAAGTATTTAAAAGATGTACATGTACCATAATTAGTGAAAACTAAAATTACTTATTGTCAAACTGTACACTGATGAATCTTTTTTTCAGCCTAGTGACAAAGGACTTTTTGTTCCATTTGGTATCCTATTAACATACATGTAATTTCTACTTAACATAATTTTTTTTTTATTGATTGATTGATTTAATGGGGTTTTACGTCCCAGTTTAGAATATTTCACTTATATTGAGATGTATATATAGATAAAGTGGCAATGGGCAGAAAGGGTTCTTTAACATGCCATGCCTGCCATGACATGGGGAATTGGTTTCAAAGGTCTCATCCAAAGGACCTCGTGACTTTTACATGTATTTCTTAATGCTGAGTGCTTGGTGAAAGAATAGTAACTACCAATTTTCAAGTTTTGGTCAGATCCAATTTTAATTCAATTCAATTCAATTCAATTCACTTATTCACTCTACTAAACCACCAGTTGTGGTACAATAGGTAACATTATTTACAAATTATCAATGCACCTGGACATTTTACAATAACACCATCAACGTATTATACATAATGACTGGTATATACATCATAACTCAAAATATATATAACTTAATCAATAAATAACGGAGAATAATTGTATAAAAAAAGAGATAAATAGTTTCCAGTTGGGTTTCGAACCCTCAAAGCGAGCACTCTACCTTTTTCGACTTACCTGTGTAAGATTCTGTACATTAATAATCTTTATCAGTTTATATAGGTAATCCAACTGTCTGTTAAAATCACCTATGTACATTAATAATTTGTTGTCTTTCTTCGCATAATCTGAAACAAGATAAATAACAACCATTTACATGTACATGGCATTTATTGCTTTTGAGATATTCTAGATAAAACATTACTGAATACTAGTATATACCATAAAGCCCATGTAATTTACACACCTTAATTTATAGTTAAAATAAAACAAATTTAGAGGTGCAAAAAACCACTTCCCCTCAGACCATGGGGGAATTGGCTATTCTTCAGATTTTAATCTGTGAATTTTTAATGAGTTGACTTTTTTTTTTTGGAACAAACTATAGCTTGAAATCACCTGCCATAAATTACATAGGTTTTTATGGTAAACTTTATATTCCATGCAAGTATTTCACTGAAACTGTAGCATTACGACTATAAGTATAGATAAAAATTGCCACAAATTTTAAGCCATATCTACAACAAAAGGGGATTTCACACATCCAAAAGATTTGATTTTCACTTAAATCCTGAATGCTTGTGAAAAAACATCTTTTAATGTCTCTGCTTAGAGTAGTCAAGGATAGAAGAATAATAGAATATATTATTCGTTCTTGATCAGTCGTAACAACAGGAAACCAACACTTATGAGTTGTATCTTATGGTTGTTGTTAAAAAGTGGATACCTTGTAGTAATTAGCAACAATTAAAATCAAGTGTCATTCTGCTCTATGCATTTTGTGCCTTAAGTATTAAATTTGTAAACACACTGTCCTGAAGAAATGAGAAATATTCTCGAGAAAATATTCTGACCGATAAATATTAGAAAAAGATTGTTAACTAAGTGTTGAGGTCTAATTTATTCTATTATAATTTGTTATAGATCAGTCATACATATGTAGTTAAAAATTTTATAATAATCTACAAACCATTTCTGAACTGTTTTTCGGGAAGTTTTTCTTGTTTTTCTGTACTGTTTGATATATTTTCTGTAACAAAAAATCACACAATTACAGAATTATATTGTAATAATAAGCAAACCTTTAAACAGCATCTGTAATTGATCACGTCAAACTGTATCATTTAACAGTATACAACAATATCTAAACATGTACTTAACCAACGAACTGTCTAGAAATGACATTTTATAAGAGTAACCTAAATCAAATCCAAACATATCTAACATTGAACTATAAATTGATAATACAAGAAATATATCCCAGTAATGTAAATGGAAAATGCATGTAACTATCAGAGCCCTTGTATCTAATACATTATATTTCAATTCTGAGAATGCTGAAAATCAGATTTCAAATTGGAAAAAAATTTCTTATAAGCCAGTTTGGAGGTTTAAGATCAGTATTTAAGAACAGTTGGTAGACATGGTCTGTTATACAGTGAAACTTGTGAAAACCGGACCGGCTCCGTTCCTTGAAAAAAATCTGGTTTTCACAGGATCCGGTTTATTAAGGTTAATCGCTAGAGTTTACTGCCCTTGATAATAAGTAGCAGATCCATTTGTTATCTCCCTTTGGGATGTGTAGCCATGGGTAACACATGTACATGTGGCTTATTGGAAACAATAAACTTAAAATACAACATAAAGTGATAATCCAAAATTTTTTGGATAGGTTGCTTGTATTTTAATGTTTTATTTATCTCAAATAAACCATCATGAAATGACTAGACGGGTGGGATCAGACATCATCATTATGATGTATAATTGTCTCATTGAGATAATAAACTTGAAATACGACGTATATCATAAAGTTATTATGGTAAATAATGTTTATTTTAAGTTGTTTTTATTTCGATGCAAACATATCGGCAAAAATGCAGGTGCGCTTTCCTCTGCAGGAGGATGTAGGTCAAAGGAACTAAGACTCAGCCAAAACATTAAATTGCTTGAATTTACTGACATGGCACATAATCGATGTTTGGTGTATGTCGATTAATGATAACAACTGCCATTCCATTGTTAAGAAACTTGTTTTCCTTATTTTTCCATCATCTGACTGCGCAGAATGTTTTATCTATACAAAGCGCTTTCAGTTGTTCGATTGAGAGCCGAATAATTCCAGGATTCAAGGTCATCTTAACTGCGACTATCCTATTTCGATTCTTTTCTTGACTGAAGTTTTGTGTAACCTCAAAACTTATTAAAATATCAATCTTGACTGAAATTTTGTCGATTTAAGATAGCACAGAAAGTTGTGAATTATCACTGTGATATCGAGTCATACCAGCAAAATGAACCAACAAAGATGTTCCTTTAAAAATTAACAAGTTACGATTGAACACAAGCTAACCTCGATTTCGGTTGAGTGATCTCTTTAATCCGATAATTATTGTTTATCTGTGACACCTTTCACACGTGTTAATGTATACTAAAGCCATTTGATGATGGTAATAATTTGTATTTTTTACAGTTTTGTTTTACTTAGAAGTTAAATGATGTTATTTATGATATCGGAAATTACTTTTACTTTTATTTGTAGTTAATGTTTTTATGATATCGGAAATAACGGTCATTTTGTTACAAATTTGCAAGTTTAAAAAATTTCAATAAAATTCTTGATTTCAGTTTCGTTTTTTTTTTTTCATAATCAGAAAATTGAATCCGGTTTACAAAGGTGTAAATATATAGGTTTTTTATGATCCGGACAGTGAAATGCGTCCAGTTTTCAGAATTCACAGGATCCGGTTTATTAAGGTTTCTATCATATAGAATAAAGAAGTGAGTAAATCGGGACAAGCACACACGTCCGGTTTTCACAGGATTCCAGTTTTTCCTGGGTCCGGTTTTCACAAGTTTCACTGTAATTTGTAATCTCTCGAATGTTCTAAAAAGGTCCACTCAGACTAAATTCATGATGGTTTAAATTGAAGCCTAAATTCAGACTCAAATCAAACAAGATGCATGATGAAAAACATACCAGCTTCTGTGTTGTAAAAATGTTCTAAGGAAAGCACCAGACTTCTAATAAACATGTTGGAATCTACCAAGTTTCTGTTGACTGTATTCACAAACTTGTCAAACTGAAATGAAAAAATAATATAATAAAATTTTTTTAAAAATCAAAGTGCTGCAGATAGTTCAGCAAGTCAGAATTTCAGCTAAAAAAAAAAGAATTCAAATAACTACGTAAAAAAAATCATCAAGGTTCTTGGATAAAAAATAGAAGGAATTGATTTCACAAAATCACCAGCTCATCTGCCCAATGTTCACCATTCAATAACCTGAATAGAATCCAAGCAGGCAGCCAAAAAATAAAAGTTAGCTCAGAATTACATAGCACATATTATAACTGATAATGTTCTTATAATAATGACAGTAAGCAAGCATAAGTTTTACCCATGGTAGGGTTTTTTAAATAGTTTGACTTAAATATTCATTTTAAAAAGTTTTAAAAAAGTTTTGAAACTATAATTTCAGAGAGAGAGAGAGAGAGAGAGAGAGAGAGAGAGAGAGAGGGAGGGAGGAGAGAGAGAGAGAGAGAGAGAGAGAGAGAGAGAGAGAGAGAGAGAGAGAGAGAGAGAGAGAGAGAGAGTGTGTGTGTGTGTGTTTGTGTTTTAGTTACCTTTGGCTGTGTAGATAAAATTTCTTCAAAACTTTTGAATGCTTCTATATTAAATTTGATTAACTCCCCTAACAGATCAAAGCTACTTTGTAGGATTTCTTTGTGTCTGATTTCATGTTCTACAATATTTGTTGCTACATGCTACAACATAAAAAATAAAATATAACTACTTGTTGTCAGTGACATATACATACATCTTTTAAAGTAGAACGTACTTTTCATTATTACAGTTGTTTTCCCCATTCTTAAAAACTTTTCTTTTTGGTGGGGGAGGTGGATAGCACCCCAACTATCACTTATCACCATATTCTCTGATGTTTCTCCATAATCATGCTATGTGGGAGTCAAAACTGTTATGCTAATAAAACGAAACTATTTAAAATATTTTCTTTTTCAACAATTTGGAATATCTGTTTGTATTGAATGACATTTTCATTGTAATGTTTAGGCAGTACTGATTACATCGAAAAAGACATAAAAACCACATGCTAGAATGTTCTGGATATACATGTATATAATTGCCTTTAATTTCCACACTTGTTACAGAAACAATGAAAACTATTTCAGTCTATTTAGATGCAATTTTGGTGATAAGAATGTATAACCATAACTTCTGTGTATAAATTTGGAATATATGGCAAATTTAACCTACCAAATCAATCAATTTAGAAAGAGATTAATCATGACAGAATGTAAGGAAATATATAAATAATTCCTTGTTTTACATAAAGAAAATACATGTATCAATAAAGAATTAATATGAATAGAAATTGTGTTACCTGTAATAATCCACGTCTCATCAAGAACACCTGATCACAGTAAGATGTGTTTCCTCTAAGGTAACTCTCTACAGCTCTGGCCAGCCAAAACCTAAAAACGATAAATACAAATGTAATTCGGAGTTAGTTTATTTTCCAAAAAGAAACAACAATATTTTTCCTAAACTTGCACATGATATTCTATTTATTTCACAATGAATAATAATCCCAATAGCCAACAACACATCAAAAGAGTTGAGAGTTGTGAAATGGTGTTTTATGCCTCAGTCAAGATGTTTAAAAAACATATTTTGGAGTGGTCAGTTCTGGAATAATGGGGGAATCTGGGATGCCCCCCCCCCCCCCATGACTTTTGGCAAATTCACCAAACACATCAAAGGCTTTATCATCATTTGACAGACTTTTTAAATGAAAAATTGTCTATATATCCACTTTAAATATATCAAAATTAACACTATATTGGTGTATAAATATATCTGCAATATATATATATATATATATATATATATATATATATATATATATATATATAAAAATATATAAAAATATATATATATATAAACCTGATCTATCACCACCCTATTTATCGCCAAAGTATCATGTAGACCCGTTTTTCCCTCATGTAAAAACCCCCGTTTAAATGCCAAATTCACCTATCGCCATCCGCCACCCTTTCCTTATAACCAATGATTATTTTACCAGTTATTGTAACCTCGATATTATCGCCAATTAACATGGTCATACCTGACTGATTTATTTAAAGTAGACACACGGTTGGACAGTCAGAGACTCATTCATGCGTATACAACTACATGTACATGTATGTATGGCTTCCCGATAATAGACAAAATAGCGATTACTGAATTGTGTTTCTTTTATAAATAAAAAAAATACTCACCTGATCTTTGTTTTTGTTTGTTGATTATATTTAATGTATAAACAAAACGTCAACACCAAAACGAAAAAGGAATTTTGTTAAATATCAAACAGAAAAAGTATATTATGAAATATTACGAAAACTTGCTAAATTACACAGCTAGAAACTGCTGATCATTTTTTCAACGTTATGGGGGATTGGAGTAAAATGAAGAACTGTTGGTGATAATTTGCCTGCAAAAAGGCCATTACGGTGATGGAGGCACTCCAAGAAAATGACACGGGAGTGCTATGTATTTTGAGAAGGCATTGAAGTTGTGTTTACTAATGCTCGAACCCAGAATACAAAAAAAAAAAGTTAAAAAAAAAAAAATAAAAAATAATAATAATAAAGAAAATAAAACGATTCTTTAAATCATATGAGTCTACCACTGAAAACGATTTAATTGAGCCGTCTCCAATTTCGATTTTAACGTACGTACCCCACTCTAACCACAAAAAGTACACATGTCAACTTCTGGTTTCTGTCTCCCTCAGTTTATCGCCAAACTCGTTATAACGCCAAAATATTAATGGATAAATGTTGACGTTATAACCAGGTTTTACTGTATATATATATATATATATATATATATATATATATATATATATATATATATATATATATATCGTTTTTTTTTTCAATTAAACAGTGGCTACCACAGATGCCATGTCAGACACAATATTTACTCTGCTTAAGCCAAATTTTTCCTAACTAAATCAGGTTCGGTTCGACCTAGTCATTTCAGACAAGGATTTCAAAGTTTTAAGCTTAGTCCTGCATAGACAAATGCTTCAACCATGCCACAACCAAATGCATATAAACTAATAAAATTAAACTTGAAACATACTCACTCACACCAGCATTAAAAAAAATAAAATTTCTTTCAACAGCTTAAAGCCATTTGTATTTCTATCCAGATAACCAGGAAGTATCTATCAGGAATACTTTCCAATTTCTATCAAGATTTCAGTTATACTTGACAAAAAAACATACCTAAATGTGGATGTAGTGGGTTCCTTTTTCATGACTTCCACAATCTTTGTTAACAATCCCTTACTGCCTTTACACATCAATGTTCTACAGGAAAAAGACAGATTTATTTATATTAAGTCAATTCATGTATAATTTAAAATCTTTATCAATCATTTATATTTTTGTAGTTACTAGTATAACAAGACTCTTCTGACATTGACAATTCACTTCAAAACTCAAGTAAAAAGGGGATTTCCTTTGATGGTGGCACTAAACAAAAGTTTCAGTGTATAGTTTACAGAACTTGAAAAAGTCTACTTTTTGGTGAATTGTACACGATATCAATTTGTTCTATTATCAATAATCTAAATGTAAAAGTGTATTAAGCTGTTCTATAAATATTATGAAGCAGATAGATAGGAAAATCGGTGTGAAATGAATTGCAAATTATCATATAGTTAATCCTACTTACTTGTTTACATTCTCTAAATTACTCAAAGCCAGAGTACCTGCTTTAGCTGTAATGGGAAGAGAATCTAATATTTTATTGAAAAAATTTCAGTTTAAAGTTAAATGACATACTGAAAAAAATCTAAAAAGCACACAAAATAGGACCATAAAAACATTCATAAATTTAAAATGTCTTGATTTTCCAAAGGTTAACATGCATAAAATTTGTAACTTGTATGACAGTAATACTTTTCAAATTTTCCTAATGTTGACGAGTTTATTCAAAAATAGCTAAAATAAATATGTATTACTATTGTGATTTTCATAGGCTTTATTCTCGATTTTGTAGCTTCAATTTAACCCAAGGTTTCAAGATAAGACAAAAATTTGCAAAGAAAAAAAAAAAAAAAAAAAAATCATATGAATTGTAAAATTATTAATATTTTTGAGGTAAATATTTTCTTAATATACAATTTTAAAAAAGTTTTGCTGGGAGAAAATTCCATGGAATTGTGTCTTGTGAAAATAAATCCCATAAAGGGCCATGGTAATTAAAATTTTTCAATGACATTTAATTTTGTGGCATTAAGGTATTAAAGAAATTTAGTTCTCCCAACTAATACTTGTGATTTGTCCAGTAATTTATTAATACAATCAAGTACTGATCTTAAGATCAGTCAGTTCATTAAATAATACTTGTTTTACAAAAGCATTCCAAAAAAGTGCAGTAATATTGTTTTATGTCCCAGTCAAGATTTATTCACTTATATCCAGGGAGGAAACCAGAGTATTTAAAGAAAACCATTAACTCTGGCAAGCAAACTGACAAACTTTAACACAAGGACCCTGGGTAAGATTCAAACCTAGGTGGTAAGAGGCACTGTGATCCACACTTAAGACCACTTGGCAACTGAGGCACATTCCACAGACTTTCAACTACATATTAACTTATTCAATGTATTTATGTATATACAAACACAGGTAAAATCTTACAAAATATAATGAATATTTAGATAAATTTTTAAGTGTTGATAAGGAAAGTTCAAGCTGATCAAAGGACCTTCATCCTTCACTCAGTCCAGAAGTGGTCCTTATGTCATTGGCTTCAAAATGAAACGAGTCCCATAAAAATACTGCCAGTGTGCCGAGTCTACCCCATTTTTTCAATGACTAGAGTGTCAGGAATGTTCTTCTGTTAACACTTTTTTGTCTTAAACTTTGCCTGATAATTTAACTTTTCAATGACAAAACACACATATAATGTATAATTTTATATAAATAAAGTGTACAAAATGATTTTATGAACACTGATTTTTTTTCAAATAAACCAATAAATTTTGTTATAATACAATCTAAAAATATGACCCTCATTTTTCGAAAGCAAGGGTCAGGACGGCTTTAATAAGATTAGTTCCGTATTAAACTCTACTTCATAGATGCTTACTGTTAATTCTTTTTACTTCATTCAGTTCATTCTTTGACAATAACAGATGCTTGTAGCTACAAAAGTTATACCAATAATAAGTCAGATGAATCCAGTAGAGTGGAGTAACATATTTGTATGCCCTGGTCAAAATTCTCTTTCACTCCATAAGTGGAAAGTCATGGGTTCAAACCCCGACCAGGTCTGACCCATGGCTTGAAAGTGGGTAGTGACTGTTCTTTTGCCAAGCACTTGGCATTGTGAAGTGAAAGTTATGATTCTTTCGGATGGAAACTTAAAATAAATGGGGTTCAGTGTCATGGTAGGAGTGCCACAATAAAGAACCCTGCTGTATAATGCTATCAGCGAAAAACACAGGCTAAAACCTCTGCACTTTCACCTATAGGAGACGACGTCCTGATATAAGACTAGGATGCTAAACATCATTACTCAACTTAACTCTTTTACTTATATCAAGTCAGTTCTGTGATAAATGAAAAAACTAACAGTATCAGTCCTGAGTAAACTACCAAACTGACAAACTTTCTCACACTATGATGTGAAAGTAGAATTTGTCATCTAGACACCAAAAAAATAAAAATTACAAAATATAAAGTTGCAATTAGCTGACAAGAGCTGTAAGGAAAAAAGACCCAGCATATCCAACATTGGCATCTAATAAAAGAGAAAACTTGCAACACTGGGCACTTATGCTCACTACAGGAGTATGACAATCACAAAAGGTATTTTACTCTTTATACAGAGAAGTTAAAAGTAAAGATTGGCATTTTTCGGACGAACCTCCCTGTTAAATGTATAATGCATTTTTAAATAATTTTTTCTATCAGACAGTTTCTCTTTCACTACATGCCGCCAGTACATAAATGATTATTGAAAACTTACTCAGAGTGATCACAAAAACTGTGTACTAGCCTCAAAAACTGGATTTTTAATGCCACCTCCTGTAATAAAAATAATAATAATAATAATAATAATAAAGTTTCAACTTAACACTTCTAGAGAACGAAGTATATACACAAGTTAAATTTTAAAAAAGTTTTTAATAAATAAATAAATACTTAACATCTTTTTTTAATTTTTCTTATAATTTTTTTTAGGTCTTAATAAGCCTTAGACAGGGAATCATTTCAACCTAAGTCCATCTAAATGAATTGATTGAGATAATGATTAGTGTCCAAGCCAATGTCCAAGTTCTTAAAACCAAGTACAAATGGCTCAAAAAAATTCAATCAATGTTTTATTCAGAAAGTAACTTATAACAATATTGATAAATCATTTCTTTGAACACAAAATCTCACTTAATACATAATGTGCATGCAATCAGAAAGTGTTGGCAGAGAGAGAGAGAGAGAGAGAGAGAGAGAGAGAGAGAGAGAGAGAGAGAGAGAGAGAGAGAGAGAGAGAAAGAAAGAGAGAGAAGGGGAGGGGGGAAAGAGCTATATACTTACAGGACTACATTCACAAGCTGCATTGTGTCCTCGTAATCTGTGTCGACTACTGTACCTACTTCTAAAAGAAAACAAACATCTTAGCCGTAACTTAGATATAAATTTAAAATCTTAATACAAAATCAAGTTCACAAGGTTTTAACAAATAGATATGTTGTTTACAATTTAAATGACTTGTAAGCATAAGTACAAGTAATGAAAGTTCAATGAAGTAAGTACTCAAAAAAAAAGTGTTTCTTATACATTATATGCATACTAAATGAATACTATATACTAAGTTGACTGACTAAATTTACATATCCTATTGTACTAAACCTAGCCCCAGTTTCACAATCATTTCTTAAATAAGATTTTCCTTAACTTAAATCTAGAAAATTTTAAATGTTAATAATTTTGTTGTTAAGATATACAGGAATTTAAGGTGTCATTTTAAAGAGCAATTCAGGTTTATGGAATCGGTTAAAATTTAACAGATTTATTGAACTAAAAATTTAATTTTGTCAAAAATGTTTATTCATAGTTCCAAAAAAGATCGCCAAAATCAACAAGTTA
Source organism: Tegillarca granosa (assembly GCA_029721355.1). Lineage (NCBI taxonomy): Eukaryota > Metazoa > Mollusca > Bivalvia > Arcoida > Arcidae > Tegillarca > Tegillarca granosa. The sequence goes on along the minus strand of CM056603.1, from coordinate 29,185,157 downwards.
AGGAATGATTGTGAAACTGGGGCCCGATACTTTTTAAAGGTTTACTTTGTGGTTCTCACTTATTTTTTAATTTTCCATTTTTTTGATTATGTATAACACTGAAACACTTCATTTCCAAGATCACTGCATGTCCTGTTGCTGTAAAGGTACTTATTTTAGCAGTGTATTAATTTTAGCAATTTCACACTGGGACAGTAGCACTAATTAAAATACACTGCTAAAATACATGTTTGAATTATAGCCTGTTTCAAGAAAGTTGTTTTGCGCTAATTTAAATCCACATGAATCAGTCAAGAATGTAAATTGTGCAAAAATATGTACACACAAAAATTAGTATGTTTACAGTATTTCAAGAGCAGATTTCCATTTTTTTTTTACACTACCTGGAATAAATTTCCAGTTTTCCAGGTACAGTGGGATACCTGAACCAAAACATCAAAGTTTTCTTACACATACGATGTACACGTATAAAATTGTAAAATACTCACACTTGGCATTTCCAAATAAACTGATCAAATAATTCACTCAGACCTGGAGCTAACTTTAATTCTGCTAATTTTCTCTGCACCTAGAATGAAATATATAGAACAAAATGAATATACAGGGAACAAGATTAAAACATACTAAATGTTATGTAGTTAAACATTTTCATAGTATAAAAAATTTCATAATTGGTGGCCAAATGGTTTTCAGCACTGCAGTGCCCCCCATTGTCTATGATCAAATCCCACTGGAAAGATTCAAGTGAGAGAAAGTATGTTAGTTCACTTGCTGAAGAGTGGTGGTTTTCTCAGGGTACTCTGGTTTTTTCAACTATCTAAGAACTGGCCGCCTCAATATACATTTATAAGAATCTTAACTGGAGTGTTAAAACATCAATACTCATTTCATATGAAGATCATTCAAATACATTTAAAAAAAAATCTGTTAAGAAACAGTGTTTCATAATAACTGGACGTATTAAAATTTTATGACTAAAAACTTCCAAATATTTGTCCTTCCAAAATCTTAGGCCAATAGCTTTTAACATTATATATCTGTGTTGATAGTAACAATGTTATATTATCTTTTTTTAAAAAAATATTTCCGAAGGTATTCAGTTTTTTGGGGAGGAAGATTCTGTGGCCGATTTGTTTACAGTGCATGCTTACAGATCACAGCCCCTATTACTACCAAGGCTTCAATCCTACTAAGGCAAATCCATGTGCTGAGTTGGCTAATTTAATTATTTGACTGGTTTTCAAGCTCATATGATGTCAGATAGGGAATCAGACAGAGATTCTAGGTAGAAACCAGCAAAGATCTAAAAAGAAATTGGGCAGTGATTCATGTATACCTACCCAACAATGTTTTTTACAAACAATGATTTCCCCCATTCTGAAAATATCCATTAACTTGATTAAGTTAGATAATATTGACCGAGTTGTACATATAAATCACAGATTTTTCTTCAATCCTTTATTATTACCTTTTTCCTGTGTTTTCCTAATAAAAATAATCCTAATACGTATACAACTTCTACCCTTTGTACGAGTTCTTCAGTAATTTTTAATCCTTGTTGTACATTCATTGGACCTCCTGCAGATGTTGGCTCAGATATGCCTGAAATATGAAATATCATTTTATTTAAATACGAAATATTATTTTATTTAACTAATGACAACATTCATCTCAAAGTTCAAATTCAGGTTTTAAAAAAAAACAAGAGGCCCATGGGCCTTAACGCTCACCTGAGGAAATATCCAAAAACTTACAAAGAACTTAAATACAAAAAGTTCACAAAATTCCTCAAGTTTGGAAAATCCTGCAATAAATAATCAGAAATGTCTAGTCACATTTCATTTATAATAGCTCATATGCACCATTTAACTATAGTACAATAGATAATTTCCAAATCATTAACCATATGGTTATGCAGCCATGATTTTGACCTTTGAACATGTGAACTTGAACCTTATATCAAAATGGTCTTAATATCAATACATACAATATTCTAATAAACATGCTTGTACAAAATGTTTTTAGTTTTCAAGATAATTAGCAATTTAAGTCTTCTTTTGCAACTGTGACCTTGACCTTTCAACATATGACCTTGTACCATATATCAAAATGATTGTTGTCGCAATACCTACAATATTCTAATATATATTCCTATACAAAAAGTTAATAGTTTTCAAGATAATTAGCAATTTCACTCTTCTTTTGCAGCTGTGACCTTGACCTTTCAACATATGACCTTGTACCATATATCAAAATGATCATTGTCGCAATACCTACAATATTCTAATATACATGCTGATACAAAAAATTAATAGTTTTCAAGATAATTAGCAATTTAAGTCTTCTTTTGCAGCTGTGACCTTGACCTTTCAACATATGACCTTGTACCATATATCAAAATGATCATTGTCGCAATACCTACAATATTCTAATATACATGCCTATACAAAAAATTAATAGTTTTCAAGATAATTAGCAATTTAAGTCTTCTTTTGCAGCTGTGACCTTGACCTTTCAACATATGACCTTGTACCATATATTAAAATGATCATTGTTGCAATACCTACAATATTCTTATATACATGTCTATACAAAAAGTTAATAGTTTTCAAGATAATTAGCAATTTCACTCTTCTTTTGCAGCTGTGACCTTGACCTTTCAACATATGACCTTGTACCATATATCAAAATGATCATTGTCGCAATACCTACAATATTCTAATATACATGCTGATACAAAAAATTAATAGTTTTCAAGATAATTAGCAATTTAAGTCTTCTTTTGCAGCTGTGACCTTGACCTTTCAACATATGACCTTGTACCATATATCAAAATGATCATTGTCGCAATACCTACAATATTCTAATATACATGCCTATACAAAAAATTAATAGTTTTCAAGATAATTAGCAATTTAAGTCTTCTTTTGCAGCTGTGACCTTGACCTTTCAACATATGACCTTGTACCATATATTAAAATGATCATTGTTGCAATACCTACAATATTCTTATATACATGTCTATACAAAAAGTTAATAGTTTTCAAGATAATTAGCAATTTAAGTCTTCTTTTGCAGTTGTGACCTTGACCTTTCAACATATGACCTTGTACCATATATCAAAATGATCGTCATGTCAAAACCTACAATATTCTAATATACATGCCTATACAAAAAGTTAACAGTTTTCAAGATAATTCACAATTTCTGTACATGTTTGCAGCTATGACCTTGACCTTTCAACATATGACCTTGAACCCTATATCTAAATGATTTTCATATCAATACCTACAATATTCTAATATACATGCCTATACAAAAAGCTTAAAGTTTTCAAGCTATTGCACAATTTTAGTATTCATAAGCCAAAAATAAAATTTCAGGGGCAACAACTCATTCATGGATTATCATATAGTTACGAAACTTAGTACCTTTTTCAATTTTGTCATGGGGAACATTTTAACAATGTTTTGAATTCATATATCTCTTAAAATTTGCAAGAAAATTGCCTAAAACTGCATAAATCACAAATTAGGTCATGACCTTGATTTGACCTTGACCCTATTTTAAAGGTCATTTCAAGAAAAAGTCAAAACTGAAAACCCCATGTCAATATCTGTTATAATAGTCAAGTTATAACAATTTTGAGCCATTTTACAAAATTTTTAAAATTAAACGCAAAAACGCGTAACCCATTTTTCGACCAAATTTCACAAAATGAACAAACTATAGGCTTAAGACCCTAGAGAAGCAAAATATCACATCAGATTTTTTCTCTCATCATCGGTTTTAGAGAAGAAGATTTTTTAAGATTTTTGACCCCTAGGTCACCTTGACCTAGTTTTGGTAGCCATGGCAATGCCATGAACAAATCTGAATTGCACCGGCCCATATATGCTTCTGACCAAGTATCAATGAAATCTGTCCAGCAGTTTTGGAGGAGGTCGAAAATAGGTATTAACGACGCACACACATACGCACGCACATACACACGCCGCACCATGCCATAAGCTCACATGACCTTTCGGTCAGGTGAGCTAAAAATAAATAAAAAATATACAAATATTCAATTACATAATCAGATTTCAAACACTTTTCAAAGATGCTATTTCACTACTTTGTTAATCCAAAATAATTTACTGATTTTTGACAAAAACTTATAACAAATTAAATATTTACCACCAATAAAGTCATCTAGATCATCCATTGTAGGTAAATCGTACATTTCTTCTGCCATTTGATTTTCTATCCACTCCATCCAGCAATCTAACTCACTAACCATACCTCTGTATCTGGGTGTATCTGTAACAAAGGTGTTTTTTAAAGCTCTACCATTGTTTATTAAATAAAAAAAATATAGTAAATTATCTATCTATCTGTGTGTGTGTGTGTGTGTGTGTGTGTGTGTGTGTGTGTGTGTGTGTGTGTGTGTTAATACTGTTTCCAGAAAAGAAAGAGGGGTAAGCTGAATGTTACTTCAGATTATATATTTCTGACCGTATACATGTATATATCAGGGGTTAAAGTAAAATTAAAGTAAATTTATCAGCACAATGCCTGTTAACATTTCAGTCATATCTATAAGATGTTCCAAATTTATTGATATGCTCCTATTGAAAAATGAAACAGTGGCCCATCAGATTTTCAGCCTATAAACTACATTATAAAATAATATAATAAGTTAATAAAAGAAATGGTTCTCAACATTAGATGAACAGTGGTGGTATGACTTTTATTCATATGAATAAAAGTCATACCACCACTGTTCATCTAGTGTTGAGAACCATTTCTTTTATAAATTTATTACTACTATAATACCGCATGGTATCTACTAGACTGAACATTACCACAAATTATAACTAGCAGGTGTTGGTATCCTTTTTTATTATTAATTATAGAATAATATGTAGTACACATTATCACTTTTTCATTTACATTAATGCCTCGTCTTAAAAATGGCAGAAAAAGGAGAGTATGTGTAATTTTTAATTCATTCCCATCATAAAATGAAAATTCCTAAAACATCTTTTGACTTTAAATTAATTTGCAAAAAATGATGTTTATTTATCTTAAAAGCTTGCTTGTAGCAATGCTATAATTTCAATTCTTGTTGATATACAGTAAAACCTCAAAAGTTGTCATTGTTTGTATGGCCAGATTTTTGTATTATAACATGTTTGGCAACAAATTAGAGACTAAAAGCAAAACAGAAATGGATTTTTTTTTTACTTTATAATGCTTAGGCAATAAGTTACATTATTACATTAAATTACATGAAGGTGACAGGAGTTATACAAGGTTAAAAATACTGCAGAGATAAGTTAGGCGACAACATTATCAAGGAAAATAATAACAAGATTAACTGTATAAACACATGTTAAGTTATTTAAATGTACAAAAAAAAAAAAAAAAAAAAAAAAAAAAAAAAAAAAAAAAAAAAAAAAAAAAAAAAAACCAATTCATGATCTACTTACAATCTTTGGCAACTGCTAAATTAACTAGTCTAGGAAGTAATTCTGGGATACCCAATAGTAATTCTGTAACAGAAATTAAACATTAATGTTACTTATTTAACACTATACATGAGCTGGTACCAATGTGGTTCACCAGTGTCTCAAGTTATCAATACCTCTTAACAATAAATGGGACAATGAAAAATGTAGAATGTTTTTATATGAAAATTTAATGTGGTATGAATCCATATTTGATGTGGAGATAACTGTTCTGCAAAAGCATTTAGGGGCATCATATGACATGACATTAAACATTTCAAAAAAACCCCATACAATACGATAACATGTGTGCTGAAACATTGTACCTTCTTCAGGATATGATACATTTCACAACAAACTGGCTGGAATTAGACATTTTTATTTATATAAACTACTAAATAATTCATTCTTAAGACCAATTTGGTTGTTGACTGAATGTTGTTTTACATTACATCAGTAATTTTCAGCTATTTGTGACAAGACAATTTTTATTTATCTCCAAGATTTATCTTAACACAGGTACATGTACTACATAAGTGTTGCAAGTGTTTCTGATCTGCACTGTACTATTGTGCACTTAGAGCCACCTTAAGTGTGCTATTAAACTTGCCTGTAATATCACAAACATTGCAGACCACTTTCTGTCCATTATACGGGTACCGAGCCAACCAGTAATGACCTATGACAAGGTAAAACCTTTCTCACTTGCTGTAAGAGTTGAACCCCTTCTCACTTGCAGTCAATCAGAGTTGAACCCACAGTGGAGAGACACCTTTTGTTAAAGGCTAATGCCATAACTTACCTGGCCACTGTGACTAAAGTAAGGTGTTCAGATTAAGTACCGGTAATATAATTCTACTCAAAACCAGATCAAGTTATAATGTATAATGTTCTGTAGTTATGCTACCATCATCAGACTAAATAAGCGTAAGTACAAAAAGCTGCACAATTGAGTTATGGGACATTAATGTAATTTTGGCAGTAAAAGAAATCTTACTTAACTCTCAAAGAAAGTTACCTACCTTGATTTATATCTCTGATGTTAATAAATCCTTTACTTCTTTTCTGTTTGTTTTGAGCAAATACTATATATATAAAAAAAGAAAGTACCTTAGTACGACAAAAATTAGTGCTAATTAAAAACAAATCTTAACATTTCAGTTAGAGACTTAGTCTAGTGGTATCTTGCTGGCTTGTGAAGTTGATGGTTGCAGGTTCAAACCTTGTCTACAGCTAAAATTCTCAGAGGTGATTTTTCTCAATTTCTGCTCAAACTAATGCTGTGAAAAGTCGCTCGATTAATGACTGCTTAGATAAGACTAAAAAGATTTAGCATCTCATTCATGCTAAACACAGCTCCGTAAATTTAAAATGAGGAACACCCAGTAGTCACCTGTGGACACTACTGAGAAATCGGTACACTACCCACAACATAAACAAACTTAGCATATTTCAAGTAACTGAAATCATGGCAAATTGCAAGATAACAGAAACAGGAACTTTCTTCATGAGAGTAATACTGAGCAGTTCTTCAGCTAATATTATTACATTCACATTCTTAAACTTAACATTACATGAACAAATCTAAATGGCTTTAACTTTTTGTGTAGCAGAAATGGTAGAGTAATGGTCTTTTACACCGAAATCATGATTCTTTCACTCATAGCAAAGCAGTCGGTTCTAGGACGGCAGAAGAAACCAGAGTGCCTGTAGAAAACCATTGACTTGAACCTAGAAGGCCAGAGGCACTGTGTTTTGTGAGCGCACTTTAGACCACTCAGCCACCAAAGTCCCAAAAGAAATGGTGTTAGTACACAGAAAAAGAAACTGTTTATCATTTATAAAAATAGTGAAGTAAATAACAAGACTTACATGAGGATTTGTTCTCGTATATATCTAAATCTGAAATGGCTACTGCTAAAATACGGCAAAAGTTGGCTAACTGTGGATCATTTAAGCAGGATATAAGTCCCCGAACATTCTCTACAAACAAAAAGAAAACCATTTTACAATAACAAACTAACATTACATTTAAGCATTTTTCACTTACATGTATAAGTAATTCAATTCTCCTTTCTATCAAACATTTTGATAAATCAGACTTGTAACATGATTCTTGTATTGCTATGAAGATAAACAATGTGCAAAATGTCCAATCTTTATTTTTCAATTAAAAAAAAAAAGCAGTGATTTTGCTATGGTTTTTAAAAACAACCTTCCACCTTTCAGATTGGGAAAATTTGGACCCTTTTTATGTCACATACATGTATTATGCTCAGAATTTTGAAATTCATTGTAAAGAATTTATATTGTGACAATATCTAACATTTTTTGTCTGTCAGAATAGTTTTGGACAACTGGATTTAACTTTAACTATTTGATTGTGTGTCACTGTTACCTTTTGGGGAATTTTAGTTGTCAAATTGGGAAATTTTAGTCTTATTTCTCAAGGGGAAACTACCTTTATTCGGTAGTAATTTTAGGCAAACAAAACCACTAAAAAGGGAAAAAAAATTTTTGGTAAAATGACCAATGATTTTGCACTGGTTGTTAAAATCTACCTTCTACCTTTCAGATTCTGAATATTTGGACTATTTATATATGCTCAGAATTTTTAAGTTTATTGTAAAGATTTTTATATCGTGACAATATATGATATTTTTTGTCAGCCAGAACAGTTTAGGACAATTGGATTTAACATAATCTATTTGATTATGTGTCACTATAGACTTTTTGGGGGGTTTTAGTGGTCCAACTAGGAAATTCTACTCTAATTTCTCCAGGAGAAATCTTAAGTAGTAATTTTAAGCAAACAAAACCACTGATGATGTTTAAGATTGTTTAAAGCATTATAATTCTACATGAGACAAAATATTTCAGCAAATCCATTACATATCACACGAGAACCAGATGGTAGCAAACTTACGGATTCTATGTAAATCTAAAACTTCTCTACTTGATTGTAGCAGATCTTCTATGAGCTGACAAGAATTTATAAATGTTTTCTGATGTGCTAACAAAGTGAACACATAATTTAAAACATCATCATTCTCCATTAACTGTTTTGTTACTTTCTCTCCCACATTCTGAAAATAAAATTTAAAATGTAAATATACATGAATATTTTTATGACATGAAATACCACAGTATGACTCTTTTGTACCCCCTCCTTTACCTATCAAATTCTATGTGAAATTTTTTTTAAAAAATTTTCTCACAGAAATTTTCAAAAGTGCTTCATTTTTAGGCAGTTTTTGGTTCATACAGAAATTTCAATAGAGGGTTCAAAAAGAAGTCTTTCCAATACCAGAAAATAATATAAAATGTACATCAAGAATATTTAATATAACTAGAGTTGAAAATATAACAGCATGTCAACCTAAAGGCTGTTATTTTCTAACTGGTAAAAGAGTGGAGTGGAGTTATAATGTTTTACACCCAGTCAAGATATCTTTTTTCCTCTTGCATCAAGGGGGCGAGTCCTGGAATGGTGGAGGGAACTAAAGTATCCACAGAAAATCACTGACCTTCAGCCAGTGAACTGACAAACTTCCCACACTAGGATCTGCACAAGCAGGATTAATCTATGTGTTGAAAGGCATTGTGATTTGTAATTTAGACCATTTAGCCACAACTGGTAAAGGATGGATAAAATATAATTAGCATAAACTGCTTTGTGTATCCTAGGAGACCATCTGACAAGGCAGAGCTCTACATGAGGCAGCATAAGTAACACTTTCCTCTTATCCAAACTCAAGCAGAATATTCTGTACCGCACCTGTAGCAACTTCAGTCAAACTGACTTATCAATGCTGAAAACAACACTTATAGAAATCAGAGAATTCCTTTATTTTCCTTTTTCACTTCAAAGTTTAAACAGAGGCAAATTGTTTTTTTCATTTGCATTTTGTAACTGATATGAAACACAACAATATGATATACACATACAATATGTTTACAAATGCTAATCATAATGTGAAAGTGAAAGTAAATGTAGAAGATTATTAATGCTTACACTAGAGATATGTTTTACTGAGAAAAAAGGCACATTAAGTACTTTTTTATGGTGCCTGACCCAGTAGGTGTTAACTACTTGTCTAATTTTCAGCAAGAGTATGGATTTTGCAAGTTTTTCTTAAATATAGAATCTGATAATACTTTACCGTGGTAGTTATCTTTGTAAGTATTTCCAACACCAAACTTTTAATTCGTAACAAGAGTTCTGTCTCTGAATATCCCACTACAAATAAAACACACACCAGATTCAAACTAGTTGAAATGCTTAATACTTCCATGTTATGAAAAAAGAGTAAATTCAGGATTGTTGTGAAAAATGCATTCATGAGTGCAAGAATCCATCCAAATGAACTTTTCAAACATGTATAAGATATACCAAATTAAGTAAACAAACAAAACATACATGTTATTGAGTGATACATTATGTATTGAGGAGGCCTTCGAAAACTCTAATTCAAACTTCAAAAAGCTGATTGAAAAATAATTGAATCGGCTTTTTTCTACATAAAGAGTAAAACAAAATCTGATTAAAAACCCTTTAATATGGGCTTTAAACAATTAGGAGTACTCAGGACAGTGTCACGATTCAATGAACTTCCCCATTTAAAAGAAATTACGTTACACATTACAAGTTAAAAGATTACTCTCCTGATCTCTATATACAAGAGCTGACAAGATTCATTATGACCATTTTTCGGGTGGGGTGGCATTTGATGTACCCTTTGCCAAACACTGATTGACTGGCATTTGTGGAGCCCTGGTGTTGAGTAATGGTGTATTACATCCATGTCAAGATTCTTTCACTTATATTGTAGTTCTGGGACAGTGGAGGACACTGGAACATCTTGAAAAACCACCAACCTTTGGCAAACAAACTGACAAACTTTCTCACACTAGGATCTGCCTGAGAGGGATTCAAACCCAGGTGGGAAGAGGCACTGTGATCCGTAAGTGTGCACTTTAGACAAATGGGCCAGAGAGTCTCCTTGATATAGTATGGATAAAAAGTGAAAAGTTCAACACTGGGGAAAACTGCAAACATGTAAATATCAGGACACTAACTAAATCCCTATGGAATTTTTTAATAAGTCTGTACAATGCACACTTAAAATCATTGGATTCTCACATTTAACTTTATACATGTATCTTAAAGTTTTATCAATGTATGCCAACATACAGACAGAATGTAGAAAATTCAGGAATACGTTTTTAATTTTAAAATATATATAAAAGCTGATTAGCAAATCAGAATAACTTTATATAAATTATTCTAATGATTAAACTTCACCTTTTTTCCCTGTCTGTGGAAATTGAGTATTAAACATCAATATACGCAACAGCACCTGGAATTAAAAAAAAATAACAAAATGTCTAAATAAAAGTACAGAATAGGATGTAGTCAAGTCAAGCAACAGTGGAGTGGAGTAATGGTGTTTTATGCCCCAGACAAGATTCTTTCACTTATTTCGAGGTGGTCAGTTCTGGGATGGTGGAGGACACCGGAATGCCCAGAGAAAACCATCGGCCTACAGCAAGCGAACTGACAAACTTTCTCACACAAGGATCTGTCCCGAGTTGGATTCAAACCCAGGTGGTGAGAGACACTATGATCCATAGTGCACACTTTAGACCACTTGACCACCGAGGCCCCAAGTCAAGCAAGAGGATATATTTAAAAGCAGTCCTGTAAAATAATTTCAATCATTCAAGATAAATGGATTGACTTTGGTGTTTTTGCCCCCATCAAGATTCTTTCACTATACATCTAGGTGCTCAGCTTTGGGATGGTTGAGGAAACTATAGTGTCCAGAGAAAACCACCGACATTCAGTAAGCGAACTTACAAACTTTTTTCACATTAGGACCTCCATGAACAGGATTTGAACCTAGGTGGGGAGAGGCACTGTGATCTGTAAGTATTCTTTAGACCCCTTGCCCACCAAGACCTGGTTCAAGAGAAGCATATTTTAAGATTACTGTAAAATCACAAATATTCTTGGTGGATTAGATTTTTTATTTTCTTGGGTTACTTGAAAACCATGAAATTAAATGTCATCGAAAATCTTTAATTACCAATGCCCTCAATGGGATTTATTTTCACAAAACTCAATTCAACAAAAATTTTACCAACAGACTTTTGCTAAAAGGCAAAACCACGAAATTTCAACCTAACGAATATTAATGATTCTACAGTACTTGCATAAAAAGTTAAAATCATTTTTACCATTAAATATTCAGCTATAATAGTTTACTTACATCTATACCACCATGTTCATGGAACTGTGCTGCATATTTATTTTGTTCTTCATCAGATGAGGCATCATCTTGACTTCTACGAGGTTCAAAGTTCATCAAATTACCTAACAATGCCTGAAATTTTAACAAAATTTTCAACTATCATAATACTGCTAACGAATGTTTTTTTGTAATATCTGCAATTAGAAAATGCACCAACATATTCCTCGGACAGAGAGAGAGACTTAACATTTCAATCTTTCCTGTCATAACCACAATGACTGCAAGCACATTATTTAAGATATGCAGAGAGAGTTGAGTAATTGTGTTTAACTTCCAAGTCACAAGAATATTTCACATGTATCAAGATGTTGCCAGCTATAGGCAAAATTGCAGAAATTTTGTCAGTACATTGTACTTACGGCATTATACAGCAGGGTTCTTTATCTTGCCAAGCCTACCATGACACAGGACCTCATTTATATTAAGTTCCAATCTGAAAGAACTGTGACTTTCATTTTGAAATGCTGAGTGCCTGGCAAAAGAGCAGTCACTACCCACTTTCAAGTCTTGCGTCAGACCTGGTGGGGTCTTCCCACTTATGGAGCGAGCACTCTACGAACTGTGGTGGATATACAGAGAAATCAGTCTTGTATCTGCAGGGTGTCAATCTAGTAACTCTGATTAGTCAGCCCAACTGATTGGGCCCAAGGACACTCCCCTAACTTCCCTAAGTTTATAACACCATATATCTTGCACCACTATGATTTTTGTTATATTTTTTTTTAATAAAAACAACATTTGAAATATTAATAATCTTCACTTGAAGATTCTTCTTTCTAATCAAAGTACTGATACTTCATACAGATTTAAAATCAAATCAAACCTTTAAATTTTCTAGATTAACTTCCTCTTCAATTTCAAGTTGAACACTAAATTGGTCTAATTCTGTCACAATTTTCGGTATGCCACTACCACCACTTATTTCTTCTATAATATGTTCCGGTAACTGTGACTTTCATTTTGCAATGCTGAGTGCTTGGCAAAAGAGCAGTCACTACCCACTTTCAAGTCTTGCGTCAGACCTGGTGGGGACTTCTCACTTTTGGAGCGAGCACTCTACGAACTGTGCTACCCCAGTGGTGGATATACAGAGAAATCAGTCTTGTATCTGCAGGGTGTCAATCTAGTAACTCTGATTAGTCAGCCCAATTGATTGGGTCCAAGGACACTCCCCTAACTTCCCAGTTTATAACACCATATATCTTGCACCACTATGATTTTTGTTATATTTTTTTCTAATAAAAACAACATTTGAAATATTAATAATCTTCACTTGAAGATTCTTTCTAATCAAAGAACTGATACTTCATACAGATTTAAAATCAAATCAAACCTTTAAATTTTCTAGATTAACTTCCTCTTCAATTTCAAGTTGAACACTAAATTGGTCTAATTCTGTCACAATTTTCGGTATGCCACTACCACCACTTATTTCTTCTATAATATGTTCCGGTAACTGTGACTTTCATTTTGCAATGCTGAGTGCTTGGCAAAAGAGCAGTCACTACCCACTTTCAAGTCTTGCGTCAGACCTGGTGGGGACTTCCCACTTTTGGAGTGAGCACTCTACAAACTGTGCTACCCCAGTGGTGGATATACAGAGAAATCAGTCTTGTATCTGCAGGGTGTCAAATCTAGTAACTCTGATTAGTCAGCCCAACTGATTGAGCCCAATGACACTCCCCTAACTTCCCAGTTTATAACACCATATATCTTGCACCACTATGATTTTTGTTATATTTTTTTTAATAAAAACAACATTTGAAATATTAATAATCTTCACTTGAAGATTCTTCTTTCTAATCAAAGTACTGATACTTCATACAGATTTAAAATCAAATCAAACCTTTAAATTTTCTAGATTAACTTCCTCTTCAATTTCAAGTTGAACACTAAATTGGTCTAATTCTGTCACAATTTCCGGTATGCCACTACCACCACTTATTTCTTCTATAATATGTTCCGGTAACTGGAAAAAAATCCAAAAAAACACTGATATAAATAATGTGGTGGACTAAAATACATCAAATAGAGCATTGATTTTTTTGGCGTAATTGGTCCCCATTCCGAATCACAAAAAAAAAAAAAAAAAAATTTCCCGAATTTGGACCAGAAATTCCCAATCATATTGAAAATTTTATTTATCCGTATCTGGATCGGTGACTAAAAATAGTTACAAATAAAATTATCCCCTTTTGAGCTCAAACAAAGTCGAAAATATCATTTACATATTCAAAAGATATGATGCCAAAAGATTTTTTCTGTAAATTAATCAAATTTATTATTGTGAAAGAGAACATAAATACATTATGATTGTAACCTTGCATGTAATAAAAACACAAATAAATAATCTTTAAAACAAAAATCCTGATACCAAGCCCCTGTGATGTAAATAGATACATCCTGTTTCCTCATCATAAATAGAGAACCATTTTTTCAGTGTGAAGAAATTATTACACTCTCAAGTCTTGTTAAATAATTTTACAATATATATAAACTAAAAAAGTAAATTCTGATTTTTCAAAATGGTAAATAACCAAGGTGAACACTCCTCAAAAATACCCATTCAACAGATGTGCTGTGCCAAAACAAAAGTTGTTCAGGGGTCAAAGATTTTTTTCAGTTCAATGGATTTTCCCACCTGGCTAAGTCGTCTATAAGCATTTCCTGAATACTGCCATTGTTCTTGAGCTAAAAACACAGAATTTCTATTAGGCGGTTTGCGAGTCTTGTGTCTAAACATCGTGTTTCTTTCGTTTTATGTGCTTGCTAATGGGTGAATAACATCGGCGGTAAATCATATGCGCATTAAATTTGCGCATTTCCGCGAGGCCGCCTATAACATTTCTAATTTAAACAGCTATAATTTTTTATATTATTCATTTAACAATTTCAATATTATTAGCTTATCTTTATATTAAATGTAATTAAATATTTTGAAATATGTTCATAACACTTCAATAATAATGTTTTCTATGATGTAAGCGACAGAAATATAACAACTTGCACGGAAGTCGATTTACGTAGTTGCCCTGGTGAATGTAAGCTTTGCCACTTTTATGTCGTAATACATTGTATGTATACAATGAACAGCAATCGATTTATCCAAACGGTTATTAATTAGCGAAATGGCCGGAATTTTAACTTTGTGAATGAAAACCATTTTAATTTAGGATTAAACACAGAGGGTTTGGAAACTATGATCATAGTGTATGATGGAACTATAATTGCTTTGTATCAGAGTTTGAGGATTATCACCGTGTCAAAGACAAACAATGAACTTAAGTGGGATTAACGGAGCGGATTATAAACAATACACAGTAATAACCCGACTTACACGGGTTATCAAACGCTGTTTAATTCTTTTAAGTTTTAAAGATTGATTAACTTGATAGGGGCGTGCAACATGACAAACAGACGATGATCGTCATGGACGTATTTATGTCGGATCACATTCTGCATATCTTACTAAATGGATCAGTTCGTATAAATGAATCAGGTCATGTTCATTTTAAACATCTGGGAAAGCAATGACCTTTTTGTGGGATCATTTGTGCGAACCAAAGTCCAGGGATGAAATATTGATGGATCCAAGTTTGGAATGGTACAATTTACTCTACTTTGTTTTACAACAGTTTTGATTTAATAAAAGTCTATTAGCATTGATGTCTTGTGTCAAACTCCGCTACTCTGATGAGCGTTTATTCAGAAACATGTCATATGAAAATCACTTTGAAAATGAACGCGAAAAAGTGAACATATTATCAAACATTACAGACACGGTGTCTTTACAGAATCGTGTTAATAATGATTGGACTGAAGCCGTTAGTGGTTGGAAACAAGTAGCACCAAACGCCCAGTACTCTAACTTTTCAGTTTCAAATGTAATACGCAAAAAGAATAAAGCAAACGACAAAATGCCAGATTGGCAGAGGGAACGGGTACCAGATTTTGACGAATGGTTATCTGACAATAAGATAGCAATTAGATGTGTAAATGATGATTTTTCACAAATGTCTGTTCCACCATGGAAAGCAAATGTTGAACAGGGTACGTATCGTTACGTTCCAAATAATGGTTATTACAGAACGATGAAGTTTTTATCTGTCGGAGAAAATAGGGACTGGTTTACGGTCCACAAGAAACATCCTGAAAAGGTATCTATGAGCTGGCAAAATAGACGTTTTCAAAAGGAAATTAAAAGACAACTGAAAAGACAATTTGAAAGTCATGTACATAAACACGAAGATGCAATAAGAGAAAAGGTCGATAGACTCCATCATTTAAACGATGGCACTCAGGACCCAGGTAGACGAAGTAGAAGCCAACAATCATCTCCGATGGTATCTAGTCGTAAGAATGAACACATTGGAAGTGTGCTTCCTTCTCTTCAAAGCGCTCCTCCCGGATTCATGAAATCCGCAAGTGATCTTTATATTGAAAATTTCTCGTCAAGGTTGAGTGCTTTAGAAGCAGAAATCAAGCGTGACTCAAGAATAACTACAAGCAGTATGCACGGTAACACACAGCACGTTTCATCCTCACGTAAGATCTACGATGAACCTTTGCCTAAAACAACAAAAAATCATAAAAAAGATAAAATGAAGGAACCAATACAGGCACCTCCAAAACAAATGGTCAAAGACTTACCGCCAAAACCCGTAAACACAACACCACAACCTTTAAACATGCGAGAAAGTCCTTCGTCTCAGGACCTTTTTACCGTAAAAGCAGTAGGACCGGCTCCCGGTAAGCAAGAGTTAAAACCTATTGAGAGAGTGACACCTGCCCAGAAAATGGCGGCACTAAGTGACAGAGGTGTTAGTAATACAACGGTTACGCAGCTTAAATATACCAATGCCACTTCCTCTAGTCAATCCGTCATGCCTGCTCCTCATCCTCATAATCACGTGGCTTCAATACCGACATTAGACCCTAGAGTTGAATTTATAGACTCCGACTTGACAAAAACCTTAAATTCCTATAAGTTAGCAATAGAAAACACTAAACAATCACTTTTTAATACAATGAGTAGTACAAAAATACCTAGGCGAAATAAAGGATTTTCAACTCCATCAGCCGCCATTACCATCTGTGATTCTGCAAACAGTGGAATGAGTTATAGGGAGAGAAGCGGAAAATCTAGCAGTCAGTCGGCACCATTACCGGCTACCAAGGACACCGAAAAACAGTTTGAAAAGAAGGCACCCGTTAAAGCAATGTTGCCGGAAATTTCGGGTAGAAAATTGGAGATACCAGCACATAGATGGTTATGATGGTTTTATTCCTCAGTATTCTTATTTGTAGCTTTTAGTTACGTGTTTAATAATAATTTGTAAATTCATTTGTTTAATATGTTAACAATGTGAAGTATTAAGTGCTAAAGCGTCAGTATCCGCTCTAAAGCTGTACACGATATCATTTTTTGTGTTTAAAAAAAGTGGGATATATAATAAGTTACCACGCTTTGTACCAACCAATTTCATACCCGTTCCAATTTTGGTTGATAATTACATAACCCTAAGATATTGTTTAAACCCAAAGTTGGTTTCTACCCAATTGTCGGATACGTAAACTAGTATATCGGATATGGCGTGTAGATATGCTTCATACTCGCACCAATTTTCGTATAAATATATAAATTAACAGTTTATCAGGTCATAAAATTTGAAACATTATAATTAGAATGGCGTCAAAATTAATTTTGAAGATTGGTTTAGGAATTTGGTCGAGTATATGATAATGTCTTTACTTACAATACAAATACCTCTAGACATATATATATATATGTTGGTTGTAATTTTATAACTATTTAAACGCCAGTACATTATATTGAGTATTTACCGAAGCCGTTAAATTGCAATGTAAATATTGGATATAAATGTTTTATAGTGTACTCAATAATACAATATCTGTTTATACTACATATTGTTATCGATTTCAATAGTCCAGGAATTAAAAAAAAATAATAGGTGGAAAATCGAACTTTTCCGAAATAAAATAATTAATCTAGGACATGCTCCAATTGCCACACGTGACTTACCATGAATATTGAATAAGGGTCATTTGATATCTTGATACTTCTTAAATTAAAACATATTTTGAATTGGAATATTTTTGTGAAAGACTCAATGTTTCACTACAAAAGTTAAGTACCCCCAAGCAGTAAAAATATGAAGATTTTTGCTATACCTTTTGAATTTAAAATTCTTTACCGAGAAGCACTAGATCTGGTTGTAAAGAGTTTGTACTGTTCAGGGATTAAGATGGGTATTTATGTTCTTTGACAATATTAATATTTAACCCAGACATTGGCTTATCAATAAGGACTTAAATTGAACTAAGCTGTCGATTCACTCTTAAGTTTTAAATCTTGCAATAAAAATTGCAGTGTTACCCCGATATGCTTTTAAAAGATAATACTATACGTGTATTTTATTATAGGATATTTAAAGGATACCGTATTTTATTTCAGGGGTATAAATCGTTATATGAACCAAAATGTAATATGCTTGCATTTAAAATATCTGACTATGTTGGATATGAACTTAATTACGTGCAATTAATTGTATGTGTATTTAATACTGAATTTTTTTTATTGATTTGCATTTTGTGCTTTATTTTCATGTGTAATATATGTATATCTTTTTTCTTTGGCATTTAAAACTACTTTAATAACTTGTACTTAATATGCCTAGTGTTTAAAGAACTTAAGTTTTGCTGATTATGCTTTTTACAATTTTTCAGAATCCGCACAAATGCAAAACTGAGGTTTATCAAATTTATATTTAGTCGAAAAATGTGTTTTTAATTGAAAAAGTTTAATGCTTTATTTATAAAATATAAGTAAAGATGTGATTGTTGATAGATTTGGGAAATTTATATTTATCAAATAAACAGCATACAGTGCTTGTTAAGAAAATTAGACGCTATTCACCAGTTGATGCTACTTTTCTTAAAAGTCGCAAATATTGCCGTATGCAGTTTTCTTGAATTGCAATGAAAAGACGAACGTATGTGTTATATATCTTGTTGGTTATGCTGCGTATCAATCCATTTTTCTTTGTAATCATATTGAACAAGTCAGTATTGTTTATTTTATTGAATTATTATTTTCTTCTTGTCACGTTGCAATATACAGAAATGCGTTAACGATATAAAATTTAAATTGTGTATTTGTAATTGTGCTATGTTTTGTTAAGATTCAAATTAAATATGAAATTGAAAAGAAGATTTACTCTTTACAGTTTTTGTCAAGCCTGGCATTGCCATAAGGCGAGACGAGACTTTGGTGTTACTTTTTTTGGTATCGTGTTGGCGGCGGCGGCGTGTCAAAATCTGAAAGTTCATGTTAAAGTAATGTATTTTCTACTCGATCAAAAACTAAGTAGACGAGGCATTTAAATCTGTGGAATTCTTGTTTTCTTTATGCGTTATAACAAAATTGGAAAATACCGAAAAAATCGGAAATTTGAAAACGATTTTATAAAACTTCTATGATGCAGGTGGAACCAGATTTTTTGAAAAGATTGTTGTGTACTCTAACGATATTTAAGTACTCAATAATGTCAAAAATGTCTAAGTTTGTCTATACCATTAAGCAAAATTTTCAGCCGACTTAATTTTTGAAATTTATTTAAAGCAAAAGTTTTTTCCCTCATGCAAAGCATTCCTTAACTGGATTTGGATCCATATAATTTTGGAACTTTAGATTCATTAATTTTCAACTGTTTGGCTTATGTTTTTATCTATAAAATTTTTCAGGCCCTACTTTCACTGATGAGGAATGGTTTTCCGAAATGTGCACATATGGCACATCAACAGGTATTTGTGTTATATATTTAACTATTTAGTTTTACATTAAATCTTTCTAATTGCTACGGAACGTTGTGAATAACAATATTCCTGCTTCTTCACCTGATTGATGACGACCTAATTTAATTAAAAGTTATTTTACTGGTACGAAAAACATTCCGTTAAACCAAGTTAACACCAGTACTTTTTGAATTATCAAAAGCAAGAGCATTAAGAACAAACCAAACAAAAGGCGGAAATACTTAAATTCTGAAATTGAAACCTTTTGAATTAGCACCTACAGATAATTAGAAAAACACGTTAAGTTTGGTGTGTTCACCCAATTTTATCTGCTTCAGTGCAATGAAACAAACATACCAGTCCTTGTCCATATCACAATCCCAAAAACAAAGTAAAAACCTTGCAAACTGGCAAAATAGGTGATACGCGTGAACTTCCATCAAGGAAGTGAGGCCGGGTGCTCCGGAAGGGTAAGCACCTCCTGTTTAGCTAGCTACACCCGTCACGTGTAAGTCAATTTTGAGAATGAAAGGAACAAAGACCTATGGTAAGTCAAATATATCCAGTATAAGTTGGGATACAGTGACTACATACTTATCAACAATATTGTGATGACGGCCATAAAACTTTTTAAGGGCCCTGATTAGCCTAGGCTTGCAATATCCTTGTGTCAACAATTTAATTGTAAGTAATTTGCTTCGTTGCAGAAAGTTCCCATAGTGGGAACAAGCTCTACCGTACCGTATTAACTGTGAAACATATACACCATACGCAGGAGAAGCAGGGATATTACTGCAAAGAAACGGAAAGTTGACAATAGAAAAATTGAAGTCATCACGTTTGTCGTATAGCTTCAGATGTAACCTTTCATGGGTGTCATAATTGAGGTATAAGTCCAAATATGAAGCAGAACATGGAGAATCTGTCGTGTCTTTTATTTCAAGCTCACTTGGATAGATGACATTCACATATTCTCCAAATTTGTGATTATTTAGAGAAAGAACGTCATCTATATATCTGTATGTGTAGTTGAATGATTTAGCGACAGTCTTTTTTCCAGATTTGACAAGGTTCTGTAAAAATTCTGATTCATATGAATAAAGAAACAAATCAGCAAGTAAAGGTGCACAGTTTGTGCCCATTAGTATACCGATTGTTTGTTGAAAGATAATATTGCCAAACACAACAAATATGTTGTCTATCAAAAACTCTAACATTTTGTTGATGGTATCTTCAGTATATTTTTGTTTGCAGTCTGTATGGTATTTTACAAAATAACCAGAATCCCTGTTGAGCACTAGATATTTATATCTTGGTTTACCGTTTTTGTAAAAAAATGAAAAGTGAATGATTTGTTTTAGACGTTCTTTCAATTTAGCATGAGGGATAGTGGTGTAAAGGGTAGAAAAATCAAAAGTTTTTATACTTTTTACCGAAGATAGAGTTTTAGAGACAAAATGGTCAAGTAGTTCTTTAGAATTTTTGAGAATCCACATTTGGTTGATGCCAGATGTAGAATAGACTCTATCTGAATAAGTCTGAAGGCCATCTTTGACGACTGTCAAAATTTGTGTTAGAATTACTGATAATGATTTAGTAGTACATTTAGAGGAACCTGCAATATATCTTTCCTTGTATGGATTTTTGTGAAGTTTTGGAATCCAATACAAGTAAGGCAGGTCAAGTTCTTCCTGTTTTAAATTGATACCAAAAGACTGAAGGACTCCCCTATGATTGGAAAGAACTTCATCTTTTGTAAAATTAGTTTTGGTATAAGTAGGATTCTCTGATATACTATCTAAACCAAGCTCCTTAATAAGACATTCAACATAGAATTTCTTACAAACGAAAATAATGTTATTAGAAGCTTTATCAGCAGGGACAACAACATACCTGTTATGTATGTCAGTAAGGACCGCAGAAACCTCAGGGTCCCTGAGCACTAAAGAAGGTTTAGTACCCATAGACCCATTAAGTTTTGCAATTCTTGACTTGACAAAATTTCTAATTGTCCTTATCCAGTCGGATAAAGTGTCAAGCTCTACGTCTTCTAATTTAGCCCAACCTCTAGCATACTCTTCAACAGAATCCATAATAATTTTGAAATTCTGTCCCCAAGTAAAAGGTTGAGCCTCCCTGTATTTAGGGCCTTTTGAAAGAAGACATTTTAATTTAGTATTCTCAATAATATTGAGATCACCTGTTACTACATGCCCAGCTGGTTTATAAATATATGGGGACGCTGAGCAAGAGCAGGTAGGTGGAGTAAAGTTATGAAAGTTTAGGCACTGCAAAGTATGTTTATAGTTGAAAATTTTGGATGCAATAGGTTTATTGTAGGAGTAGGAAATTAGAGGTGGCGAGTTATATTTGAAATAAGTAGGGACTTTAGATTGTACTACTTTGTTAAGTAGTATATTAGAAATATTAATAGCATCTATGCCTTTGTTTGCATAATGTAATTTAAGAAATTGGCGACGGTTGTTGTCCTGTATATTGTGTTCCTGAGCGGGTTTAAATAACCTTTTAAATGCAATATCCATGATGATAGCGTTAAGTTTAAACTCTGGTGTATTAAAATCTGTAGTAGTTTTGTATATGCATTCTTCTTGTAACTGATTTAGACGGGAAAGTGGTAAAGAGTACAGTTTGGTACGAATATGGTGTAATCCGAGAGGTTTCTGAATGAATGGTAAAAGATTAGAAAAACTAACATCATGGATATTGGGTTTATTGTAACTTCGATGTCCATGACTTCTTTTGTTACGTGCAGTTCTGTTGAACAGGTGTAAAACATTAACATTCTTACAACCTGGGCTAGAAAGGTTTCCCACTCTATCAATTTTATCATTGCATCCATATGGTGATGCAGTGCCTAGTTCTCTAATCCAATAGTTCTCCCGTTGTAATCGGAATGGTGTACTTAAAATAGGACTATTAGTGTGGTGGTATATTTTTTCCAAAATTCTAACCTTCATAGACAGCACGGAATGGTCCGGTTGATTGAAGTGTTGGTAAATAAGTTGGTTACCATAATTATTTATTTCAAACCGGTGACCATTCATTCGTGCATTTAGTCTGCCTTTGGTTTCGCCCACATATATGAGTCCACATAAATTACACTCTATTCCATATACAACATTGGAAGATTTACAGTTCAGATCATCGTGGCTACGTAAAGTGTACTCCTTAGAAGTAAAATTGCTTGTAAAATGTGTATCCGTAATCAAAATTTTACAGGTTTTGCAATTTTTAGAATTGCAAGAAGTAACAGTGGAGTATGATAAATTATTATCATAGTCAAAAATATCAGTAAGCTTGACAGTTGTGTTTTTGAGTTGTTTAAAATTTTGTTGTGAATCTTTATAGAAGTAACGATGGTCTGAACTGGCAATATAGGAAGTTTTCATGACATCCTGAAGGATAACCCTAGGGGCACCATCATTAACTGCTAGTCTAGTGCCCGTAGTACCAGCAGGAGACCTTTTTATAGAGCGCGACGTCTCAGGCTCTCTAGTAACATTCAGTTTGTTCTGCATGAAAAAATGCGACTGAGCTAATGGTATCCTCGGGGAAAAAAACTTTCCACCAGCAGAGATACCGACTCAGGAGTATAAATGAAACAAACATACCAGTCCTTGTCCATATCACAATCCCAAAAACAAAGTAAAAACCTTGCAAACTGGCAAAATAGGTGATACGCGTGAACTTCCATCAAGGAAGTGAGGCCGGGTGCTCCGGAAGGGTAAGCACCTCCTGTTTAGCTAGCTACACCCGTCACGTGTAAGTCAATTTTGAGAATGAAAGGAACAAAGACCTATGGTAAGTCAAATATATCCAGTATAAGTTGGGATACAGTGACTACATACTTATCAACAATATTGTGATGACGGCCATAAAACTTGCAATATTATACTTAAAGAATGTGTACTACCATGGCCAAAAACCAACAGCAGCACTGCAACTTAACGCGAGATACACCTGACTAAAAAGACGCCAAACAAAATAAAAAAGCCGTATGGTTCAACTATTTTTATAGGTTACCACCACATTAGTTTTATATGCAGTGGTCAATAACATAAATGTAGAATTTTGACACCAGAACCTTGGTAGAAAGGTATCAGGGTTTCATGATGGATCAACAAGTTATTGACAAACCAATCACCAGGTTTGTAGAATAAACACCAAGAATTTAATTTATGAATTGAAGTCAATTTATTCAGTAATTTATTCCCCGAGAGTATCCATAACTCAGTAGGCAGTACCATTTAGCAAAATTGTTAGCTGTCTTAAATTTTGAAATTTATCTAAAACTAAGGTTTGTTCCCTCATGCAGGATTTGGATTTAAATAATTTTGGAACTTAAGATTCTTTAATTGTTTGGGTTATGTTTTTTAAGTAACAAAGTTTTCGGTCTTAATGTCACTGATGAAGAATGAATTTCCGAAATGTGTACATCTGGAACATCAAAATTTAACTGGTATTTGTGTTATATTTTACAAATGTTCACGTTTTTATTTCACTATTTAGAACTATTCTTTTTTACTTTACATGTACATGCAATCTACTCGTAAAACACTTCATACTAGTATGAGAAGTTACCTCCCTTTGGTTGCTATATATATGCGCTAAAAGACTTGAATTGTTTTAAAGGATTAATCTTACTGAAGATATAGATAACCCATGAGACTGAAATTAACATACTGTTATATTCATAAAAAAAACTACTTTAAATGATAATTATTTCAAAACTATGTAGAAAATTTAAAAAAAAAGAAATAGAAAGAACATGTATATTTTAAGGCTATATGTTTACTGAATTTTGCACGCAATTATACATAGTCATCAAAAGCTTTGCAAATTAGTAACAGTAACTAGCGATTACGCATCTGGTTGAATATACATGTATGTCATTTTAGGTCCTTCTACGTTTCAGACGGTAACACATTATGTTTGAAAATGTCTAAGATACTGTGGGGATATTTGAATAGAAATTTTAAGCAGTGACAAGGGTGAATTAATGTGGAAGAACATTAATGGCTGAACAAATAATTGATGGACATTCAAAATTCTCACTTAAACTGCATGATTGAGATAAGACCACCAGAACTGTCAACAATGTATTAAAACGAATGCCTTATTTACATCGATGACATTTTGTTATCTTCAAATACTTTTCAATGTCGAACGAAAAACATATAGACAGATAAGTAGGTAAAACCTTAACAATCTTGAATTAAAACCTAACAAATATGAGATTCTCATGAAGTTCGACTCTTATCTAAGACATGGTGTCTTTTGGGGAAGGTTTTGTTGCTAGCCATTGTAGCAATGTTAAAAACTCCATTGGGACTGTTGGTTGCAATGTGTTTTCCATAGTCTTTTTAATGAAACAGTTGAATGAATTATAGACTAAATAACATAAAGGGTATTTCATACGAGTATACGATGTAAGTCAAGGCATGTCACTGAATGATGTGAAAGGTATGCAAAGAACCAACCTTGAAAAGGAACGAGAAACGTTTTCATAACCGATATATATATATATATATATATATATATATATATATATATATATATATATATATATATATATATATATATATATATATTAGGTCAAAAGTATAAATTTGTATAACAATATCAGCCAGACATCAACAAAGGATTAAGGTAAAGTAAAAAAAGAAAAATGAAAATCCATGTTTTGTACAAATTGTTTAAAAAAATCAACATAATAACCTAAATTGATTTTATGGACATTACACAAAATTTAACCAAAATAACAACACATACCTCCCGGATATTCTTGTTATAACCAAAAAAAAATAAAAAAGGAAAGAAGATATATAAACTTTTGAGAGGATCTGTTAACTTAAATCCAATAATTGTTGATGTCTTTTTGCATTGAAATGATCAAGAAAATGGGTCAACGACTCAGTGGACCGGGTTGTTTTTTAAATTTCTATTGAATGGGTATAAAGTGTGGAAGGAATTTTAAATAATTGCACAAAGCAAGGTGCACAAGTTGTTTTTTTTTATACTTGACAGAAAGTCATGAAAAATGGGGAATAGGTCTTACAATGACAATATATATGAAAGAGTAATGAAACAAGTATATATATGTATTAGGAAAATCTCAATCATCTTAACATTTTCTAAAGCTACAGTAAATTGAAAAAATGTACACCAGAAACTTTACATTGGAATGGACTGGATGAGATGGACAGTACAGGACAGATAGGCAACAGGGTGACAGCACTAGCTTTCCACACTTTCATCCAGTAGCTAATAAACCAATGACTTTTAGAACATAAACATTTTTGTAGTTTTCTTTCATATATGTATAATAATCCTATATTTTTTTAAGATTTGAAATTTAAAACCTGTCACAGTAGGATGTAATGGCATAAAGGTTTCACTACATCCTTTGAAACCAGTTAGCTAAACATTTAACCAGAATGGAATTGTTTATGTTCCAACTAGGTTTATTTATAATTAAAGATGCAGCAGGAACTTTATGTCACTATGTCCTGGTTTTACAGGGGCTTAAGATGTTTAAAGCATTATTTTCAAGTTTCATATTCCTGTGAAAGATCAGTGTAACTCACCAGCTTATATGATATTGCAATCCAAACGCGTTTATGATCACTCAAATATGCCTCTAGAACACCAGTATGACAGTTTGTATTTGATGAGTATATATGGTCAATATTGGAATGGTAGTCTGTTGTTTCTTGATTTAAAACTTGGACGAGTTGGAATTTGTTGAACATTTCCTGTGTAAATGATTTCATCTTGTTTTTTAAGATCAACATTGAAGTCCCCAAGTATAATGATGTTGTGGTCAGAAGTAATTATATTCTGAGGGTGGCCCAAAAGAAGTTTCGGATTGGCATTTGGGTGTTTGTAAACTGCTATAATTTCCCATTTTTGATTGTCTCTATCCAGGATCTGCAGAGATAATGTTTCAAATTGAGTGTTTTGATTTGCTAAACAATGCCATGAAGTCAGATGTACATCTTTGATAATCTTTTGATATATACAGTATTAAGTAAGTTTCAAATTCTGGAAAAATGGGAAAATAATCCTGAAATATTTCCAAAAAGTCAGGTGCACTTCTTCAATATTTATAGAAAATTTCTTTAAAGTTTGAAGGTTTTTGATTGAAAACAGTAGGAGGAGTTGAGTTCACAAAGTAGGTACCCCCAGTTCAAATACTTGCTAAAAAGTGACTTAGTTTCAAAGTCTGGAAAAATAGGAAAAAAATCTTGAAATATTTCCATAAAGTCAGGTGCACATTTTCAATATATATAGAAACATTCTGTGAAGTTTCGAGGTTTTTGGTTGAAAACTGTAGATGGAGTTGAGTTCACAAAGTTGGCATCCTATATTCCCCGCCCGCCCGACATTCATCATACTATAAACCGGATATGAATTCCGTGCAACAAAAATTAACTTTGTACAGCCAGTAATTAGTTAAGACGGAAACGTATAGTGTTCGGTAGCCTCAACAGTTTTTAAGATGTATAGAAGACGTATCTGTTTTTAATCTCTTATTTAGTGTATATAGTGTATATAGTGATTTTTCTTAATATTGACCTTTATTTCTTTATATTAGTGTCTCATAAGTCAGTTTGACTGGGTGTTAATATTTGTATGTGTTTTAGATTGAATGTATTTTACAGTTTTATGCTTATTAACATGTGACACTTTAATAAAATATATTATTATTATTATTATAAGTGTTCGGTATTCTGATGTTCAAATTTAGTAATCAGTAAAATAAACTTCTCAGGACGTTTTGTGATTTCAACGTTAAGACCAAATGGAAAATTTAGGAACCTTTGTATTGAGTTAATTCTCATATTTGTTAAGCAATTAAGCAGGAAATGTAAAGCTGCATTAAGTTTTCCAAAGAAAAAAAAACGGTGCTAATCTAATAAATGATGTTCCTAATGAACAATGTTACATTTGGTTCAACGATAAAAGCTCGAATAAATACAGAAATTACAGTATTTACCCAGCGAGATGCAGCATTTGGGATCTAATATTAGAACATGGTTACGTCATCAAAACCTGGGTCATTTAAACACAACTTTCAAAATGTTGAAATACGATAAATTAAACACAGAACTTCGTTGAATTTGTCATTTGTGACTTAGTAAGGGAAAAATAACACCATTTCAAATACATCTAGATATTAATAAAGGACAATTAATGCAATCTGTCATGTTTCACTTTCGATTCTAGGCTTTTCCGTACATCCGTGCGCATGCTCCAAGCTCATAATTACCATCGTAGAACACTGACCAACCGGTCAGAGGATTCCATTTATTTACAGCTAAAAGAAATAAAATGTCACGGATCGTGGTTAGAAGATATCTACTTAAAAAAAATATATTTTTAGAAAAATCAAAAAAAAAAAAAAAAAAAAAAAAAAAAAAAAATCAGAAATTTGGTAAACTTAAATAATGCAGCTTTAATGTTGAGCCATGCTAATCACGCGTCAAGACTGTCCAGGGTCGCTTTATAATATGTGACCAGGACGCCCATCCTCACTTACGATGTGAGGTTGGAAATAAATGTTTCGTAAAATGCGACCAGGACTTATCTTTTTAAGGCATTAAGATGCGGAAATAAAAGCGGGCATAATGAGCTAAATTCCCCAGCTAAGAGTTCAAACCCGAGCAGCGGCGGTAACATCAAAAGTCGCAATATGTTGTGTTACCACGAGATCAATTCCCCGATATGAAGTAAAACACCACCAGGTACCATCGACAGTGGAATACACAGCATAATATTATCATATAGTAAGTATATTTAACCGGCCTTTATAATTTACTTTTACTAAAAATACAAAAGTTTGATATAGACCACTCTGCAATTTTTATACTTACTCCGCGCAGTTGTGTAACACTTCAATACTATAACGCTGTTATGAGCATTACCCCGTGATATATTTATCAACCAATCAAAACCGGCGTCACAAGCGTCTACCCAGAATGCATTGTTCGCACACATAAAACTTATTTATTGAATCCAAATAAAGAATTTTTGTATTCAAATATATCTTCTATCTTGAATCCAAATACCTAAATTTTTGAATTTAAATATTCTTTTTAAACATTCTTGAATTCAAATACATATTTGTAAACCCAAATATATATTTTTGAATCCAAATAGATTTATTTTTGAATTCAAATGTACATTTTTTGAATTCAAATATATTTTTTTTTGAATCCAAATATATGTTTTTGAATTCAAATAGTAAATTTCTTGAGGTTAAATATCAATTTATTGAATTCAAATGTACTTTTTTGAATTCAAATACAAACTTTTATGAATCCAAATATATAATTATTGAATTCAAATGTAAAAGATAGAATATTGCAATGTTCAACATGCCTTAGTTAATTTTTATTAATTTATAAAACCCTTTAGAAAATTATGCTGGCCAATATTTTTTCACTTATATCAAAGTGATCTATTCTCAAATAGTAGAGGAAACTGGATTGACAAGAGGAATCCACTGCTCATTCCCCAAGTAAACAGACAAACATTTTCACCTTTCAATTTGTTCCAAGTGGGAATCGAACCTAGCTGGTGAGATATGTGTGATTTGTAAGCCAATGCTTTTGAAAACTTAATTACCCTATAGGAAGGCATCTTGTACAACAGGAAAGTGGCCGTTAAAGGGAAAGACATTACTATCTCACTTATCTAATAACCAATAAAACAAGATTATGTTAATATTAAACTTAACCGTAAAGAGAACATGGAAACGGGTGAAGCTAGCTAGAGAGGAGGTACTTACCCTTCTGGAGCACCTGGCCTCACTTCCTTGATGGAAGTTCAGATGTATAATTAAATTGACCAGTTTTTAAAGTTTTTACTCTGTTTTTTTGGATTGTGATTTAGACATGGACTGGTATGTTTGTGTTTTTTTCAAGGTTTATGCAAGGTTAGAAATAATTATAAACACAAAATATTAATACATATGTTTATTTAATGATCAAAAACAAAACTATCAATAATCAGAGATCATAATTAACAACAGTACAAAATTATCACTTAATATTTATGTAGCACTCTCAGTGAAGTCTAGAACTGTTACTGCACATTTTGACATTTAGGTACCTGTATATTTTATTTAATATTAT
Organism: Tegillarca granosa; assembly: GCA_029721355.1. Taxonomy (NCBI): domain Eukaryota; kingdom Metazoa; phylum Mollusca; class Bivalvia; order Arcoida; family Arcidae; genus Tegillarca; species Tegillarca granosa. The sequence goes on along the minus strand of CM056603.1, from coordinate 29,155,376 downwards.
GGACAGAAATCAATAACTATTTTTTTCTATATCATTTTAAAATTTTAAAATAAAATAAAATTTAAAACTTTAAACACATCATTAATTCAGAAAAATAACCATCTTTTTTTTTTAATTTTAATTTTTTCATTTATTTATTTTTTTTTTTTTTTGTGGAATAAAAACTTATAGGGGGAAGATTTGAATAGAATTCATAAAATTTCTACTAATTATTAAATGCTTGTAAAAAAATTCATTTTAATTTTTTTTAAAATTATTTTATAAATAAAAAGATAGAAAATTTTAAAACAAATTTTATATTACTCCATTTTCAATAATTAGCTTCACTTGAGTATAAGCATGATTGGACATAAATCAACGAGACATGAGATTCTAAAAACAAGTAACAATAAATTGATTGAAAACCTCTAGAAAAGAACCAATATAAATAACATTTTCTGTATAAAAAATTATAAAAATATAATGAAATTAGTATGTACATGTATTCATTTTAAATTGTATCTGGTTACAAAATACTTAGAAGTTACAAAATGATTATCAATATATTGTGTCGTTGATAAAAAAACCCCTAAAACACAAGCACACAGTTACAAACATAGTTTGCAGAATGCTACATGCAACAATATCTTATATACATGTATAATGTCTTGTAAAGGATAGGCTGAAACACGAGCATTTGATATCAAGCAAATATGCTTATGCATAAAAATCCATTATGAGATGACTTAACAAGAGTTATTAATGCTTTGTTTTACAAGGATTGTCAAAAGTTTTAAACTAAATTATGCATTTCTTTGTTATTGGTATCCCAGACAAACTAGTCAGTTGATGTTTTTAAGTAGACTTTGTGTGTTGGTTTTGTATTTACCTTCTTGAAATTATAATTTTGTTAATTTAATTGTTGTCAATATTTTGCTTCACAGTGAATAAAAGCAGTTTTAAGAATTTTGTCAAATGCATATAAGTTAGCACTTGTTCCTCATTTACTTGATCCCTCTTGCAAAGCATTCCTTAGCTGGATTTGGATTCATATAACTCTGTACTTTAAAAATCATTAATTTTCAACTGTTTGGCTGATGTTTTTGTTTTATTTATCAAACTTTTTGACCCCTAGTGTCATTGATGAGGAATGATTTTCTGAAACATGCACATATTGCACATCAAAATTTAACAGGTATTTTTGTGTTATATATATTATTATTATTATTATATATATATATATATATATATATATATATATATATATATATATATACACTTAAAAATTATTCATGTCAGAAACTCCATCACAAGTATTGTATTCGGTGATTGGTTGGTTATAGATAGGTCTATGTAACAATTTTACATTAACTGAAATTACTATTCATAAATTCATAAAGGTCACCTAACAAGTAACCTATCAAGACGGGACATATCCATAAAAATAAGACAATATTCCCAAGATAGGAAATGTAAATCTATTTATAAAGTTCATTCAAAAGTGAATAAAATGTTAGCAATCTTGAGTAATATTAAGAAAATCAACATTAAAAAACTAAAACATCCACTGCCTATTTTATCTGGGATACTAAAAGTTATAACATGATTGTCTGATCAAATAAATAACATAATTATCAAAATATACAAATGTATATGTTACTCACATATACTAACATGAAGAACTTGTGGTAGATATACACCATCAAAAACTTTGATCAAAGCCACTTTGAAAGATGTTTGAACTATCAAAAACTTGGACCAAAGTTTCAGAGCATCAAAGTTTTTATCCAATAGAACTTTATCCTATTTTCCACAAACTTTTCTCAAAGTTTATAGAATTTAACCAATAATGACTTTGGTCAAGAAGGATCAAGACTTCAAATAAAAATACTAAAAGTTAAATTGATTTACTACCCAATGAAAGTAGTTCTGTGAAAAAATATTTTAACTTTTTTAAGAGAGCTACTGATTTCTGTGACAATTATAAGTTCATCTCAAGGTTTGTCAACATTAAACATGCATATAAAGTTCTTTTGTCAAATATTTGAAAAAAAAAAAAAGATTTTTGAAAGTGTAAATCTATTTTTAAGTCATTTTTTACCATACAAATAGACTTGCTATGGTAAAGATTACCTCCCTTATCTCACAATAAGATGCATTTATACAATTCAATCAAGAATACTCTAATTATAAACTTTACAAAATTGTGACACACAAAGCAAAATCCTCCACTTCAATACCAAACAACAGACTGCAAAAATCACACACACACACACACACACACACACACACACACACACACATTTATAAAGATCAAACAATAATAAATTAATCAGAAGGAAAAAAAAAACTTTAGGTATAAAGTATGAAAGTACTGCTACTTCAATTTCATTAATAAACTTTCTACACGATTTCTTTGGTAGCCTACTGCAGATCACTTATTTTGAGCAAAATTTATTTTTTAAGTAATGGTAATGAAATGATAAATCCTAATTCAAGTGATCAGCAAAATTAATAACCAGAGAAAAATATATCTACAAACTGTGGTTACAATACGTACAAGAAAACTGAAGAATGACAAATGTTTACATGTAAATGACAAATGTTTACATGTAAACAGATATTGTTTACTGTTGAAAAAAATTGAAAAAAAAAAAAATTTAAAAATTCATAACAAATAACATAGGAATGTCAATAGCTATGGTTGAAAAATTTCTCAAATTTAGAAATTATAAGTGATCTACAGTACATCTCAGTATAATATAATACTTATGGTGACTCATGTGTCCCCCTTTCAAATCTTTTCCACCCAACAGGTTCAAAAACAGGCACAAATTAAACAAAAATAAAAATCTGCTTATCATTGTGAAAAAAAAAAACTAGATGTCTTAAAGTAAACTAGAGATTTAGATTTTTTTAAATACATACTTATATATTACTGCACAACATGCAAGTTAAGTAGTGTGTTATATTTACATAAGAAAAACATATGCAAATATGTCATATAATACAGCTGTTATAAAATATCCATAACACATTTTTTAAGATTGCATACAACAGGATCTAAATTTAATCTTGTTTTCTGCATGTTTTATAATTTTTAAATGCAATTTTCATATATATATATATACCGGTATATATATATATATATCACCATAACTAATGTTATTTTTGGTTGTTATTATGGTTGCATAAAATTTTAATGCTTCAAAAACATCTGATGACAACCTGAGTCTAAACAAAAACATAAACTTATATAAAAAATAAATAATATTCAATAACAACAGGAGGTTTCCTATTCCCTGTCCAAAGAATTATGGACCTCCAAATATGTATTCACAAGTTACATAGCTTATCAACAGGGTTGTTAGCTATCCTGAGAATTATGGACCTTCAAATATGTATTCACAAGTTACATAGCTTATCAACAAGGTTGTTAGCTATCCTGAGAATTATGGACCTCCAAATATGTATTCACAAGTTACATAGCTTATCAACAGGGTTGTTAGCTATCCTGAGAATTATGGACCTTCAAATATGTATTCACAAGTTATATAGCTAATCAACAGGGTTGTTAGCTATCCTGAGAATTATGGACCATCTAATATGTATTCACAAGTTATATAGCTTATCAACAGGGTTGTTAGCTAACCTGAGAATTGTGGACCTCCTAATATGTATTCACAAGTTAAATAGCTAATCAACAAGGTTGTTAGCTAACCTGAGAATTGTGGACCTCCTAATATGTATTCACAAGTTAAATAGCTAATCAACAAGGTTGTTAGCTAACCTGAGAATTGTGGACCTCCTAATATGTATTCACAAGTTAAATAGCTAATCAACAAGGTTGTTAGCTATCCTGAGAATTATGGACCTCCTAATATGTATTCACAAGTTATATAGCTAATCAACAACATTGTTGGCTATCCTAAGAATTTTGGGCCATCACAAGTCATATCTCGCCAATACTACTGGCTATTTAGAGAATTATGGAGCTCTTCATATGTATTTACATGATATATAGATATCACCCAGATTGTTGGCTTAAAATATCATCAAAACTTAAAGCTTTACTGAGAATTCTTAATTCTAAGTTTGTATTCAAAGACTACATAAATATCACCGAGATGAAAAACTAACAATAATATAAATGATTTACCGAGACTTGTGACTATCCTCGGATTTCGGACTTCTTTATATCTTTTCTATGTATCACATATTTAAAGCTTACTATTCAGGGATTTTAATCACAAAAAACACTTGAAAATTACAACAAAAAGAGATCATAAAAACACTTGCAGCATACAGGAAAAGTGTTTCAAATCATTAAAATGACATTTGTTATTTGAGAGAGACATCACCTCACAGAGCACATTCAACTGTCCAGGTGCATTGTCATTTAATACAGCCTGCAAAGCTTGTGTCATTTTAGGCTAGTTAAAACTAGTTAGAACTAGTTAAAAACTTTGTGTGTAACGCCATGTCATACAGCATGTGAAAAACTATATGTATGACATCATGTCATATAGCATGTGTAGCTTGTCTCATTCTAAGGTGAGACAAAAACTAATTAAAAAACTATTTGTGTGCGACAAACAAGAAATACAAGGTGATTACTATGTCCAATGTAAGAAATGTGTTATCAGACCAAAAATGTTGTTGTTTTTCATAAAGTATAATTATATAACTCCTTTTAAACTGAGATTCAGCTCAATAATAATTTACAAAACACCTTTGCAGTTCAGGCAAATATGGAAAAATTTACAGGTCATATCTATACTTTTTTTGCTAGAGTTGCATTTATCATTTGTGGCTGCAAAAAAGGCAAGAGACCTTGTATCAAATTGTAGGACTGATTTGGCAAAATTTATTAACTTATTTTGAAGGTCAAATATTGGCATTAATGTCGTGTTACCTGTGGTCAAAGGTCAACATTTCATAACTTTTAAAAAGGGGTGGGGGAATGCAAATTTGATCTGAAGAACTGCAAAGGGTTCATTAGTATAAAAGCCCAAAGATTATAATAATTTGTCTTCTTACATTTGTGTTGCCCCTAAAAAATGACCAATTTCCAAATGTGAATGTGATATTGAAGAAAACTAGAAAAAAAAAACCACCTATTTCATATGGAATTTTTCTAAATGGAGAACATTATTATGATTTTTTTTATAAAGTATTTCTGATTTTCTAGAATAAAATCAAACATTTTACAATTCTAGTTAAAACAAAAAATTATGGACAAAAAAATGTGGATTTCAAAAACAACAATACATGCACAATGTAAAACAGAATTTAACAACAACATAATTACAAAAGTTGAATTTTATAGGAACAAGGAACACATAAAAATATACTTAAATGGACTTTGTGTTAATACACCATTGCCAGAATTAATGATGAATACACACAGGGATTTCATTGGACATTAATAATATCCCATCATTCACAAACAGTTCATAAACAATACTAGAAAACATTTTTTTTTTCAAACACAGACAACAATATTAATCTTGTGTTCAGTCACCTTGCTAAAACCTACACTATTTTTTTCCCTATTCTATTATAATGCTTAGTAACTAGAATGTCTAGATCTATGACTGGGTTATCTCCCTTTAACCTCAACTTTGCATTATGCTGTTGAAAAAGTGTTATTTCGCAATTGAAATATAGCTGCCATCACATAAGAACATTATCAGTTTGAATCACACTTCAGCTTCTGCATAACTGTTTACATAATTTTTGGTACTAAGTATTTCAATCATCTTACTTCTGATTGAAAATGAAGGGAGATAACTATAGCTTAATTCTTTTAACCATTTCAGACACCATTCTTCGAAGATCAGCACTTCTACGTTTTCCAGTTTCCAGGACTTCTTCATGATTAGCACACTCTGTAGAGTCATATTCCATTACACAACAGTTTGTGACTAATGACAAGGCAAAAACCCGCATTCCACAGTGAATTGCTGTGAGAACTTCTGGGACTGTACTCATTCCTAAAATAAGAATTTTTTAACTCATCATCATAAAAAAAATAATCCCTAAAATAAGAACTTTTTAATCGTGATCATAAACAAATCAACTAAAATAATGTTACATTGAATGTGTTCCCCATTATTTACAAGATGAATGGACAGGGGTAACAATGTTGCATTCCCCAGTCAAAATTCTTTTTTTTTCATATTGGGGCAGGAAGATCCAGATTGTGGACGAAAAAAAAAAAAAAAACCATCCACAGCAAAAATGAACCTAGGCAAACAAACTTATGAACCCCTTTATACAAGCTAATGCTTGATATTTTCTTAATTTGATGTATCCATGTTAAAACTGATAAATTAGGACATCATGGCATGATTATTTTCTTGTATAGTAGAAATAAAAGATCCCACAAATAATTGAAAATTTTGAAGTACAAATGTTAAACCATTACTTCTTAGAATGGTTAAAATTCCCCAATACTTAAATTGACAGAATTCCCTGACATTTTCATTTTTCAGAAATTCCGGACAAAATACCCAAATAAATTTTACTTTCATTACCTGTGCAATCAGCTCCTATCATACGTAGAAATCTACATTCAGTTACTGTCTCAAACATGGGTCCAACCTGCATACTGTAAACCCCTTCATGTACAAAACTTTCAAATCCTAAATCTGCTGCTACTGACTTGGCCAATTGACGAAGCTTTAAATCATAGGCAGATGACATTGCCGGAAATCGAGGTCCAAATCTGTAAATGCAAAATTTTAAAAAATAATCAAGTAGTTCACACACACACACACACACACACACACACACACACACACACACACACACACAGAGTCTCTCTCTCTCTCTCTCTGTTATCAGAAATACACAGGTTGTCCCATTTTCTCAACATAACAGGAAACAAGTACCAAGGGAGATAATCTAACAAATAACACTTTAATCTTCTTCAGTTTATTGGACCTAAAATAAAACTGATTGATCCTAAAATAAAATTAACTTTGTGTGTGATTGACTGCCTGACCCACCTGAAATACACCTACCCCAAAAAATTTATTGCAATCAATTCCAATTTGTTTTTTTAACTTCTCATACAAGATAAGAGATAGTATTAAAGGGCAATAACCCTGAAAAGCGAGATGACCTATGAGCAGGTTTATATGGTAGTAAGGAAATTCTGCTGTTTTTTTCCATGGTAGAAAACAAAAGGAGGAACAAAGAAGACTTTAGTTAGCTAAAAATTGTAAAGTGTGTTTTAAAAGAGACATAAGAAACTAATTTAAACTTTTTCAAAAAGTGTAATAGATTAAGTTTTCAAAAAATAAAATAATTTTTTTTTCCTACCAACCTACCCACATGTGGATAGTATGGGTCAGAAAACAGTAAAAAGAGAATTTTTTTAAGTCAGGCCTTGCTTTTGTTTCATATTTAAGCACATATTTATGCTTGTAAGTAAAAGTAAGGTCATGACTAAACAAGAGCCATTTACAAGTACTTTTGAACAAATAAACATCCCACCACCTCCATTTTCATCACTAACAGTTAACATATAGTAGAGCACAGAACATAGAATAATAAAAGATGTACCTTTCATCATTTGGACCAACTAAAGGATTTAGACCAGCAAAACCAGGTAGATTTAAATGATCTTTGAGTATCATGATATCTCCGACATTGTATTTTTCGTTAAGTCCACCTGCCGCATTGGTCAGAAATATTGTCTCAATTCCTAGAAATTTCATTACACGAACTGGTAAGGTAATCTGCAAGACAAGAATATAAAAAATATTTACAACTTCAGTATGATAACCCATATACAGAATAATTTTAAAAATATTTTTGTGGTTAAACCTGTGTAGTGAAGCTATCTGGGTAGCTCAGTTGGAAGAGCAGGGAACCTAGTTTCCATGCCAACTCCAACCTTTCATTTTTTCTCTTACCTTAACAGATTTACCTTAAATGTTGCCCTTTTTAATGGTAAATGGTAATAGTGGTGATGAAAAATGTGTGTTTAGAGAATCTAAGTGTGATATAAAAAAAAAATTCCACAAAATATTAAAATAAAATGGTTTCCCTGGCCTTTATAAGCAAGTGGGCTTTTAAATATAGAGCAGAAATGACAAAAAGGTTTTGTACATCTAAGTCAAAGTTCTTTCGCTTATTTCAAGGTCATCAGTCCAATGATGGTGGTGGAAACTTAAGAAGCCCAAGAAAACCACCCACCTTTGCCAAATTCTCATACAAGGTTTTGCAAAGTGTGAATTAAACTTAGATGGTGAGAGGTGCTGTGATTTTTAAGCTTACAATGTTTACCTATCAGCTACAAAGACCTTCATTACCCATACAGATGGAATGTTGAATTGCACTTTTACATAAAATAACACAAAATATTTTTTTTTAACAAAGACACAAATTGTAAATAACTTGATCCTAATTTGTGATTATACTAATTTAACATTATAATTTACATTCGGGGATATTTGAAGAGAAATATTGAATCAAAGAAAAATAAAAGACAGCAATTCATATGATTTAACAACTTCATAAGAAAACATCAGTATTTTCCTAGTTTCCGTAGGTTATGTAAAGTACAGATTTTACACAGTAATTATCATCATTATCACATCATCAATATACTGATTGTATATTTATTATATATAATAACCTTTTGTATGTTGTATCCTTCATAGGCGTGAACTCTACCTTGCATCAACATAACGTCTTTACCACATAGTTTACCAAACACCAATTTACCAGAATGGCCTTGTACTAAAACAAACATTTAATACAATTATCAATAATACAAATTTATCATATTTCTCTAATTAACAATAATTTCAGTACAATAAATATATAGCTAAAGAAAAAAATAAAATAAAATAAATTCACTACGGTTTGCATTTCCAAGGGAGGTAACTCATATACATCTTAAAGCTGTATAAAGGGAGAAATGTTTTCCAGAATAAATTGCGAAATTCTTAAAAAATTTAAGTTTAAACTGAACTTTTTGTTATTGTGATCATTATTTCTAATCAAAATAGATATATATTTTTCTTAAACACGACAATTTTTATGACATTTTTTAAAGCTGAGCTGCCCAAACAGCTTTATATATATACATGTCTATATATTTGGGACAGCAACGATTAACCGATTAATCAATTAATTGCATACCTTCGATTAATCGATTATCATTTCCATAATCGATTAATTGACACCCTTTTGGAGTACCCCCTTATCTTGGATATCCTATAATAATAATACACGTACAAAATCGATACCTTGTGTACCTTACCTTTTATTGCGATATGTATTCATAGATGGTTGAAACACATGAACATAAATGAGTAGTTGTTATTTGTTAACATAACAAAAAAATTTTGGGCTTAAAAAATCGATTACAACAAAATGCTGCCTCAAACAAAAGTTTGGAACCATTTCAAACGATCCATTGATGGAAAAACTGTTAAATGTCAGCTCTGTGAAACTGTCTTGACTTTTACAGGAGAGACTTCTTGCATGTTAAATCACTTAAGACATAAAAACCAGCAGCGATTTTCTAGACTTGCACTAGTGACGAAAAAAAATCCTCTGTGTTCCAGGAACTTCGGTTCCTTCTGAGAGAGTATTTTCGACTGGTGAGTTAATCATAACAAAACTAATAAACCGGCTTTCTTCATCACTTGTTGATCAAATAATATTTCTCAACAAGAATTCTGTTTAGTTAATTATTTTTGTTGATGTTGCTGTTTTGTTGTGTTATAATTTTTTTAAAAGTTCGCGTAAGGTGTTCCAGGAGACTGATATTGACTGGATAAATTTAGAGCTTTGGCGTAAATAATGTAACGATTACCGGGTAATCGATTAATTTTTCATACCATTTGAAGATTAATCGATTAATGAATTTGGACCGATTTGCTATCCCTAATATATATATACACACACACACGCGATTTCTCCAACAATCAAACTTATTGCATGTGTAGTTGTGATCACCAAGATTGTAAAAATTTTAAAAAAAAAATTAAACTTGGAAAAATTTGATGATTCTGACCACATGCCTGCACTATATTATTTTACTTTCACACAGACAATATATCAGCATAATATAAATGTACCTGTTGTGACAGGGAAGCCATGAATATCAGTGTATTTGATTTCTGTTCTATCTTCCACCATCTCTGACAAAGCCCCCATTCCTGACCCACAAACAATGGCAAGTTTCGGCTGACAATGTATTCTGCGTTGTATATCTTTTGCAATATCTCTAATCTCTTCAAATGATGTCCCACTGAAATTTAAAATATCACTTTAATAATTGTATTTTCTTGCTACTGAGAGGATAAGTGAAGTGGAAGTGAGGTGAAGTGGAAGTGGAGTGAAGTGGAAGATTGTGGAGTTACTGTATCCTGGTTTAGACCCAAGTCAGGACTCTTTCACTAATTCTGAGCAAGGTAGTCTATTATAGGATTGTAATGAAAATCGGAGTACCCTGAAAAACAGATTATCAGTAAGTGTACACTACGATTTTTCCCCCAAAGTGGTATTCAAACCTTGTTGGTGAGATGCCAAGGTACTGAAGGTGGTGAAATTCAAAACAGAATGAAGCCCCTGCCACAGAATGATGACAAAGCTCTGTGTAGAACAAAACTTTTGTCTTAAAAGCAGAATTGAATCTCTGGCACAAAGTATTGCAGATCAATCTAAAATTGGGGCCTCAAAAGTGTTAATGTTTTTCTATTATTTGACCTAGTGACCATCTTAATGACCCAACATGGCCCATATACAAGCTTGAGCTAGCTTTTGTCAAGAGGATCATTCTGAAAAAGTTTGATGAAGATTGGGCTAAAATTGAGGCCTTGGGAGTGTTAACAAGGTTTTTCTATTATTTGACCTAGTGACCTTTTTATTAAACCAACATTGCTCATATAAAAAGCTGAGCTAGCTTTTGTCAAGAGGATCATTCTGACCAAGTTTGTTGAAGATGGGACTCAAATTGGGGCCTCAGGAGTGTTAACAAGGTTTTTCTATTATTTGACCTAGTGACCTACTTACTGAACCAACATGACCCATATAAGAGCTTGAGCTAGCTTTTGTCAAGAGGATCATTCTGAGCAAGTTTGATAAAGATAGGAATAAAATTGTGGCCTCTGGAGTGTTAACAATCCAAAGTCACTGCGTACAATGACCCATCACAATTGCTCACTTGAGCACTTTGTGCTTAGGTGAGCTAAAAACAGTAAATCAACCCTATCTGACCTTCGGATAATAATCAAAAAATTTATATATGATCAAAGATTACAAATGTATAATTCATTTATTGGTGCTGTGAGAGATGTCATAACAAACCCTAACATGGTGCTGTGAGAGATGTCATAACAAACCCTAACAGGGTGCTGTGAGAGATGTCATAACAAATCCTAACATGGTGCTGTGAGAGATGCCATAACAAATCCTAACATGGTGCTGTGAGAGATGTCATAACAAATCCTAACATGGTGCTGTGAGAGATGTAATAACAAATCCTAACATGGTGCTGTGAGAGATGTAATAACAAATCCTAACATGGTGCTGTGTGAGATGTCATAACAAATCCTAACATGGTGCTGTGAGAGATGTCATAACAAATCCTAACATGGTGCTGTGAGAGATGTAATAACAAATCCTAACATGGTGCTGTGAGAGATGTCATAAGAAACCCTAACATGGTGCTGTGAGAGATGTCATAACAAACCCTAACATGGTGCTGTGAGAGATGTCATAACAAACCCTAACATGGTGCTGTGAGAGATGTCATAACAAACCCTAACATGGTGCTGTGAGAGATGTCATAACAAACCCTAACATGGTGCTGTGAGAGATGTCATAACAAACCCTAACATGGTGCTGTGAGAGATGTCATAACAAACCCTAACATGGTGCTGTGAGAGATGTCATAACAAATCCTAACATGGTGCTGTGAGAGATGTCATAACAAATCCTAACATGGTGCTGTGAGAGATGTAATAACAAATCCTAACATGGTGCTGTGAGAGATGTAATAACAAATCCTAACATGGTGCTGTGTGAGATGTCATAACAAATCCTAACATGGTGCTGTGAGAGATGTCATAACAAATCCTAACATGGTGCTGTGAGAGATGTAATAACAAATCCTAACATGGTGCTGTGAGAGATGTCATAACAAATCCTAACATGGTGCTGTGAGAGATGTCATAACAAACCCTAACATGGTGCTGTGAGAGATGTCATAACAAACCCTAACATGGTGCTGTGAGAGATGTCATAACAAACCCTAACATGGTGCTGTGAGAGATGTCATAACAAATCCTAACATGGTGCTGTACTGTGAGAAATGTCATAACAAATCCTAACATGGTGCTGTGAGAGATGTCATAACAAACCCTAACATGGTGCTTTGAGAGATGCCATAAGAAATCCTAACATGGTGCTGTGCTGTGAGAGATGTCATAACAAATCCTAACATGGTGCTGTGCTGTGAGAGATGTCATAACAAATCCTAACATGGTGCTGTGAGAGATGTCATAACAAATCCTAACATGGTGCTGTGAGAGATGTCATAACAAATCCTAACATGGTGCTGTGTGAGATGCCATAACAAATCTTAACATGGAGCTGTGAGAGATGTCATAACAAATCCTAACATGGTGCTGTGCTGTGAGAGATGTCATAGCAAATCCTAACATGGTTCTGTGAGAGATGTCATAACAAATCCTAACATGGTGCTGTGAGAGATGTCATAACAAATCCTAACATGGTGCTGTGACTGTGAGAGATGTCATAACAAATCCTAACATGGTGCTGTGACTGTGAGAGATGTCATAACAAATCCTAACATGGTATCTAACTCTAGCCTAACTCAACATAGTTACATCTTTTAATTTATTCCACAAACGTAAATGTGTTTTCTATGTCTTGATTATACAAGAAAAATTAGAACTAAAAGTAACAGCTAAACAAATATCTTTTATAATAAATATTTTACTAAGGCACAACTTATATATCTTCATTCAAAGCTTAAAGATTAAGATTTTTTTTTTAAAAAAGTCGTACTGTGTATTTAAAAAAAAAAAACTATCATAAACATCATAGTTTGAATGCACCTAGTATCAAAAGATATGACTTGCAAATCATTAAACCATATCAGAATCACTGAGTGCTTATTAGGTCAAATGTCAATACCCTACCTATACAAAATTTACAGTCTGAATGCATCTAGCATCAATGGATATGATTTACAAATCATTGAACCACATCAGAATTACTGAGCGCTGATTAGGTCAAATGTCAATACCCTACCTATACAAAATTTACAGTCTGAATGCATCTAGCATCAATGGATATGATTTACAAATCATTGAACCACATCAGAATTACTGAGTGCTGATTAGGTCAAATGTCAATATCCTAATTAATATTGCACTCAGATGTGTCTGTAGGTAACTTGTCATCATAATTTATATTTTATCTATACAGAAATACCTGTTGGACACACACACACACACAAAAAAAATAAATAAAAATAAATAAATAATAATAGAAAATTAAAAATGAAATAAAATAAAATAAAATAGAGTAAATAAATAAATAAATAAATAAATAATAGTAATAGAAGATTAAAAATAAAATAAAATAAAATAAAATAAAATAAAATAAAATAAAATAAAATAAAATAAAATAAATAAATAAATATCTTTCATTCCTGTGTTAGAACTGTTGACATCAATCAACCTTTTTGTTTTTCCCCATAACAGGGGTCTATAAAAATAAAGCTACTGAACACAAAATTTGTCCACTTAGTCCTGCTGAGAATACTGAGTCATCAGAATGAAAAAGAGACCATTTTTGTACAAAAAAAAATAATAATAATAAAATACTAATTACCAGTACTTTAAATACTTACTGGGTAGTAACAGAGTTCTCCATGGTTACTGTGCTTATTTTAAATAAGTATGAGACAAAATCAAAAGTGTGCTAAGTTCTGGTATATGAGAACTGACTTGATTGCAATGTGTACTGTACCAAGTATTAAAATGGCAGGTAGCAAAATTCTTTTCAAGGCTTGAAAATAATAGATTTTAATCTTTTATTGAAATAAAGTCTTTAAACATGTTGTATTTCTACCATTGTTAAATAACTTGAACTCCAGTACATTCATTACGACAGATCTACATTCAAGACAAATCCTAACACGGCCTTGACAACCACCCAATGAAATGCTGTAGATATGTAAACAGACGGGCACACCTCCAAAATATCTTAAATGAATACAAAGGACTATTTTTCTTAATGCCATATACCTTACCTTAAAACTTGATTAAATAGGTACAAATTTTAACAGCTATCTTTAAATAAACTGGACTTGTGACCAAAGTTTTAAATCAATTTAATTCAAAAGGAATTTTTTTCTCTAGATATATATTTAATAAATTTCAAAATTTCTACAACCAATGGCAGTAGATATTGGGTAACAAAACAAATTAACTGGGCTATTTTTAGTATAAAAACCTAACGATTTAAAACCATACATTATTTTCCAATACAAGTCAATAAATTTCAAAATGTCTACATTCAAAGTTGAAATTGCGTAATAAAACAAGAAAACAATCCAAACTTGTCTATTTTTAGTATAAAAACCTAAACGAATAAAAAACGATCAAATGACTGAAATATTATTTCACATTACTGGTTCTTCGTAACCTTTTGTGTAGTAATCGGATACATATAAAGGAACACAAACAATATTTAAAAAAAATTAAATGTTTAAAAAATTTATTGCAAATTAAACAAGCTAATAAATTTTGGAACATTTTCAAAATCTATATATTACGTAACCAGAGTCTAATTATATGTTATAGACCAATAAAATTGATCGTTTCATGTGACACAATTTTTTTTTTTTTTTTTTTAAAAGTTATTGTTTTCATTATATGACTTTAAAACAGCATTTGTTTTATGACTGGGTCCCATAACATGATATATTTTGAAAATAAAGTCAAGGTACGTGGCAAAAAATTAATTCCCTCAAACATATGTAAATGTAAATATTCAAATTTCTTTTTCTGTTTAACTTCACCATAGAGACATTTTAACTTTGGTAGATTGGTGGTTATGTTGTTTAACACTGCATCAGCAACTTTTTGGCCAGAACTGATGAAACATTATAAATTTCTTACAGTTAAATCAAGGAACATGTTTGTGTAAGTATTAGATGTTAGGGTGCGTTTTATGGGCTACCTTACAAGTACAACACACACTCATGGGTACTTTAATATGCTAGGTCACAAAGAGTGTATGCAGCATACAAGCATAGCACTCCCCTAGTTGATATTCTGTCTTCTTAATGCCAAGTGCCAGAAAAACGAGGAGTATTTCAAATTTTAAAGTTATATGTGAAGCAGCTGGGATTTAGACCAAGGACCCCAGCCCCTACTTTCAAGGCAGCCTTTACCTCTGAATCACCAAGATAGTTAATTAGAGTTAAGAAAAAAAGAGTAAAAATGTTTTATGCTCAAAGATTCTTTCACTTATGAATTTGTAAGTTCTTGCAGTTTAATCAGGGTTGTAACAAAATTTGCCTTCCAGCAACTTTTTGGCGACATAGAACTTGTGTCCATTAAAATAAAAGACACAAAAGGAAGATTTTGGCATCAGTTTTTACAAACTGGTGATATAATAAGGCTTCTGTCAACTTTTCTGACAACAAGATATTTCGAACCAAACTAATCCTCCAGCAGATTATCAAGTTTGATACCATAAGGCTATGCTAAATTTATTTGTAGTTTGTTGGACCTGCCCACCTCTAAAATTTTGAATTAAAAATAAAAATTAATTTCATTTTTAAATCGTTTTCTGAATGTCCAAAATTTCTGGTAACATCCCACATTCATTTTTCTGCATAATCTTTGGCTGCATTCAACATCAGGGCAACATTTGTTGGTTGATTTATTATTTTCTATATTGAATGTGAATTGCCAGAACAGAAAATTCTTTGCTTTTATCAGTTATATTTTAACTTTTATGCCTTTTCCTGCAATAATTATCTTTTAGTGCATTTTTTTACTTGCTCGCCTGGTTCAAATTTTGTTCGACTGAAGAAAAAAGAAAATACAGTAAATTTTTAATCACCGGACTTACTTTTTTTTCCAAAAAAAAAAAAAAAAAATCCGTAGAACTAAAAATTAATTTGGTGTGGCCTAAAAATAAGAGTATCCAAGTACACACGTACCAGTATATTACCAGCTACATAATAAGTTGCCAGAGTTGCTGCATCACTGATCAAATTTACTAACATATGACTTTATAAATTTTTTTTAATTAACAATCTAATAAGGCTTGGTGACTACAATTTTTGGGTTGTAAATTAAGTTGTTTCAAAAAATGGGATTGATTCCTGATGTGAATATTAACAGTTATTTTGACCTGTAAATTCTTCTAAACAAGACTTAGATAAAATTTTAGTACTTCGATCTGTACCTAATCGTAATTATTATCAATTTGTGCTGTTATTCCTTCAAAAACTTTGAATATGTGATAGCTTATGAAATATGCCAATAATGAATGATCTACTGTAGTTGGCATATTTTTCTGTATTTAAAAATCCAAATAGCTTTTTATTGGAAAGATATTTATTTTTTCTTTGAAAATTAAAAGAAAGCTTTCCTTATAACATCCCACTCTCTCTCTCTCTCTCTCTCTCTCAGACATATTGGATGTACACATTATAAATAAGTTATGACAGAGTTGTTTTTGACACAACTCACTACAAATATATTCCTTTATATTCCAACAATAGTCTGGCTCTTGTGGTGTTGAAGGTTCAAGAAAGGAATGGAGATAGAATTTTAACTCAATTTTAGAATACATTATAATATGTTAAGAAATATATGAAAAATACTGAAAAACAAAGGTAGATTAACAATTTTGCTCATTTTTGAAAAAAAAAAAAGCTTGAAAAAATCAAAACACAATGCTATTTAGGAAATATATGGAAAAAAAACAGAAAAATATATGTAGATAAGGCCATCACTTGTTATTATATATATGTCATATACCACTTTTTGAATGTATTTTTATGATTAAATTCAAAAAGTGGTATATGATATATATATATATATATATATATATATATATATATATATATATATATATATATATATATATATATATATACACTAGATTTCCTATTCAAAATAAGAAGTAAAAAAATTTAAATGTAAAATTAAGTGTCATGGCAGTTATTAAATTTTACTTTAAAAAGTGCATGACACATTAAATTTTACTTTAAAAGTGCATGTACTACTGATAACAGTTGCATAATGTTTTTCTCAGAAAACATGGTTGTGATCCATGTATAGACAATATACAATGCAAGTTTTCAACGACATGCACGTGTACAGAGTCTTTGTAGGTTTTACAGACAAGTGGTCTTTATATAGATGTTGTTTCTGGTTGAAATATGAACCAGAGATAAGGGTCTTAATGTACAGGTAATTTTCTACAGAAGTTCTTTGGGGATAAAATATGTAACCCTTGCTTTAAAGTGCATGTACTGATAACAGTTGCATGATGTTTTTCCTCATAAAACATGGACATGATTCATGTACAGACAAAATGCAATGCAAGTTTTTAACCCCCCCCCCCCCCCCCACAACACACACACACACACACAGTCTTGTTGGGTTTTACAGAGATGGTTTTTATACAGATTTTCTTTCAGGTCGAAATATGAACCAAAGACAGTGGTCTTATTATACAGGTGATTTTTTTAATAAATACTGAGGGGTTTTTTTTCTTTCTTTATTTTTGAAATATGAAATAGAACCTTTAAACAGTGGTCTTAATCGACAGATGACTTTTTTATAGACAGTAGGTGCTTTACAAAATTAACATATATTTATTTTGTTGTTCTTAATCTTAAATTTGAATAAATATTGCATCAAAATTGAATAATAAATTTGTACTATAGACCACTTATCTTAAAGAACTGTTAAAACTGTGATTTCCGATTGCATTCAAAATTCCATTGAAATTATTTGTTTAAATTAACGAGGTTAAATAATAAGTTCAAGCGACATTTATTTTAAAAAAAGTTTTATTCGTAGCCGATATTGCGTATCGATTTTGTTATTACTGGGACCCGTTTTGTTTTGACCATCCAAAGTTTGCGGATAAATATTGAACGGTTGGGTCGTTTTTCATGTCGGATATTGATCACGGGTATTATTAGGTCACGAGTATTCTTAGGTATTTCATCATCAAATGTTTTTTTATTATCAGACATCTATGGATTAAAAGTGGTTTGGTTAATAAATGGTGCAAATTTATACCCACACGTCAACAACATGACCATTTATAATTTCATTTTTGATTTAAAAAATATTGTGAGCGTTAATTTTTTTCCCGTTTCAAATAAATTACTAATAAACTGCAGTCTTTACACGTGCGTGCTTATTCCATTGAAATAAAATTCCCCCGTGCAATTATTATTAAAAAAACTAGGAGATTATTTAATTTTTGTAAACAATTTTCTGGTTGAAAAAATTCACTCTTACACAATCACTATCGTCAGTGCAAAAAATGCGTTGTCGCACACATTTTCACGCGCACGTGGTCCTCACGCCAGTGAAATAAATATAGTATTACCTTTCTTCTTCATGATGACCGTTCATAGTTGCGTAACCATTTGTATGTGCGTGCTCCATTTTCTTATGTCTTTCTTAAAAAATTGGATAACAGTAGTTTTTTTTTTAAATAACCGCTTGCTTGAAAGTTTTTTAAATATTTGCTTGTACGACAGTTGTCCCTGTGTTTGTATACAAAGGCCTATTTACTCATAATTTCCTTCCGCACAAATTTATATACGTCATTGCGGATGAATTATCTGTTTAATTTGATTTAAAATTGAACAATATTTACATACTGACAAGGCGAGTTAATAATTGTTAGTATTGTACGTAAATGACCAACAGCTGGTCATTCTGTGGATAAGAGAATGATGATGAAAGGAAATAATAACCGGGGACTATATACTAGTATATGCAGTAAATTTTATGAATGGGCACATCCAACCAATGAAAAAGAACGTTCTGGTATGTTATCAATTTGTCAATAAATGTACAATTAACAACGTCACCAGTAGTTTGGGAATGGCACAATTAATAAATAAGGAATATTCCTGATGCAACAAAACAACGTTATTTACTTTTTTCGTCTGTAAAAAAAAAAAAAAAAAAAAAAAAAAAAAAAAAAAAAAATCAATATTTCATTAATTCATAGCTTTTTTAAGTAATGACTTGATTTTAAACTTAATTCGTTAAAATCGATTTTCCTTAGCATGGTTATTGTAATAATTTTATTTTTAAGACAAAATAAAAAAAAAATAATAAAAGAAAAAAAAAACTTGGAAAACTTTAATGAAAATTCTATTGATTGATATGTGAACGAATAGCTAAGCTGTTTCATCTGCTAAAGTGTCCCAACGCAGATTCCAATGAACTAGTTTCTCCTGAAACAAACCAGATCAAACCAGATTAACAAACCAATCGTTCAGCAGCTGACCACGCAATGACCGCAGTATTTAAATTTTTAATGCACCTAACTTTTTAATACGCGCGAAATGTAAAAAAGTAATTAAAATCAGGCGTTAAAAATTGTTGCTAGCAGCTAGCATCTAACAAATGAAATTATATATAGATAAAATATAAATATATCGTATATGCAGTCGTATATAATATTGTAAAAAACGTTTTACTTATAATTATGTTATTTTTCTTTACAAAACTCAAAAGGAAACAGACTTTCTTTCGAGCCAAGATTACGAGACGAACAGTTTTTGAACGTTTGGAAAACAGGAGTATCTGAGGAAAACAAACAAACCAACAAGTTCTCTTACACAATTTTTTCCCCTGTGGAATTTGAACTTACGCAATTAGTTGGTTCTGTGATCCGTGAGAGTGCGCTTTATACAACTGAAACCACTACTTTTGAATAATTAACGAATAATGCATTCTAAGGTAGCACATGGAGATAATTTTTATGTGCTACTTTTGGATGCATTATTTCATTAAAAAAAATCCAAATAGCACATAGCACAAATATGCATTAGTGCAAAATTAATCAAAGAAATCTATTTAGTAAGGTATCTTGTCCCCCCCCCCCCTTCTCTCTCTCTCTCTCTCTCTCTCTCTCTCTCTCTCTCTCTCTCTCTCATATATATATATAAAGTATGGAGGGAGTTTCTCAGTTCGATTGCTGAAGGTCGGTGGCTTTCTCCGGGCATTCCGATTTCCTCCACCATCCCACACCGCGATATAATTTTGGGTGGGGTGTGAAACAACATTAATCCTAATCCTTACCTACTCAAAGCCTGGAATCAATGTTAAAAGCTTGATTAGTTTAATTAATGAATAACAAATTCAAAACAAAATTAAAAAAAAATATTGAATAAATAATTTATAACAATGTTCCATGCTTCACATAGTGTGAAAATGTTTTTGGTCTACATTATACTAGTGCGCACTTATGACGAACTTAAGAATGCTGGTTCATCCCCCCTCTCGCAGATACACCGAAGACAATTTGGTCCATGGCACTGGTGCTAAACCAACCATTAAAGGCCTTCGACAAGGAAAACAAACGTTTCTTACTTTTTGTCGATCGAGATCGAACCGACAGCGGTATTTAAAAAGCCTCGAGGGTTTACTCACTGATTCTCAAAAAAAAGTAAGCATCTGTAAATGCAAAATGTCAAAAAAATAATATGTTTATTTCACTATCCATTTGTCATTTGATCAAAAGTTAGGCGAATGAATTACACAAATCGCATAAAATAATCAAGTAATCTTTCAAACTTTGACCTCGGTAATCACAGAAAAAAAGGTTGATTTGTGCAAAAATGTTGATTGAAATGTACGTTAAATGAAACACCATGTCAATTACATTCTTATAGTAGGTATTAGGTACATATATAATGGCAGTAACTTAAAAAAAACTTATATAGGTACGTACTCGTGCTCACTTTTTACACTTCTCATTGAAAGTATAAATCAAATTAAACAGAAATATGATGGTTAGAACTCGTAAATAAAATTGCATTTATTAATCATTTTAGTTTGGAAAAAAATACATCATTTTGTAGGAACTTCACTGATCATAAATTATACACAATTCTCATTTAAAATGTACCAAAACAACATATCACAGGATTTAATTCCATATTATTGATGTGTCTTGAAAGTTTCCTTTAGAAGAAAACATGAGTATCAATTAAAGTATAGCACTGTAATGTAACGTACATTTCAGGTATATTACGCATTTGTTATAAATTATATATAGTATGTATAAATTAAAAGCAATCAGTTTTAACTCTTTTAATAACACTATTCAAGCACTATTAAAACACAATTCATGAACTCCATGTAATCAATTGCATTGTCTCTAGAAATTCGAAACATTTAACGTACATTTCCGAAAGGTAAGTATTTAAAACAAGACTATCTGTCCTTTAAAACACAACTGAGCAAAACTTACACCCACTTTAAAATGAACAATTGGAAAAGTATTTAAAACCAAAAACAGATTGTTGTTTCATTTGTCGCATAGTTTGTACCGTTTAAATGTATTCTGGTAACGTACATTTCATTTTCTGTAACTATTATATCTTTCGCAAATGATTTCATTGTCTGCATTGTTTAACTTAAACATGCGTTTAGATTTACCAGTTGCACATGGTTTGGATATTTTAAAAAGCACGTTTTGCTGTGAAAACCAAGTAACATCGGACTGTCTGGGCCACTGATACAACTGTTTCTTCTTTTCTATAAAATCAATGTTGTACTCTTTATCACAAATATCCACATCTAGAACCCTTTCAATATACCACATTCCCTCATACACCACTCCCACAAAGTCACAAACCTCAAACACAAATAGCACAATATCATTATCAGCCTCACGACCTTTCTTCTTCTCTAATTCTAAACTAACATACTTCCATATTCTTTAGTTCCACATAGAGTACATTACAATCACAGTAATTACATTTTACAACGATTTTAACCAGCATTTTGATATTATATTGGGAATAACGGTTGAAATTCAATATGGAATTGAAGTAACACTGCCAAGTAAAATATCACATAAAACTAATACATCTCTGTTTATACCATGCATGAGAAAAAAAGCATTGGTATCGTACATACATCTTAACCATAACCATGAACCAAGCTTTGGTTTATTCACGGATAAATCGTTTACAAGACATTTCTCACACATTATGGTATATATGTTCCTTTTATGGTATAGTGGATGTTAGTTTTACAGTAATACTCATATATTAAACTTTAAGAAAAACTGGCTAATCTATATGTCGACATGGCCAAATATCTATGAAATACAAAAATGGCGACAACCGTTTAAATCCCAATTATAGTTACAGTCGTACGTATTAAATGTTTTCGATATAATTTTCAATTAATTTACATATAATGTTTTCCATCTATTAAATCAGCAACATGAATTTCAGTAATTACATGACAAATCTTAAGGTTTTTATTATGTACCCTTCACTGGCGACAGTAACGTACATTACATTTTAGAAACGATTGTCACAATCTTTTTTAGAACAAGGATATAGATGCCCGAAATTCTGTTTCTTGGAAGCAACCTTGTCGTGTTTTTGCCTTTGGTGACTTTAATATCACTATTTGCGAGCAATTTTAATTGCTATTGGTGGCGACTTGAATGCTAGGATTTATTGAGAATTAGTGTACTACGCCTTAACCCTCCCATCCCCCGGGAGAGAGAGAGAGAGAGAGAGAGAGAGAGAGAGAGAGAGAGAGAGAGAGAGAGAGAGAGTTGTAAATTTACCTAATCACGTATTCACACATTTAGCAAAATTATCACTTATATTTATATCATTTTAAAGTTACAAGGTTATAGACAGTTTGTCGTTAATAATAGTAACAATAAGCTTCCACGTGTGCTTTTTATGAAAATTTCATTGCCGTGATTTTTTATGCATTGATAGATATTGACTTACATAAACCCTGACTTTGAAAGGCCGCTATAAATGTCAAGTTGAAGTATCAATGGCTAGCAAGAGGACACTGTATGAGGAGGCCAGTTAAAGTAACCATGGCTAAGGTAAAAAAATACCTGCAAATTTTCAGTTGAAGTAATTTTAACTTAACTTGAATAGGGAACTGTTTTACGATAGTAATCTTGACTTATAAGAAGGCACTGTATGAGATCAGTTGAAGTTATCCTGACTAAAGGGAGGGCACTGTATGAGATCAGTTGAAGTTATCCTGACTAAAGGGAGGGCACTGTATGAGACCAGTTGAAGTTATCCTGGCTAATGAGAGGACATTGGATGGGACCAGTTGAAGTTATCCTGATTAATGAGAGGGCATTGTTGAGACCAGTTGAAGTTATCCTGGCTAATGAGAGGACATTGGATGGGACCAGTTGAAGTTATCCTGACTAAAGGGAGGGCACTGTATGAGATCAGTTGAAGTTATCCTGACTAAAGGGAGGGCACTGTATGAGACCAGTTGAAGTTATCCTGACTAATGAGAGGACATTGTATGAGACCAGTTGAAGTTATCCTGACTATTGAGAGGACATTGTATGAGACCAGTTGAAGTTATCCTGACTAATGAGAGGACATTGTATGAGACCAGTTGAAGTTATTCTGCCTTAACATAGGAAGACACTGTATTAGGCCGGTTGGAAACCTGAGAATGCCATGTATGATGTCAGTTGCAGTAATTCTGACTAATGAGAGGGCATTTTATGAGACCAGTTGAAGTTATTCTGACTAATGAGAGGACATTGGATGAGACCAGTTGAAATTATTCTGACTAATGAGAGGACATTGTATGAGACCAGTTGAAGTAATTCTGACTTAACATCGGAAGACACTGTATAAGACCAGTTGAAAACCTGAGAATGCCATGTATGATGCCAGTTGAAGTAATCCTGAATAATTAAATGGTACTGAATAAACTTAGAAAGGCCCTATATGAGGCCAGTTGAAGTAATCCGGGCTTTATTTAGGAAGGTCTTTATGAAGCCAGTTGAAGTTATCCTGATTTAACGTAGGAGGACCCTGTATCACGCCATTTAAAGTAATTCTGACTTAAGATAGGAGACCAGTTGAAGTAGTCCTTACTTATCTAGAAAGACCCTGTATGAAGCCAGTTAAAGTAATTCTGATTTAACTAAGGAAGGCCCTGTATGAGGCAAGTTGAAGTAATCCTGACTTAACTTTTGAAGGCCCTGTAAGAGGCAACTTGAAGTAATTCTTACCTAATTCAGGAATGTCCTTGTATAAGACTAGTTAAAGTAGTTCGGACTTAACTTAGGAAGGTCCTTATGAGGACCAGTTGAATTTATCCTGACTTGACCCAGAAAGGCCCTGTATGAAGTCAGTTGAAGTAAATCTGACTTAACTAAGGAAGATCAGGATCACGTCAGTCTTATTCAGTGCTTTCCTTATTTAAGTCAGGATTACTTTAACTGATCTTAGGAGTGTCCTCTCATTAGTAAAGATTACTTCAACTAGTCTCATATAGTACCCTATCATAAGTCAGGATTACTTCTACTGGCCACATACAGGGCAATCTTAGGTTAAATCAGGATTACTTCAACTGGTCTCATGCAGATCATTCTCAGGTTAAATCAGGATAACTTTAACTGTTTTCATTCAGTGCGCCCTCTTGACTACCTCTTAAGATTACTTCAACTTGCCTCATGCAAGACTTTTCTTAGTTAAGTCAGGACTACTTCAGCTGGTTTCATACATTGTCCTATCCTAAGTCAGGATACTTCAAATGTCCCCATACAGGACCTTCGTGCATTAAGTTAGGATTACTTCAACTGCTCTCAGTCAGTGTCCTATCCTAAGTCAGGATTATTGCAACTGACCTCATACAGGGCATTCTCAGGTTAAATCAGGATTGCTTCAACTGCCCTCATGCAGTGTCCTATCCTAAGTCAGGATAACTTCAAATGGTCTCATGCAGTGTCCTATCCTAAGTCTCGATTACTTCAACTGGTTTTATGCAGTGTCCTATCCTAAATCATGATTGCTTCAACTGCTCTCGGACAGTGTCCTATCCTAAGTCAGGATTACTGCAACTGACCTCATACAGGGCATTCTTAGGTTAAATCGAGATTACTACAACTGGTCTCATGCAGTGTCCTATCCTAAGTCAGGATAACTTCAAATGGTCTCATGCAGTGTCCTATCCTACTAGTAAGTCTCGATTACTTCAACTGGTTTCATGCAGTGTCCTATCCTAAATCATGATTGCTTCAACTGCTCTCGGACAGTGTCCTATCCTAAGTCAGGATTACTGTAACTGACCTCATACAGGGCATTCTCAGGTAAAATTGAGATTACTACAACTGGTCTCATGCAGTGTCCTATCCTAAGTCAGGATTACTGCAACTTACCTCATACAGAGCGTTTTCGGGTTAAATCAGGATTACTTTAACTGGTCTCATGCAGTGTCCTCTCATGACTCATGACTACATCTCAGGATTACTTCACTTGGCCATGAAGCCAGTTAAGGTAATCATGTCTTTACTTAGGAAGGCCCCTAAAGTGGCCAGTTAAGGTATTCCTGACTAATGAGAGGATACTGTATGAGGAGGCTATTTGGGGCAATCATGAATTTAAGAAAAGGCACTGTATAATCATTTCACTCCACCTCAAATACTCCCATTTTTCTCTCATTAATATTTTATTAAAATTTAAGTTTTATGAGACAATCTTTTGTTTGGTTTAACAAACATACACTAAACAATTTAAATATAACAATATATATTCCATATTACTGTGTAATGTCTTAAACCTGACATTGAAATGTTCTCTAATTTGAATCGAGAGTTCACTTAAAAGAATAAGTGATTGTCAAACTGAGGCCATATTGTTATTTGCATGTTGTTAAGAGAGAGCCATCATTGAAGCAATTATGTGTAGACATTTTACAAATAACCAGACATCGCCATTTCAACATATACGGTATGTATATGGTTATACAGGTGTGCTTGTTAAAATGCATTTGTAGAAGTCACTCAGCACGTTTTCGAAATACCCGTGTCCTTTTTCAATATCTGCCATCAAGACTGTACACCCTATATTGTAAATGTTTTATAATCATAAATTAAATGTTTTGGATTCATTAATTTTAAATATTTGACTTATCTTTTTATCTTTCAACTTTTTCGGCCCCTAGTGTCACTGTTTGAAATTTGCACATATAGGACATAAAAATTGAACGGATATTTTTGCTAAATTCTTGTTATTTATTGTGTGATGTCGTAACCATTTACCCCCTTTTTTCTGAAAAAATACATGTATATATACAAATTACGTCATTATAAGTACATTTTTTAACAATATTTCTTTCAGACAAAATGTCATGACTTCTAAATATAAGTTGTCTGAAAATAAAATTTCAGATGATATAATTTCTGTTTTTAGAACTACTTAGCAGACAAAACAAAAAAAAATCATGAAAATTGTTATCATTTGTAAATGATTTTATCATTCATTGACATTTAAAATACCTGTCGTCTGCATTTTAAGTCACTTTCTAGACCTATATACTACCAACTTGGCAGACAGCACGTATTTCGTAATGAAGCCTCTGATTTATTATCGGGTCCTATTTTTGTCCTTAAGATAAATTTATTTGAAAAACCCCAAATAGGTACCATAATGAACTTTAAAATGGTGAATTTTGTTTACCTAAAATGGATGATAAGACGTCAAAACTTATCGACACGAACAAGGCCAAATCTAAATACGGACAAACAACAACAAAACATTTAAGATACACAATACTGAAGAGCTAAGTTTTTTTGATTTAAAAAGGCACCGATAACATCGATGAACTGGCATCGAAAGCTAAGAAATATAAAAAAGTAAAATTTGGTATTTTGACCACCAAAACACATTCATGTAATTTTTATTAAAACAACTTTTGATTTTGAAGAGTACATGTACTGCATACCGTTTGTTCATCTACGTAGTTGAAGTTCAATCGTATATTTTTATCTGTAATTGAAATAAAAAGGTAACAAAAAACAATATTATCAGTTGTCTTAATATGTGTGTTTTGTTTTGATAATTTGGTATAGCTTTTGAAAATAACTTTCTATTTTAATTTTATTTTATTAATTAATAATTAAAATTTACAAGTGTAGCTTTACCAAGGACCACAAAAAGATTTACGACTGCCAGCACAATATTGTTGATAAGTTTGATGTTGCTGTATCCAAATTTATCCTGGTTATATTTGATGTTCCATATTTCCATATTTTTTTCATTTTTTAAATTTTTATTTCACACGTGGTGGGTATAGTTAACCAGACAGGTGCTTATTATCCCTGACACCAGGTCTCACTTTCCTGATGGAGGTGCACGTGTTTAACTAAATCTGCCAGTTTTCATGGGTATTTCTTTGCTTTGGGATGGTGACTTGAACATGAACCGGCAGTTTGTGTCTGATCGATATATTTAACTATTTCTTTACAATTGATCTATTTTTGCTTTATGATAACGATGTTAAAAGCTTTTGCTTGGCCTATATATTATCAAACAAACATAGTCCTAAAATAAACCAGTGATTTATTAAATATTTACATATAAAGTTAATATTATTTGTATGGAAAACCCAAATGATATCACTGTTTACATTTTATACGAAAGTTTAACCCCTTAAAATATAAAAAAGATTAAAATATGTACCCAACAAACTATCCATAGGTTTATAAAATTAAACTCATCGGTGTCCGAATAATCTTAACCGCGTGTTTACTGATCACAATGCCCTTTTCCGCCTAAACTTATATCCAATTGGGAGTCCTATTGTTTGAATTTTTTCGAGTTTCTTTCTGAATGTCTTAGGTTTTCTCAGGACTTCTTAGTTCCTTCCACAATTGAAGAGATGACTTCTTCGATGTAACTGGTTGATTGAGTTATTGTTTAAAGCACACCGGTGCCATTGCAGCTATTCGCGGTATAGAAAATACAACTATGGAAATTGATGTAAAATTAAATAAAGTAAATATACATGTAGTAAAATATTTTAAAACTTATGTTAAACTGATAAGAACTAGTAACATCACAAATGAGTAATAAATAAAAGACTGGATAATATATTTGATAAAAAAACTATATTATTGAACAAATTTATTTTTCGACTGAATTTTAAAAGTTGATGTCCAATAATGTTAATAAAAAGGTCTTGCATCGATGATGCTAACTAAAAAGTCTCTTTTGTAGTTGCAAAATCAACACATTCCAGCAAAATGCGCTGGACAAATTGTTGACGTTCACTTTGAAAAGGGAGAGTGCTCTCCCTTCAAAATAAATGAATGAGTAAAATGACCGATTCTAGAGCACTTAAGAACGATGCCGTTACCCCTACTGTACTGGGTAAAATGTTTTAATTCGAGACAGGACTAGTCTTAATCTAGTTTATTATATTCTCCACTATTCTAATGATTTGAACATTTACCAATGATGAGTATATATAGCAAGTATTATTGCTTTAGCTATGGAGTTTACATTCGGTTTACCCATACTAATAGTTTTGTCCCCAACAATTGCAGATAAAGTTACCGGTCCGTCATGTACCTCGATATGAATGAAATCATTTAGCATTCCACTCCTTAAAGCAGTAATGCAATAAACATTAAAGTAGAAAAATCAATAAAAATTAAATATACTGAGACACCAATTTAAAAAATTTTAATAAACAAAAAAATAAGTAAATATCCATATTCTACTTATAATAAATCGCCCTTAATAATAATACAGAAACAAAAGCACGAAACACTTTGTTTGCATCAAAACACACTCCATTTAATGGCAAGTTTGAATGAATTAAAGAAATATTTGGAAAATTCTATAGCCCCAAAACACCAAGAAAAAACAATAAAAACACTTACTAGTATTGTTAGCATAAAAACACACTTAATTCAAAGTAAATATATGAAACAAAGTTTTAATTTGAATATATCTAAAAAAAATCTCTAGCCCCATAAACACCAAAATAAATAAATAAATAAATAAATAAATAAATAAATAAATAAATAAATAAATAAATAATTTTTTTTAAAAAATTAAAAAAAAATTAAAAAAACCCACTTGTTTTGTTGGCGAAACACTCAATCGAATGTCAATATAAGTAACGAAGTTTTAATTAATTAATTTTTTTGAAAGATCTATAGTCCTAAAAGACTGAGATACAAAATTACAAAACATTTTTATTGGCATAAACATAATATAAATCAATATATGGTACAAAGTTTCAATCAATTAGAATATTTTTTTTTTAAAAAAAAAAAAAGCTATAGTCCAATAACACCAAAAGCAAAAACACTAAACACTTTTAGTGGCATCAAAACACCCCATCCAACGTCAATATAGGTAATATATATAACAAATACCTGCTAAATTTTGAAATGCCATATGTGCACATTTCGGAAAATCATTACAAAGTTCAAACAATTAAAATATATTTAGAAAAATGTTAAGCCCCGATAAACACGGAAACAAAATTCAAAACGCGTATTTTGATGACATCAAACACACTTAATCTAATGTTGATACAGGTAACGTTCAATAAAAAAAAAAAAGTTTAGAAAAATCTATAACCGTAATACACACTTAACAGGTATTTTCTTGATATATTTCACCCTATGATTACATTACGTATCGGCTTCACTTAACCCAATAAACTATCAAACTAGGTAGTAGATATATAACTAACCCTAACCCTAACTAAGTGATTAATTATTATTATTTTTTTTTTTACAAATAAAGTAAATATTGGTTTATAAAACCTAAGATGACATCACTGTTTACTTTTACATAGGAGTCTAACGCTCTTGATACGAAAAAACTTTAAATGTACTCAACAAACCGGCCAAGGCCGTGAAGAATTATGGGTGTTTTTTTTTCGTTGAGAGGTCTTAGGCTCGTGCTTACACATGTGCGTTGGTTTAAATCCCACTCCGGTAGATCCTAGTGTGGAAAAATGTAATACGTGAATTAGCATACCGTAGGTCGGTTGTTTTCTTCGTGTGATCTGTTTTCTTCGCTAGACAAGAACTGGCCGTCTCAATATAATTGAAATTACTTGGGCGGGCGTCGATCACTATTTTTAAAGAACTCGTGCAACAAATATACCAAATAAAAATATGAACAGTACATAACAGGCATAACAAATAACACTTTCCACTTACCATTTATCAAAAACTGAAATTTCAAATTCTAAAAAAATATGCACAGAGATATTGTTTGGGGTTTCTTTAGAAACGAATTGTTCATAAGTACAAACAAAAGAAACACACACACACACACACACACACACGATATATATATATATATATATATATATATATATATATATATATATATATATATATATATATATATATATATATATATATATATATATATATATATATATATACGGACACTGATATGACGACAAAGGTAAAGAAGTTGGTTTGTAATAATATAACATTGATAAAACATTCACATTGACTTTACAGTTTATGTAATAAAAAGTTGATTTTATCTTTTTTTGTAATAAAGTTTTACGTAGTATCAGCATTTTTATAGCTATTCGAGACGAGTGTAACATAATTAATCTCTAAGAATTATCTAAGAACAAGTTTGTGTATGCATGAAATATGCGAGTGTGTATGACAGTCTGCCTTGTACTTACGCGCATTCAAGGCAACATTTTTGTTGATAGCTCAAGGAGTAAGAGTGCCACAGACACGCATACGATTTCCCCAAACTCACATTATCATGACTAGGGGAAAACAATGTTCCAGTCATGCCGAAGAAGCACTATCTCAAATTTCAAAGTGTTATGTATGATCCTTCTCAGTTGGAACCCTCGGTCCTCCGATCTTCCGCTCTAGATCTACAACTTAGGCACCGAGACGGTCTGTAAAAAATCATGAGATGATTAACATGTTTCCTGAGTACCAAAGAAATTGCACCCCTGAACAAACTCATAAAGAGAGCTATTTATGCCGGTATAAACACAAAATAGTATCGAGACCAACGTCTGATTAGTCTGGCTCAAGTTCACAATCATTTCTTAACAAAGAATTCTCTCAACGTAAATCTAGCAAATTTAAAATTGCCAAAATTTTCAATATTTAAGTTAAAGATGCATTAAGTTTACCCATTATTAAAAAAATTCTAAAAATATGTTTTTTTGTTTATATGATTTGTTTGTGTGATTCATTTTCTTAAGTTTACTTTCATGAACCCATATAAAATCAAAATCCTAAAAGCTTGGCGCAACTCGACAAAATGTTATTTATCAGCTTGTAGCAGAAAAAAACATGTTCGTGTGAGAATAACAACAGATTCTGCAATGAAAAGAACAAGAGCCAACTGGAACAAACTGATTTTAAGAATTCGAATCCACCAGGCTCAGATAGTAAAATAGTTGTACATAAAACAGCAGTTTGGCTTGGATACGCAAAACAAAGTGGCCGCTTTGCTGTTGAACACATGTTCTTTTGCTGTGTTTGTATCTGTTGCCTCGATTTTGATAAAGAATCACGTGATGTTCTAAAATAAGATCTTTGGTAGCAGTAGGTTTCCCCGTGAATTTCGACGTAAGCAAAGCATTACATTTTTTTATGAGACATAGTTAAGAAAAAAGTGTGCCGTTTATATTTTATGCATAGGCAACCTCAATGCAGCTTTAAAGAAAGTCTTAGTTAAAATAATTGTGAAACGGGTCTTTATTTAAGTAGTCGAAGTAACTTTGTATCTGTGCAGGTTAAATTTATATTTTACGTTTTACTATTTAAAAATTACCAAAAAGTTTTAAAATCAGTTGTGTTATTGTTTGGTTTTGAAAGCAAACTTAGTTTGCGTGTCTTTTGCCAATAAAATGCTATTTTGAATAGTTATATCTAATCATTTCACTAAATAAATTCAACTGGTCAATTTTTGTGAATTGATTAACATACATAACACCTTTGCTTGACCTATATACTTTTAGACGTACTAAAATAACTCTGTGATTTATTAGTTATTTACAAATACCTCAATACCATAAGTTTGAAAAATCCAAATGATATCGTTGTTTACCTTTCAGTAAGTGTAAACCTACTAAATCGAAGGATTAAATGGATGAATTATTTCCTGAATAAAAAGTCAGAGCCTCAAAGAACTTCTCTTAACAATACCTATCAAGAGAAAATATGAATAATAATAAAACTTTATTAAAAAAAACCGTTTGAAAAGATCGGAAAATAGAATAAATCAATTTCCACTTATAATAAATATTCGTATTCCAAGCTGTGACATCAAATAGAAAATTCTGTCCACATGTAAAGATTAAATACATTTCAAAGCTCTAAACAATCTTAAATGTGTTTTTTATAAGCAGGGCAACAAAAATAAATAAACAAATGAATGTTTTACAAAAAGGTTTCATAAACTTTCAACTTAAAACTTAAATATAAGATAAAACTTGCAAATTGTTTTGTTTTCAATGTGGGATTTATTGGGAGTACTGGCTTCTGCAAAATACGCCCATCATTGTTTTAAATTTCTGATGTCAAATATCTTAATTTTTTAATTTATTTAAAACTAAGGTTTCTTCCTTCTTGCAAAACATACCTTAGCTGGATTTGGATTCATTTAGTTTTGGAACTTTAGATACATTAATTTTCAACTTTTTGGCTCATGTGTTTTATCTATCAAACTTTTTGGCCCTTATTGGCACTGATGGGGAATGATTTTCCGAAATGTGCACATCTGCCAAATAATTCTTATTTTTTTTACAGGTATTTGTGTTATATATATATATATACTAACGCTGTGTGTAAGTATATAAAAGTATTAAAACGCCCTCGAACGCTTTAGTCTTTATATCCAATTATTTGCATACTTTGTCTTTAGTTCGGTATAAAAATCAAGTGCTATACACTTATTCCTAACTATTCTCCTGACTAAAAAATAATCTAACAAAACAACCAGGTTGTTATTCATAAAAAACCTATAATAATAATAAATTTGGATTTAACTTTTTTTATTTTTATTAATTTTTTTTAATTTTTTTGCAATTTTAATCTATTTTGATTCGTTAAACTTGACTATTTGACTAAATTTTAGAGTCGATTTTTGTCCGATGATAACAATTTGTAATGCTTTCGAGTGACCCATACTATCAGACAAAAGTAGTCTTAAAATAACCAAGTGATTTATTAGACGGATATGCTTACATCAAGTTCTTATATAGCCATAAATAAGAATGTCTATTATTGTTTTATTCAATTTTATCATAGTTATGGAATCAGTCCAAAACGACTAATAATAATAATAATAATAATAATTATAATAATAATAATAAATAAATTAATTAATTAATGAATAAATTAATAAAAATTTATTAAATAATTCATATTATCGTTATATTCGAAATCATTATAATTTTAGTCAAATTATTCAAAATGATATAGTGCTTGAATAATAATTCACTTTAATAACAACACGTAATTTTGACAAGTACACATGTACGCATATTAATTATATAAACTGATCACTAATACATATAAAAAGACTGATATGATTTTACTTGTATGGCAGTTTTAGGTTGAAGTTAGCTCCCTTAATTTACATATATGTATTTATCTGATCCTTAATCTTGGTTTTACTTTGTCAGTTTATTTATTTTTGAGTATTTATTTTCTCAACTTTAAAGTCATTATTATTTTCCACTTGTTTCGTTTACTTTTTATACAAAATTTTGTTGGGTCAACTAGACCACTTCAAGTTTTTTAGATTCTTCATTGTCTAGGCTAATGTTCCATTCGCAATTAGTGGGAAAGTGATTTACTGGTTTCTCATTTAGTAAAACATAAGGCTTACATCTTTAGAGTTCTTGAAAGCCAACGCTTTCATGTTAATCACACTCAAGTATGACTGCACTTTAATTCCTTTCCTTATTATCCACCTTCTGCTCTAGCTTTAACTATGTTGCAGTATGACTACACTTTGATAATACTTCTATCTTCCACTTCCTGTACTTTCTCTCTCGACTTCCTCTTCTATTTTTTCCTCCTTTAGTTTGTTAATAATAGGAAATTGTCACACTCTCTTCTATAACTATACCTTTAAGGGCAATTTTTAATTTGGTACCAATATTTGATATTTGGACATTGTGAACGTTATAACTTTTCTTATATCAAATAACAATATTTAGTACATAATATTTTGTCTTTTTCTCTGAGAAGAGAAAAAAGATTTCCTCGTCAGTTATTATTCCTTTTATCCATAGGCACAAACGCAGCTCTGTTGAACACTAAACCGACTTCCCTGTTACACAATTTTCCGGGATTGTTTGGTTTCAAAAACCATATCCAATTTATATTACTGGATAATCTGAAAGAATTTTACTTATTACTAAATCTTTCTGTTTCTTTAAGTTACGTTAGATGTTAAACTGACAAGACTTTGGATCATATTGACATCAATACTTAAACAAACTTGTCACCACCATTTGTGTTGATTTCATATAATCAAATTAATAAATGAGTGTTTGGGATTATTTTCTAAATGGAAAAAATGTGACTGAAAATTACGTTCCGAGTAACAACCAACTCAACAATAAGCCAACATTGCTGAATCAACGAAATATAAAGGATAGAAAACTTTTTGAAAAGTATTAAAAAAACTTATATCATAACATATAACATGCATTTTTACACCAAAATTGTCTTATTTACACCTAAACTTGTTTACAAATAAAACACAAACATACCAGTCCATGTCCAATGTGTTACAAAATACATAAAAATGTCTTATTTGGCATAAGGATTATTTTTTAATAACAATTGTTTAGTTGTTCATTTTAGACTGTTTGATACAAGATTTTCAATAAAAGTAATTGATTTAATGGGGTTTTACCTCCCAGTCAACAATATTTCACTTTTATCGTCACCAGCTATAGGTGAAGTGGCAGAAATTTTGATCTATGCAGTGCGCTTAGGGCAGTGTGCAGGGAGTGTTCTTTAACGTGCCACGCCTGCCGTGACACGGGGCATCGCTTTTTAAGGTCCCATCCGAAAAACCCCATGACTTTTATTTCTAAGTGCCGAGTGTTTGGCGAAAGAACACTTACTACCATTATTTTGGGTCTTGGTCAGACCCGACTCGGGATCGAACCCTCGACCTCCCACATACGAAGCAAGCATTTTACCATCTGAGCTACCGTAGTGGTTTGAGTAAAAGTAATGACACTATATTTGGTATTATAGGTAGTTATACACGTGCAATGTATGCAGTAACCGCTAGACTGTTCTGAGGTTCTTTCAATTCATTTTCTTCGGTTTTTATAAAAAGTATAACATATAATGACTAAAAACCCCATTAGTCTGACTATGCTCACAATCGTGAATATTGTTTTTTCTGTCGGTAATAAGCAGTCTTTAAGTTCTTTGATTTATTTTACAGATAAAGTAAGTAAATATTTTTTGTTTGAAAAAATCTTAATTTATAGTACTGTTTACCATTAAGACACGTGTTTAACCGCATAAAATTCGGCACAAGAAGGCCAAAATATGTACCAAATACATGACAGAGTTCGACTGCACGCGAAAAATGGGGTTTTTTCTTGTCGCAAGTGTTTATTGTTTGGCTAGTTACCAGTTAATGCACTAAGTGGTCTAATAGTTTATTTGCAATTTTGCGGGTACGTGTGTTAACCAATCAAGCAACAAACGAAAAAGTCTCCAAGAATTCAAATAAAGCATGAATATAAAACAAAACACAAACACAAACACACACACAAAAGAAAGTATATAAAACTATTTTAAAACATCAATTTCTGAAATGACTTAATTTTAAAATGGGTTCAAAAAATAAACTGTAAGAAGAGTGTTGTCTTGTCTCCATCCAAAGGTGTATATGAAATTGGAGTTACTTTGCAAAGTTTGAATCTGCCGTTATGTTCAATACAATGTCTAAAACCAGTAGGTCTTTGATCGCTTACTCAAAGAAAATAATAAATGCAGTGATTTTAGGACTCATTTTATTCTAATTTTAAATCAAACTGTATTCTAAATGAAAGCACTTTGGATTCAATGACATGCCCTTTTTAAAAGCTATATGCGCAAAAAATAAACAATTATCCTTAATTTTGAACATGTAAAATTCCCATAACAAGAAGAATTTCCTTATGGTAATAGCGCATGCGCATAGCGATTTTCTGTTACAACTAGACTAAGGTAAGCAAAAAATACTAAACTTAATTCAAATTTATATGTCTATGAATATTAAACAAAATTCAGTAATGCAAACACAGTGACTCAAACAGTAATGCTGAACAATTCTTGAATTCAATTCATTTCTTATATTTAAATTAATTAATAAAAAACGGCACCAAAAAAGGAAAGATGTTTTGTACCATGCCTCTGATATATTGTTCATGAATCTTTATCTAGGTTAAGATAATCAATTATTTAAGAAAAATCTCAATTTCAGTAACTGCTTTTTCAATTGTGCGCTATGGAGTATGATAAACCTGATGTGTGACAAGAATTTGAAATTTTGTTTTACCATTTTTTTCTGTTATTCTTAATAGATTACTTACAAAATATAGATCAGAAAAAAGTAAATTTTATGCGAGTTAAAGTCTTGGTTTGTACTGATTAAAAAATATCTCTTACTTCCTCAAACGATTTGTTTTTTATCCTAAAAAATGCTCATATGTAATCTAAAACGATTTTACCAGCGCAACGTGAATTACGTTATAATTATAATTGAACTCTGAATGCTTTAAAAGAACGAATGAAAAATATGAATGGTCATATTTAATTAATTGTCAAATAAAGATCAGTGATTAATATCTTGCAAAAATATCTTAGAAATAACGCAGAAAACGTACCTTTTAGCAAAATTTTCAACCGACTTAACTTTTTTTAATTTAAAAAACTAAGGTTTGTTCCCTCGTACAATGCTGGATTTTGATTCATATAATTTAGAAACTTT
The DNA here is from genome assembly GCA_029721355.1 of Tegillarca granosa. Lineage (NCBI taxonomy): Eukaryota > Metazoa > Mollusca > Bivalvia > Arcoida > Arcidae > Tegillarca > Tegillarca granosa. The sequence continues at coordinate 29,118,337 of CM056603.1, read as the reverse complement.
GAATTCATTTTTTTTAACTATTTGGCTTGTTTTTCATCTATCAACTTTTTTCGGCCCCTAGTGTCACTGATGTGGAATGATTTTCCGAAATGTGTACATATGGCACATCAAAATTAAACAGGAAATTTTGTAATATATTGACGTATTATTTGTCTTACAAAGACAAGTTTCACCTGTATTATTTTTTCCTTATTTTTCAACTAAATTGGGTATTTTTATTGACATTGACATATATTTACACCTGAACAGAAACCTTACCTTAAAACTGTAGGGGCTGCAGCCTGAAGAAAACTGACAAATTAAATTACATCAAAATTTAACTGGTATTTGTGTTATATATTTACTACCCCTGAGCGGGTACCGCTGCTGGTGGAGTTCAACTCCCCGAGAGTATCCATAACGCAGTAGGCAGAACTTTCAGCTGTCAGAAAATGTACCATTTAGCAAAATTTGCAGCCGTCTAAAATTTGAAATTTATTTAAAACTAAGGTTTGTTCCATCGTGCTAAGCATTCCTTAGCTGGATTTGGATTTATACAATTTTGGAACTTTAGATTCATTATTTTCAACTGTTTGGCCTATGTTTTTTTTTATCAAACATTTAGGTCTTAGTGTCACTGATGAGGAATGAATTTCCGAAATGTGCACATCTGGCACATCAAAATTTAACTTGTATTTTTGTTATATATTACGGTTAAACATCATTACAAATATTTGGAGAGATTTAAAACAACTTTATAATACAATTAAACACTATACGTTACTTTATTTGAACAGACATCATTAGGTCAATAATTGCAAGAAAAAAATTATCAAATAGCAAAAGTCATGACCATTTTGAAAAAAAAACATCCCAAAACAAAGTGAAAACTTTGAAAACTAGTTTTTTCAGTTAAACACATGAAGCTCTTCCTTTGTCTAGCTAACTACACCCGCATAGTGCAAAGCACATATTAGAATGGAAGTGATATTGAATTTTTGATGTCAATCATATCCATTATAAGTTTGGGTATAGGGCTTTATACGTATCAACAATATTCTAATAAAATTTGAGGATTTTACGGCTGGTTAAAATGTTATATTGTTGCAGATGTCAATAACTCTGACGTCATTAGAATTTGAGTATTATCTTGAATGGCGAAATGAAACATAATATATTGTTTTGAATCATTTTACAATACAAATACAATGTTCTTTCAGTCTTTTATTGTAATTTTTCATTAAAATAAAAAAAATGAGTATCAAAATGTCTGTCAAATATCCTTGAAGTGGGAAAAACTGCACACAAATCATTTGTGTTGTTATTCGAAAGAATATGAATAAAGTCAGTGCATAAAGTTGATTACAATAACTATGCGTTTTGAAATAAAATGATGAATTAGTTAATGAATAATTCATGTCATGGATGATAGTGTCGATGTGTTCATGACAACCACTTTTTCAAATTAATTACAGAAAATAAATAAATTTGAATAAATCTAAGTATCACTCCGTCCCGTTAAAGTGAAAAAATACTAGTGCATCAGTCCGAATTTCCTCCGACTCAAACAATTTTTGGTCTGGAACTAAGTCCCTTAACCAAATCAGTCACACGGGTGAATTTATGAGTGGGTTTGAAAAAAAGCCCTAGATTCAGATATGATTAATATGATGATATGATCTATGATTATATCTAGAAAAATAATCATTCTCTTTCATCCTCGACTCTATATGAATGACAAACTTATAACGGAGGTGGAATCACATAAACATCTTGGAATTCACTTTTCTTCAAATGCTACACGGAACTGTCATGTCTCATCTGTTATAACTAAAGCCAATCTTAGACTTTCTTTTTTCCGAAAACTGAAGTACCAGTCAGACAAAAACTTTAAAAAAAATATATATGCGCCTTTTAAGACCCTTACCAGAATATACTGGCGTTGTTTGGGAAAATATGACAGACGAACTTAGTGACAAATTAGAAAAAATTAACATCGATGCTGCACGAGTAGTAACTGGTGCAACTAAACTTGTCAGTAGACACTTACTTTATCAAGAAACGGGTTTGGAAACTTTAAAAGACAGACGACGTAAACATAGACTTTTGATTTATTACAAAATGGTTAATGGTTTAACTACTGAATATTCACAGTCTCTTCTACCTAACAGACACTCGGACACTGATCATTATGCAACAAGACATAACCAAAACTTACAATCAATACAATGTCATACAAACTATTATTTCAACTCTTTTCTACCTACAACTAACTACACGTGACTGAAACGACTTACCATTAGACGTAAGACTAAGTTCAATAAACAATTTTAAAACATACATTGACAGAACTTTTAATATACCTTTATATTATTATTTTGGAAAATGTAAGGAACAAATCTTTTATTGTAGACTTAGGTTAGAATGTAGCTCTCTTAACGAACATCTATATAAAAAAGAATTTAACTGATAGCCCTCTATGTTAGTGTGGTCAATTCGAATCTGTAAAACATTTTCTTCTAATATGTCCCTTACACGAACAGATTAGAAAAGAAACCATAGGTACCCTTAACTTCGACGCAACTATTAAACTATTATTATTTAGCGACTACAACAACCTAACTCTGAAGCAAAATGAAGAAATTTTTGACACAGTCTAGAAATATATTCAGTTAACTAAAAGGTACTGATCTACACTCCTATGTTAAATGTTTCTGCTTTGTTTTCCCAACAGGTATATGTACACGTGTAAGCTTTTGTCTTATGGTAGTACTTTTCTGAGCTTTGATAGGCATTATATTATCTTTATCTTTATATATAAATATTTACTTAAGTTATAATATTGTCAGTTAATTATTTAACAATTATTGTATTTTTGTTCTCTCAGTTACGGCTATTACATGTTGAATTACTGTGAATCAGCTTTTATTAGTTTAACCAAAATTATATAGCTTGATAGTGCTTACATAAACGCATTGATAGAGATGAGGTTAACAGTCGGTAATAAAAGTTGATTTACAGCATGTACAGTTGTTCAGGAGACGGGTTAATATAAGCTTTCGTTTGTTCCTGAACCCAGTTTACAGTTTGTTTTGTTCTTTTGTTTGTACTTTACAAATTAATAAAATATTGCCTAAACTTAAAAAATGTCAGGAACAACAATAATTAATATCTTGCAAAAATATAAGAAATAACTCAGAAAAATCTCGGAAATGTATCTTTTAACAAAATTTTCAGCCGACTTAATCTTTTTTTAAATTTATTAAAAACTAAGGTTTGTTCCCTCATGTAAAGCTGGATTTGGATTCATATAATTTTGGAATATTGGATTCATTTATTCTCAACTATTTGTCTTGTTTTTTATCCATCAACTTTTTTCGGTCCCTAGTGTCACTGATGTGGAATGATTTTCCGAAATGTGTACATATGGCACATCAAAATTAAACAGGAAATTTTGTAATATATTGACGTTTTATTTGTCTTACAAAGACAAGTTTCACCTGTATTATTTTTCCTTATTTTTCAACTAAATTGGAAATTTTTACTGACATTGACATATATTTACACCTGAACTAATACTTTACCTTTAAACTGTAGGGGCTGCAGCCTTTAGAAAACTGACAAATTAAATTACACTTGAACATCTAACTCATTAGAAATATCTGGAGAGAATTAAAACAAATTTATAATACAATTAAACACTATACGTTACTTTATTTGAATAGACATCATTAGGTCAATAATCGCAAGAAAAAAAGATATAAAATAGCAAAAGTCATGACCATTTTGGAAAAAAAATAACATCCCAAAGCAAGATAAAAACTTTGAAAACTAGGTTTTTCAGTTACACACATGAAGTTCTTCCTTTGTCTAGCTAACTACACCCGCAAAATGCAAAACAAATTTTAGAATGGAAGTGACATGGAATTTTTGATGTCAATCATATCCATTATAAGTTTGGATACAGGGCTCAATACGTATTAACAATATTCTAATAAAATTTGAGGATTTTTTCGGCTTGTTAAAATGTTATATTGTTGCAGATGTCAATAATTCTGACGTCATTAGAGTTTGAGCGTTATTTTGAATGGCGAAATGAAACATAATATGTTGTTTTGAATCATTTTACACTACGAATAAAATGGTCTTTTAGTCTTTTATTGTAATTTTTTCATTAAAATAAAAAAAAATGAGTATCAAAATGTCTGTCAAATATCCTTGAAGTGGGATATAAAAAACCGCACACAAATCATTTGTGTTGCTATTAGAAAGAATATGATTAAAGTCAGTGCATAAAGTGAATAACAATAACTATGCGTTTTGAAATAAAATGATAAATTCATTAATGAATATTTCATGTCATGGACGATTTTTGAATAATTTTTTTTAAATGCATGAAATATATTCAAAAGCGTAGATAGGTATGAAAAATGTCTATTTGTTTTCGCCTGTCAATATAAACCATGATTTTAAAACTTCAAATATCATAACGAAAAGTTATTTGTCAAAAACAAAACGTGACTAAGCAAAATTTTAACTCAATTGTTTGTGTCAATGTGTTCATAACAACGACTTTTGCAAATAAATTACAGAAAATTAATTAATATAAATAAATCTAAGTATCACTCCCTCCCGTCAGAGTGGAAAAATACTAGTGCATAAGTCCGAATTTCCTCTGACTCAACACTTTTTGGTCTGGAACTAAGTCCCTAAACCTAAGCAGTTACACGGGTGAATTTATGAGTTTAAAAAAAGCCCTAGATTCATATACATCGTATCAAATCCCAAAATCAATAAAATGTTTTATTGTAATATTTTACATTTAAAATAATAGTTAGAAATATTTCTTTGTCATAAAATACTTTATAATTGCAAGTTTGATTTAAACGCATAATGTGATAAAACTATCGATTTAGAATATTTGTGCGTATTGATCTTAATGCAGGTTTCAATGAGCGGGAAAGGATGAATTTATGAATGAATGTTGGAAAAAGTCCTAGAATTCAGATATCAATCCACAAGTTCAATTAAATCTTTGGCGCTTTTGCGCTTATAGCTCTATTGCAATTTTTTTCATTTAAATAAAAGTTAACAATATTTCTTTGTCAAAAAATACATTACAAATGCAAGTTTAATTTAAATGCTTTAGAATATCTGTGCGTATTCATCTTATTGCAGGTAGTACAGAACTATTTTAATGAGCGAGAAAGGATGAATTTATGAATGAAAGCCCTATAATTCAGATATCAATCAACAAACTCAATGAAATCCTCGGCGCCTTTTCGTTTACAGCTCTTTTGCAATGTTTTACATTTAAATAATAGTTTGAAACGTTTTCTTTGTCAGAAAATACTTTATATTTGCAAGTTTAATTAATTTTAAGATATTTTGTATCCTATTTGAGCGCGTTTGTTTTTGGTCAATTAGTGTAACACTAGTGTTCCGTTAGACTGAGGCCTACACTTTACGAGAATGTAAAGGCAATACGAACGGCGATCTCTAGTGCAAACAAACATAGCGGACGTGATAGAAAGTACATGTGTATCTCTGTTTAAGATATGTTTCTTTAATACAACGAGGAAGATTGCTTACATTGTTGCTTTATGTAAAGTAATATGTTATTTTCATAAGTAAAACTGTATTTGGATTAATTTACTGATAGATATGTTACTTATGATAGAAAATCAAAAATGTAAAATAATTTTGGAAAAATATTTCAAATTATAAATGTTAGGACCACAACAAAACAAGTTCTGAACAAAAATTAAGTTTACCAATAGATAGGCAAATAATCAGTTTAATTTTTAGTTTTCAACAAATATAAGTTTTTGGGTAAATAAGACAATGTAGCCAGTTCCATTTTCGATTTATTTCTCCTCTTTCTGACATTACCCAGACGCAAAACTTCATAAACTAACAATTTAATCCTTTAACTGTCGATTAAAAATCAAAAGGATGATTCTCAATAAGCCGAGGCATCCGCCTATAGAACTCAAAATTTAAAAATTGTTACAATGATATTTACACTGTAAACATAAAAAAAAGAGAATACCAGAACGGAACGGTCTTGAATATTAAAAGTTTGATAAAACATTACATTATGTGTTTAAACATACTTTTCAGAATACTGTTTTCCGTATACTTCCATAAAAATACGAAAAGTTTGATGAAAATAACCGTGTTTTTCAATTAATACACATAGAGCGTATTTCTCTCCATCAAAGACATTTTGACTACAAAAATTTCTAAATATTTTCGTCTGTTTTGCAAATTTTGGTTGATGGAGAGGGCTGTGTTAGCATTGAAATTTGGGGATAAAGATAAAACACATTACCCCTTAATCGCCCCAAACAACATACATACTTGATATTAGCTAGACATACGATTTCCATATCATCTACGCTGGCTGTGTGGTAGGACGTAGGAAATGATAACCTCAAAGTCCTGGGTACGAATCTTGTGTCCGTTTTTAATTTGTTTTAATATATTTAATAGCATTTGTTCTTACTTTTACAATATTTTTTCTTATTTGAACGCAGTATATTTGCTTCTTCAACAAATAACCCAATTAAATTACGCACTGCTCATCTGAACACATCATTGAAACTAGTTCAAATACATGCCCTTAATATAACAACGATATGATCTATCGTCAGGCCACTGACCAATACACATGCGTTTCCAATACAAGTTTAAAGTATACAAAGCAACATTATAAAGCATATAAATCACTGAGCTATTATCATTGCAATGTATGCGCTGCCTTAGTTCACAGGCAAAAATCATGTATTGTGAATTTTGCTCTTTACAATCACGGGTAATAATTGTGAGAAAACGACCAATAACACATTTTTATATTAAGTTTTTTTTCCTAGTAAATACGTTATTTTGATATAGGCACGTTATGCGAAAATTAATTTGCATTTGGCCTCGAGTCGATGTAGGGATATAGAGGTCTCCCAAAGGTGGAACTTTGTTTCTTGGCATTTTTCCTATAGATGGATCGCTCGGCTTTTTGAAACTCATTCTTTCAAAAAAGTTTTAAAATTGATAACAAAGTTATGTATTTCTATCTTTATCCAGCATTCTCGAGGTCGAAAACATGAAATCTCGCTTTGTCTGAAATCTCGTTGAAGTCTCGTGGGGGGGGGGGGGAAAGCGAAGTTTATATTTTACGAATGCAATTTTGTTTATCTAGTGTTGTGCGATATCTTTATTTTTTCGTCTTTTTTAATGAAATTTATAATCATATCTAATTTTAAAAAAATCGATTATATGACTGAAACTAATATAAAAATCATTTTAAAGAAAAAATTTTATATTAAGAAAAGACATGTCGGTCCGCCAGCGTTCAAAATTGGGTGTAGCTAGCTAGACAGGAGGTGCTTACCCTCCCGGAGCACCCTTGATGGAAGTTCACGTGTATAACATATTTTGCCAGTTTGCAAAGTTTTTACTTTGTTTTTTGGATTGTGATATAGACAAGGTCTGGTATGTTTGTTTTATAAATGGTACTAGAGCACTAGAGATGTGAAGGAAATTAAATTTATTAAAAAATTCAAATGATTTTCTAATAATATTATCAGATAAGGAAATGTCCTAGATTCAAATCAATTTGAATTTATCAAAAGTAATTTTATTCCGCCAACCAGTCGGTTCTACGATTAATCATTTCTAATTAATCTGAAATTAATTTAATAAAATTACATAATATACTAGTATTTACATTCGTTCTTCCCACACATTTTGGCAACATCTCAAAATATTTACAAATAGCATTTACTAGTTTATCGCTGTATGGATACCTGTCAATCAATTGAGCAAATTGCAAGGTAAGATCCTGATGATTACAGGTGATGGAATGTGCCTAATAAACAGGATGTCCACCGACGTAGATCATTGATAATCTTTTAATAAGTCTTATGTTAGATTATTATGTAAATACATTCAATATAAAGAAAATATCAAAATAAAACTTTCTAATGAGAATTTTTTTCGACGAGTTGTTGCATAGATTCTGAAGATATCGTTATTTCAATTATTAAAAAAGTTCTAATCAAAACGATTTCTAAATCACTTTTTTATAATTATAATTATTTTTATTATTTTCGTGTGTGAAATAACTTAGGTTTGTAGACTTGCATCTTAACCACTTGGCCACTGCAGCCTCTAAATTTCATATTATGAAACAAGCTATCTTAATTTGTGAGGCACTATTCTTATGGGTATCAAATGTAAAAAGACTGTCCGAAAAATAAAAAAGAACTTAAGAAACAGTCAAACTTTATAGAAAGATGAATACAGAATATATATTAAGATTCATCAAATGCTTATAACTACACTGTATACATTTGCAATTAAATCCATTTTTTCTGAATTTGTTTGAAATACATCCGAAATTTTGAAGGAAAACAATAGCTGTTTCAGAAATAAAACTTGCAACATAATGTTTATAAATTTTTCTTTCAGTGGGAAATTATTTCATAAATAATCCTTTCACTGGAAAATTTTAAATATGATCTTACATGAATAACATATCAAATTTAATACAAATTGAAATGTCTCTTTGATGTGAACAGCCTGGAACACAACAATTTCGGTAGGTGTTAAGAGTAAACGAGAGCAAACGGGAGTAAACGAGAGAAAATAAAAGAAAAGTTAATTAACATATTTTGCCTACGGTAGGTTCAGTAGATGCAGTTTAAAAATGAAAAAATATGACTCTAGGATGATTTTTAACGATTTTAGCGAAAATATGTATGCATATGTACGATACTGTTCACAATACGTGTGGGCCAGGAGTAAACGCGAGAATTTGTAGAGAAGTTAATTAACATATTTTGCCTACGGTAGGTTCAGTAGATGCAGTTTAAAAATGAAAAAATAACAAAATAAAAAAAAAAGAATTATGACTCGATTTAAGTATAACTCTTCACTGATAATAATAAAGTTGGAAACATTGGTAAAAATGCGAGTTCGCAAAAATGTATTTTTACCGTCTGAGCTAAACGCTTATTTATTATTACTGTTATGTGCGGTGTATTGAAATGCAAGAGAAATACATCGTGTATAACAACTAACAGAAAAATATGATAAAATTAATGTATAATTTAAAAAGTTTTAAATGCCGCTAATGGTAATCAATATTTCTTCATGTCATTTCAGTCCAATATTATTTAAGAGAGGGAATTTTTTTCCCGGAACGGGTTTATTTTTAGCATAAAAAAAGTAATAATACTAATAAATTATAAAATAAAAAAACGGGACAAATAAAATGGTTAACTTGTAAGGGCACGTGCACAGTGATTTATCATTGAAACTCGTGGTCGTATTTAGCAAGTTGAAGTCAAAACTCCTTGTCAAGTTGTATCATCAGAAAAGATGTTCCATTTCATTTCATTTTTTTTTTGAATTAGTAAATCTAATTCGATCAATACGATTCTTCTTAAAACCGGGATTTACATTATATTTTTAATTGACCTTGATGCATCTTCAAATGGTCAAGTACACATCCAGTTTTAAATGTATTTAGTTTTCAATAAACATCGCGGTAGACGATTTCATATTTCACCGCGGCTGAAATATTCTTTGCGGTGGACCGCAGTGGAAATTTAATTCCTTCTGATCGGTAATTTCAAGTCTTTTTTCCGATTTTAAATGGAGATAATAAAAAGAATGTCTAGTTTTTTTCAGCCGATTAACGTATATTTTTTTCACGTGGAATGAAGAAGTTGTATTTAAATTTCTAACTCTACAAGATACCCAATTTGATACAAAAAATAATAATAAAAAATTAAATAAATAAAAGTAATAATAAAAACCGCGACTCACAAGCCAACAAATACATACACTAAATGAGACTGGATTTGAAATTGCCCCCCCCCAGCCTCGTTTTCATTCGTAAGAGTTACTTCCCCTGTCATATTTTCGAAAAGGTTAATATGTTATGGTGTTAAAATAAAAATTAATAAAAGGTTTATATGTGAAATTAATTTAATGTGTCAGGTTGTCTCTTTTCGCTGATCAATATCTACTTTTTTCCTTTTCGTACAATCGATACCCGTATCTTTATTGTACACTAAAACACTTATTTAAGTATGTGACTTTTTAACAGCAAAAATTTTCATTACAATCTTATTAATTTGATGCACTTTTCACCATCTTTAAATCTGAATACTTCCAGAAAAAGTGAGAGTATGCTTTCAACACTCATGTCGTGTTCTTGTGTTGAGTTCCTGTTGTTCGTTTAGTAACCATTGTATTCCGAGCAACACGAGGCGACAAAACAAACGCTCTCTTTGTGTAACAGAAATAACAACTGTTCTTTTCAGCCTTCAAGAATTCACATTCCAACCTCCAGACAGTTATGGTGCGTTAAAATTTTATCCTCTTTGAAAGTGGGTAGAGTCTGTTCTTTCGCCAAGCACTCGGCATTTCGAAATGAAAGTCACGGTTCTTTCGGATGGGAACTTAAAATAAACGAGGTCCCGTGTCATGGCGTGGCACGATAAAGAACCCTGCTGTTTAATGCCACCAGCGCAACGCACAGGCAAAATTTCTGCACTTTCGCCTATAGCTGGCGACGTCTCGATATAAGTGAAATATTCTTTGCTGGAATGTTAAACACCATTACTCAACTCAACTCTTTTTAGTACCTGCTTTTCTCTGCTTCCACTTGGCCCTCTCATAGCCAGGATGTTATCCTCAATTTGCTTGACTAAGGACGGTGGTTTTCTCCATGTAACGGTACTCCGATTCCTCCATTATCCACAAACTGACTAACTTGATATAAGGGAAGGGATCTTGATGGACTTTATTGCTTACTCCACTATACACGTCTGGCATTAGTTCTTCGTAAATCCTGTGAAGTACAGAAATTACATCACTAATTGTTCAGTCAATATGGTTTGCGTTTCCAGTTATGAGATTTTTGAATTTGAGGACACAATGTTAGCAATTAGCAAGCTAGCCTTAATAGCTAGATAATCGACTGGCTCATTAATAGACTATAACAGCATCTCTCAAATAATGCTTTGTCCCTTTTCTTTTCCCCTACCCTTCACTTTAATTTTAAGGACCTATCTTAACAAAAACAGATTGTTAACATAATCCTTATCAGTAATTAGTATTAATTGTGGTAATATTTATCTTCCTAAATGGTTCCATTTGACTCTGTAAATTTAGAAAGAATAGATTTTTAAATACTGATGAAATAATACCTTAATAGCTTTAACTGTAAACATTGTCTATGGAAAATTTGTTTCTACAATGAAGCAAACTTAAGAATATTGAAAGCCTAGATTAATCAAGGCCCTTAACAAGTTTTATGACCGTCATCACAATATTGTTTATAAGTATAAAGTCACTGTATCCATTGGATATATTTGACTAACTATAGTTCCTTGTTCCTTTCATTCTTAAAATTGACTTTACACGTGAAGAATGTACCTAGCTAGACAGGAGACCTCACTTTCTCAAGTTCATGTGTATAACTGAATTGGGCAGTTTTTTTAAAGTTTAATGATGTTTTTGGGGATTGTGATTTGGACATGGACTGGTCCTTTCATTCTAAAATTTTAATTTTGCACGTGGCGGATAATACTATCTAGACAGAAGGTGCTAACCCTTCCGAAGGACCCGGTCTAATTTCCTTAGTGGTAGATTTGCCAGTTTTCAAAGTTTTTACTTTGTTTTAAGGGATTGTGATTTGGACATGGACTGGTATGTTAACGTTTTATTAAGGAAAATAAAACACATGTTAAATGACTGCAACGAATTCTTTCCTTATATTAGAATTGAAGAAATCGGGTCCTAAAATAAATGTGTAATGGCCATTTACAATGTTTTTTTTTTTAAATTTATAATAACAAAATCATCTTTGTTAGGATTTTGGGCCTCAATGTCAGATACAATTTTTAATCTGCATAAACTTCTTTACTATATTTAGTTCTATCTGGCCTCGTAGATTCAGAGATAACATTTCCATTTTAAAATTACATCTACTATAACTTTTAAATAAGCAACTAAAAGCTAAATTCTTATCTCAAATTAAAAATTTAGTTTAGTGGTCAATTCTACATCAGGACTTATCTATAAATCAGAAAAAAGATATATTACAAAAAATATAGGCATAAAAATAAATCGGAAAATGAAAAGAAAACTAAGCAGTTAAAACAGTTATAAATATTTCGAACACATCTAAATCTAGATTAGAAAAAAGAACATGTTCTAGAAAAATCAAAATCAGAAGAAAAAAAATTAAGGCCATATGGTACATCAATTATATCCATACTATAAATTTAAAAGTTATAAGATGAAAAATGTCATGATATTATGACTCAACCAACTGTCAACAGCTCCTCAAGACAATCGGTGTTCCTAGTACAATAAAAAAGAACTGAACATTAACGTTGATTTATGATTGAATGAAATGAATGGTATTTTTTTAAATAAAACAGTATTCATTATAATTCACTTGTCATTTGTTTTCTATGGTTTTAAAAAAATATGGGCTTAACAGAACATATATCAAGAAGAAATATGAATTTCTAAATCCACCCTACAAAAAGATCTAGAATTTTACATTTTGTTACTTTAGTTAATGCTCTATGTATTTTTTCAACTAAATATCTTCTACATGTATGACTACTTCACAAATTTTGGTATTAACAAGGCCGTAACTAGGCCTTGGTTGTATATGAGGCAAACATATGATGCACCGAATGCGCCTATACGTGCCGAAAGCGTGTTTATAAAGGGGGGGGGGGGCGGGAGCATGGTTTTCTATGGTTTAAAAAAATATGGGCTTAACAGAACATATATCAAGAAGAAATATGAATTTCTAAATCCACTCTACAAAAAGATCTAGAATTTTACATTTTGTTACTTTAGTTAATGCTCTATGTATTTCTTCAACCAAATATCTTCTACATGTATGACTACCTCACAAATTTTGGTATTAACCTGGAGTATGTATTTTCAATATGTCAAATGGAGTCGAATTGAGTTTAGTAATGGTATTTAACGTCCCAGTCAGGAATATTCCACTTATATCGAGACGTCTCCAGCTATAGGCGAAAGGGCAGAAATTTTGCCTTTGCGTTGCGCTGATGGCATTATGCACTAGGGTTCTTTACCGTGCCACGCCCATTGTGAAACAGAACCTCGTTTATTTTAAGTTCCTATCCGAAAGAACGGTGGCTTTCATTTCGTTATGCCGAGTGCAATGCAGAGAAACAGTCACTATCCATTTTCAAGTATAAGGTCAGAACCGGCCGGAGTTTGAACCCACGACCTCACATTTACGGAATGAGAACCCTACTAAATGAGCTAACGCAATGGTAAATTGTAAGTATAGTGCAGACTACTTTGAAATAGGACACTAGTTAGTGATATAGAAAACATGAGATTTTGCTATTATGCTGACAAAATTTTTGCAATTATCCTTAATAGTTTTCAAGAAAATTGTCAATAAAAGCGTAATTTGAAAAAAATTAAAATTTCAGGTGCAACAACTTTTACATGGATTACCATATAGTTACAAACTTGCTACCTTGTTTGATCTTGTCATGTTGAACATTTTTGCAATTTATTATCTACCTCCAATAGTTTTCAAGTAAGTAGACTAATATTGCAAAATTCATTAAAAAAAACTATATTCCGGGACAAAAACTCAACTTCAAAAGCAACTTTCTGATTATTCCAAATCTAAAATCAACAGGCCCATGGGCCTTAATGCTCACCTGAAGTAATTTTAAAAAATATAAAAAAAAACTTAATAACAAAAACTCTAACTATAGAACCATGAATAACTTCCAATCATTAACCATATGGTTATGCAGCCATGATTTTGACCTTTGAACATATGAACACGAACCTTATATCAAAATGGTCATGATATCAATGCTTACAATATTCTAATATACATGCTTTTATAAAAAGTTAATGGTTTTCAAGATAATTCACACTTCAGTACACTTATGCAGCCATGACCTTGACCTTTGAACATATGACCTTGAGCCATATATATCAAAATGATTCTCATATCAATACCTACAATATTCTAATATACATGCCTATACAAAAGATAACAGTTTTCAAGATAATTTACAATTTCAGTCTTCTTCTAAAGCTATGATCTCGACCTTTGAACATATGACCTTGAACCATATATCAAAATGATCGTCATATCAATACTTACAATATTCATATATACATGCCTATACAAAAAGTTAATAGTGTTCAAGGTAATTAGCAATTTAAGTCTTCTTTTGCAGTTATGATCTTGACCTTTGAACATATGACTTTGAACCATATAACAAAAAGATTGCCATGGCAATACTTACAATATTCATATACACATGCTTGTACAAAAAGTTAATGGTTTTCATGATAATTCACAATTTCAGTGCACTTTTGCAGCTATGACCTTGAACTTTCAACATATGACCTTGAATTATATATCAAAATGATTGTCATATCAATCCCTACAATATTCTTATATACATGCCCATACAAAAAGTTTTTAAGCTAGTGTACAATTTTAGTATTTATAAGCCAAAAATAACCCTTCGGGGCAACAACTTCTCATGGGATTATTATAAAGTTACAACACTTGGTGCCTTGTTAGATTTTGTCATGCTGAACATTTAAACAATGTTTTGGATTGATATATCTCTTAATATTTACAAGAAAATTGCCTAAAACTGCATTAATTACAAATTAGGTCATGACCTTGATTTGTGGCCTTGACCCTGTTTTAAAGGTCATTTCAAGAAAAAGTCAAAACTGAAAACCCCATGTCATTATCTGTTCAAATAGCCAAGTTATAACAAATTGAAGCCATTTTCCGAAATTTTTAAAATTAAACGCAAAAATGCGAAACCTATTTTTCAACCAAATTTCTCGAAATGAACAAACTATAGGCTTAAGACCCTAGAGAAGCCAAATATCACATCAGATTTTTTTTATCCCATCATCGGTTTCGAAGAAGAAGATTTTTAAAGATTTTTAGACCCCTAGGTCAACTTGACCTGGTTTTGGTAGCCATGGCAACGCCATAAAAAATCTGAATTGCACCGGCCATATATGCTTCTGACCAAATATCATTGAAATCTGTCAAGCAGTTTTGGAGGAGAAGTCAAAAACAAGTGTTAACGACACACACACACACACGCCGCGTCATGTCATAAGCTTACATGACCTTTTGGTCAGGTGAGCTAAAAAATCAGCTGATCTTACTATGCTATTAATTTAAAAAAAAAATAAGCATAAAATGTCTTTAAAATCAGCTTATTTGTATGAAAAAACTCATAAAGTTTAAAGTCGACATTAAAACTGAAGACCCAATGACAATATCTTTGCATATAATCAATAATTTTTAAAAATTAACGCAAAAACTCGTTACATATTTTTTTTCCAAATTTCACGAAATAAACAAACTTTAAACGCTCCGCTCACGTGATTTTTAGGTCAGGTGAGCTAAAAAAATTTCTAGTGAACATTTAAGCTACGGCTGACAGCTGAGCGACCGATTTTATATATAACCTGTAATTTGCGATAGACATTTGAGTAATAGTTAAATCTTTTCACCTTTACATTTTCAAAAAACGGATCTGAATCTTTTCATGCAAACTTTAAAGAACAGTTTACAGTTGACATCCGTCGATCTACACATATTCGGATGTCATAACGAAGATAAAAACAATTACAAACATAAGGATCAGACACATTAGAGACTGCTCGTTGAGAGAGAGAGAGAGAGAGAGAGAGAGAGAGAGAGAGAGAGAGAGAGAGAGAGAGAGAGAGAGAGAGAGAGAGAATTAGGATTTTGCATATATAGCGAAGATGATCGCTACTGATTTACACACATACCCTTGGATTTAAATATCACGCTAGAAGAGATTTGTAATTTTATCAAGTTAAATATTTACTTTTTATTTGACAATTTGCTCAAATGAGTTGAATATCTGTTGGCTCATATGTTCATTACTTTGTCGCTCAATTGTATCATTTTTCGCTCTTTTACCCTACGGTTTCGCTGACTGAATGTTCAACGCCGATATGCTATCGTCATTCCCTTTAGAGCTCGTTCAACTGACAATGTTGTAAACCATAACATTTCAAGCATCACGAAACCAGCTGGTTTAGTGCCATAAAAATGTCAAAAGCTAAATGTGAAGCATTTCAATTGTCTTTCACTTCTCAAACATATTGAAGGCAATGAACTTTACAGCCAAATGTATATGAATAAATTATCTTTAATTAAGGTCGGCGCTCCCTTTATATAGATATTCAGAATATTTTGAGATACAAGTATGAAGAAGAGATTTATTTGAAGGTTCTCACGTGTTTCATCTCACGTAGATGGCTGATTTTTTAAAGGTAATAAACTGTCAACTCATACCAAAAACACTTACATATTAGGTAATGTTTCATAATGTTCCGCGATACTTCCTGTTATAAATTTTGGTTATCTCCCTTTTCACACTAGTTTTCAGTCATTACAAAGCAATTGTACAGTTTTTATTCAGATAAATTTTTATTCAAATTAATTTTTAGTTTCTATGTATTTTTTAGCCAACAATTTTTGCAGAAAAATAAGTGCGGGATTTTCCCGCAAATTTCAGACAGGTGGAAAACGATTTGAAAATTTAAAAGAAAAAGAATTTAACTTAATTCTTATTAAGAGGCGAGCTGTTCCGACGAACAACAAATTAATTTGTCATGGCCTAAACGGTCAAAAAATGATATTTTGAAATCATAATTAGTATGTCTGACAAACATATTATTTTTTCAATGAACAGAAACAAATAATTAAAGATTAAATTGATCAATCTGAAAATCAAAAATTTGTGTCTTTTAGTTGTTTCTATTAAACAGTTAAACAAAAATATGTCTGACATTTCCGGGGACCAGATGACAGCAAAGAGTTTCCGCTGTGATCATGGTCATTTTTATTTTCAATGAGTTTGGATATTTAAAACAACTCTAAACGGGAAAATACAAGTTCATGCGAGACATAACATTATAGAGACAGGGACGGTGATCGTAATTTGTGTTCGGAGGACATAAAAATTAATAACTTTTAAACTTAAACCTGGCTAACATACACTACCCCTGTTTCAGACATAGAAATGATATGTGGATATCACCAGGCCTCATCCCCCAT